>SSNS01000146.1:820243-955373 GCA_006937985.1 Aphyosemion australe
GTGTATTTTAATAGTAATAAGGAAACAGTGACGGCTGATGGCCTTTATAGGTCCAGTAACGGCTGTTACTTTATTACTCTTTTAAATACTTGAATATTGTATTCTTACATCGCAGGGCCCCCTCCCTGGGCTGCCACCTTACTGTGGTGGAGGGGTTTGAGTATCCCAATGATTCTAGGAGCTAAGTTGTCTGAGGCTTCACGCCTCTGGTAGGGTCACCCATGGCAAACAGGTCCTAGGTGAGGGATCAGACAAAGTGCAGCCCAAAGACCCCTTCTGATGAAGACTATAAATGGATTCAATGTTTACTCGCCTGGACGCGGGTCAAAAGGACCCCCCTCTGGAGCTAGGCCTGGAGGTAGAGCACGTTGGCGAGTGGCTGGTGGCCGGGCTTTTACCCATAGAGCCCGGCAGGACACAGCCCGCAGAAGACACATGGGTCCCACTTCCAATGGGCTCAGCAACCATGACATGACAGACAGTGAGTGTATTTAAATAGTAATAAGGAAACAGTGACGGCTGACGGCCTTTATAGGTCCAGTAACGGCTGTTACTTTATTACTCTTTTAACTACTTTAATATTGTATTCTTACATGGCAGGGAAAAAGATTCATCTTGGATGTACCATTCAACTTTTGTAAGAAGGTGAGTGTATTTAAACAGTAATAAGGAAACAGTGACGGCTGACGGCCTTTATAGGTCCAGTAACGGCTGTAACTTTATTACTTTTTAAACACAAGATTTTGTATTCTTACCTCACAGGGAACTGAAGTCATCATGGATGTACCATTCAACTTTGGTTAAAAGGTGCGTGTATTTTAATAGTAATAAGGAAACAGTGACGGCTGATGGCCTTTATAGGTCCAGTAACGGCTGTTACTTTATTACTCTTTTAAATACTTTAATATTGTATTCTTACATGGCAGGGAAAAAGATTCATCTTGGATGTACCATTCAACTTTTGTAAGAAGGTGAGTGTATTTAAACAGTAATAAGGAAACAGTGACGGCTGACGGCCTTTATAGGTCCAGTAACGGCTGTAACTTTATTACTTTTTAAACACAAGATTTTGTATTCTTACCTCACAGGGAACTGAAGTCATCATGGATGTACCATTCAACTTTGGTTAAAAGGTGCGTGTATTTTAATAGTAATAAAGAAACAGTGACGGCTGATGGCCTTTATAGGTCCAGTAACGGCTGTAACTTTATTACTTTTTAAATACTTTACGTGCAGGCGCAGGAACCTGGACTCGGGTGGCTGACACCAGTGGTGGCTTAGCTGGAGGCGCAACGGTCTGTGGTGGCGGCGCAGGTGCAGGAAGCTGGTCTTGGCGGGAGCCACTGGAGGAGGTTGGACCTCGGGCGGAGCCACTAGAGGCGGCGGGACCTCGGGCGGAGCTACATGGATAGGACACAGGACATGACAGTGAGTGTATTTAAACAGTAATAAGGAAACAGTGACGGCTGACGGCCTTTATAGGTCCAGTAACGGCTGTAACTTTATTACTTTTTAAACACATGATTTTGTATTCTTATCTCACAGGGAACTGAAGTCATCATGGATGTACCATTCAACTTTGGTTAAAAGGTGCGTGTATTTTAATAGTAATAAGGAAACAGTGACGGCTGATGGCCTTTATAGGTCCAGTAACGGCTGTTACTTTATTACTCTTTTAAATACTTTAATATTGTATTCTTACATCGCAGGGCCCCCTCCCTGGGCTGCCACCTTACTGTGGTGGAGGGGTTTGAGTATCCCAATGATTCTAGGAGCTAAGTTGTCTGAGGCTTCACGCCTCTGGTAGGGTCACCCATGGCAAACAGGTCCTAGGTGAGGGATCAGACAAAGTGCAGCCCAAAGACCCCTTCTGATGAAGACTATAAATGGATTCAATGTTTACTCGCCTGGACGCGGGTCAAAAGGACCCCCCTCTGGAGCTAGGCCTGGAGGTAGAGCACGTTGGCGAGTGGCTGGTGGCCGGGCTTTTACCCATAGAGCCCGGCAGGACACAGCCCGCAGAAGACACATGGGTCCCACTTCCAATGGGCTCAGCAACCATGACATGACAGACAGTGAGTGTATTAAAATAGTAATAAGGAAACAGTGATGGCTGACGGCCTTTATAGGTCCAGTAACGGCTGTAACTTTATTACTTTTTAAACACAAGATTTTGTATTCTTACCTCACAGGGAACTGAAGTCATCATGGATGTACCATTCAACTTTGGTTAAAAGGTGCGTGTATTTTAATAGTAATAAGGAAACAGTGACGGCTGATGGCCTTTATAGGTCCAGTAACGGCTGTTACTTTATTACTCTTTTAAATACTTTAATATTGTATTCTTACATGGCAGGGAAAAAGATTCATCTTGGATGTACCATTCAACTTTTGTAAGAAGGTGAGTGTATTTAAACAGTAATAAGGAAACAGTGATGGCTGACGGCCTGTATAGGTCCAGTAACGGCTGTAACTTTATTACTTTTTAAACACATGATTTTGTATTCTTACCTCACACGGAACTGAAGTCATCATGGATGTACCATTCAACTTTGGTTAAAAGGTGCGTGTATTTTAATAGTAATAAGGAAACAGTGACGGCTGATGGCCTTTATAGGTCCAGTAACGGCTGTTACTTTATTACTCTTTTAAATACTTTAATATTGTATTCTTACATGGCAGGGAAAAAGATTCATCTTGGATGTACCATTCAACTTTTGTAAGAAGGTGAGTGTATTTAAACAGTAATAAGGAAACAGTGATGGCTGACGGCCTGTATAGGTCCAGTAACGGCTGTAACTTTATTACTTTTTAAACACAAGATTTTGTATTCTTACCTCACAGGGAACTGAAGTCATCATGGATGTACCATTCAACTTTGGTTAAAAGGTGCGTGTATTTTAATAGTAATAAGGAAACAGTGACGGCTGATGGCCTTTATAGGTCCAGTAACGGCTGTTACTTTATTACTCTTTTAAATACTTTAATATTGTATTCTTACATGGCAGGGAAAAAGATTCATCTTGGATGTACCATTCAACTTTTGTAAGAAGGTGAGTGTATTTAAACAGTAATAAGGAAACAGTGATGGCTGACGGCCTGTATAGGTCCAGTAACGGCTGTAACTTTATTACTTTTTAAACACAAGATTTTGTATTCTTACCTCACAGGGAACTGAAGTCATCATGGATGTACCATTCAACTTTGGTTAAAAGGTGCGTGTATTTTAATAGTAATAAGGAAACAGTGACGGCTGATGGCCTTTATAGGTCCAGTAACGGCTGTTACTTTATTACTCTTTTAAATACTTTAATATTGTATTCTTACATGGCAGGGAAAAAGATTCATCTTGGATGTACCATTCAACTTTTGTAAGAAGCAGTGAGTGTATTTAAACAGTAATTAGGAAACAGTGACGGCTCACGGCCTGTATAGGTCCAGTAACGGCTGTAACTTTATTACTTTTTAAACACATGATTTTGTATTCTTACCTCACAGGGAACTGAAGTCATCATGGATGTACCATTCAACTTTGGTTAAAAGGTGCGTGTATTTTAATAGTAATAAGGAAACAGTGACGGCTGATGGCCTTTCTAGGTCCAGTAACGGCTGTTACTTTATTACTCTTTTAAATACTTTAAGATTGTATTCTTACATCGCAGGGCCCCCTCCCTGGGCTGCCACCTTACCGTGGTGGAGGGGTTTGAGTATCCCAATGATTCTAGGAGCTAAGTTATCTGAGGCTTCACGCCTCTGGTAGGGTCACCCATGGCAAACAGGTCCTAGGTGAGGGATCAGACAAAGTGCAGCCCAAAGACCCCTTCTGATGAAGACTAAAAATGGATTCAATGTTTACTCGCCTGGACGCGGGTCAACAGGGCCCCCCTCTGGAGCGCAACGGTCTGTGGTGGCGGCGCAGGTGCAGGAAGCTGGTCTTGGCGGGAGCCACTGGAGGAGGTTGGACCTCGGGCGGAGCCACTGGAGGCGGCGGGACCTCGGGCGGAGCTACATTGATAGGACACAGGACATGACAGACAGTGAGTGTATTTAAACAGTAATAAGGAAACAGTGACGGCTGACGGCCTTTATAGGTCCAGTAACGGCTGTTACTTTATTACTCTTTTAAATACTTTAATATTGTATTCTTACATGGCAGGGAAAAAGATTCATCTTGGATGTACCATTCAACTTTTGTAAGAAAGTGAGTGTATTTAAACAGTAATAAGGAAACAGTGATGGCTGACGGCCTGTATAGGTCCAGTAACGGCTGTAACTTTATTACTTTTTAAATACTTTACGTGCATGTGCAGGAACCTGGACTCCGGTGGCTTAGGTGGAGGCGCAACGGTCTGTGGTGGCGGCGCAGGTGCAGGAAGCTGGTCTTGGCGGGAGCCACTGGAGGAGGTTGGACCTCGGGCGGAGCCACTGGAGGCGGCGGGACCTCGGGCGGAGCTACATTGATAGGACACAGGACATGACAGACAGTGAGTGTATTTAAACAGTAATAAGGAAACAGTGACGGCTGACGGCCTTTATAGGTCCAGTAACGGCTGTTACTTTATTACTCTTTTAAATACTTTAATATTGTATTCTTACATGGCAGGGAAAAAGATTCATCTTCGATGTACCATTCAACTTTTGTAAGAAGGTGAGTGTATTTAAACAGTAATAAGGAAACAGTGACGGCTGATGGCCTTTATAGGTCCAGTAACGTCTGTAACTTTATTACTTTTTAAACACATGATTTTGTATTCTTGCCTCACAGGGAACTGAAGTCATCATGGATGTATCATTCAACTTTGGTTAAAAGGTGCGTGTATTTTAATAGTAATAAGGAAACAGTGACGGCTGATGGCCTTTATAGGTCCAGTAACGGCTGTAACTTTATTACTTTTTAAATACTTTACGTGCAGGCGCAGGAACCTGGACTCCGGTGGCCGAACACCAGTGGTGGCTTAGCTGGAGGCGCAACGGTCTGTGGTGGCGGCGCAGGTGCAGGAAGCTGGTCTTGGCGGGAGCCACTGGAGGAGGTTTGACCTCGGGCGGAGCCACTGGAGGAGGTTGGACCTCGGGCGGAGCCACTGGAGGAGGTTGGACCTCGGGCAGAGCCACTGGAGAAGGATGGACCTCGGGCGGACCCACAGGAGGAGGATGGACCTCGGGCGGAGCCACAGGAGGAGGATGGACCTCGGGCGGAGCCACAGGAGGAGGATGGACCTCGGGCGGAGCCACTGGAGGAGGTTGTACCTCGGGCGGAGCCACTGGAGGCGGCGGGACCTCGGGCGGAGCTTCATGGATAGGACACAGGACATGACAGACAGTGAGTGTATTTAAACAGTAATTAGGAAACAGTGACGGCTCACGGCCTGTATAGGTCCAGTAACGGCTGTAACTTTATTACTTTTTAAACACATGATTTTGTATTCTTACTTCACAGGGAACTGAAGTCATCATGGATGTACCATTCAACTTTGGTTAAAAGGTGCGTGTATTTTAATAGTAATAAGGAAACAGTGACGGCTGATGACCTTTCTAGGTCCAGTAACGGCTGTTACTTTATTACTCTTTTAAATACTTTAAGATTGTATTCTTACATCGCAGGGCCCCCTCCCTGGGCTGCCACCTTACCGTGGTGGAGGGGTTTGAGTATCCCAATGATTCTAGGAGCTAAGTTATCTGAGGCTTCACGCCTCTGGTAGGGTCACCCATGGAAAACAGGTCCTAGGTGAGGGATCAGACAAAGTGCAGCCTAAAGACCCCTTCTGATGAAGACTATAAATGGATTCAATGTTTACTCGCCTGGACGCGGGTCAACAGGGCCCCCCTCTGGAGCGCAACGGTCTGTGGTGGCGGCGCAGGTGCAGGAAGCTGGTCTTGGCGGGAGCCACTGGAGGAGGTTGGACCTCGGGCGGAGCCACTGGAGGCGGCGGGACCTCGGGCGGAGCTACATTGATAGGACACAGGACATGACAGACAGTGAATGTATTTAAACAGTAATAAGGAAACAGTGACGGCTGACGGCCTTTATAGGTCCAGTAACGGCTGTTACTTTATTACTCTTTTAAATACTTGAATATTGTATTCTTACATCGCAGGGCCCCCTCCCTGGGCTGCCACCTTACCGTGGTGGAGGGGTTTGAGTATCCCAATGATTCTAGGAGCTAAGTTGTCTGAGGCTTCACGCCTCTGGTAGGGTCACCCATGGAAAACAGGTCCTAGGTGAGGGATCAGACAAAGTGCAGCCTAAAGACCCCTTCTGATGAAGACTATAAATGGATTCAATGTTTACTCGCCTGGACGCGGGTCAACAGGGCCCCCCTCTGGAGCGCAACGGTCTGTGGTGGCGGCGCAGGTGCAGGAAGCTGGTCTTGGCGGGAGCCACTGGAGGAGGTTGGACCTCGGGCGGAGCCACTGGAGGCGGCGGGACCTCGGGCGGAGCTACATTGATAGGACACAGGACATGACAGACAGTGAATGTATTTAAACAGTAATAAGGAAACAGTGACGGCTGACGGCCTTTATAGGTCCAGTAACGGCTGTTACTTTATTACTCTTTTAAATACTTTAATATTGTAGCAGGGAAAAAGATTCATCTTGGATGTACCATTCAACTTTTGTAAGAAGGTGAGTGTATTTAAACAGTAATAAGGAAACAGTGACGGCTGACGGCCTTTATAGGTCCAGTAACGGCTGTAACTTCATTACTTTTTAAACACATGATTTTGTATTCTTACCTCACAGGGAACTGAAGTCATCATGGATGTATCATTCAACTTTGGTTAAAAGGTGCGTGTATTTTAATAGTAATAAGGAAACAGTGACGGCTGATGGCCTTTATAGGTCCAGTAACGGCTGTAACTTTATTACTTTTTAAATACTTTACGTGCAGGCGCAGGAACCTGGACTCCGGTGGCCGAACACCAGTGGTGGCTTAGCTGGAGGCGCAACGGTCTGTGGTGGCGGCGCAGGTGCAGGAAGCTGGTCTTGGCGGGAGCCACTGGAGGAGGTTTGACCTCGGGCGGAGCCACTGGAGGAGGTTGGACCTCGGGCGGAGCCACTGGAGGAGGTTGGACCTCGGGCGGAGCCACAGGAGGAGGATGGACCTCGGGCGGAGCCACAGGAGGAGGATGGACCTCGGGCGGAGCCACTGGAGGAGGTTGGACCTCGGGCGGAGCCACTGGAGGAGGATGGACCTCGGGCGGACCCACAGGAGGAGGATGGACCTCGGGCAGAGCCACAGGAGGAGGATGGACCTCGGGCGGAGCCACTGGAGGAGGATGGACCTCGGGCGGACCCACAGGAGGAGGATGGTCCTCGGGCGGAGCCACAGGAGGAGGATGGACCTCGGGCGGAGCCACAGGAGGAGGATGTATAGGTCCAGTAACGGCTGTAACTTTATTACTTTTTAAACACATGATTTTGTATTCTTACCTCACAGGGAACTGAAGTCATCATGGATGTACCATTCAACTTTGGTTAAAAGGTGCGTGTATTTTAATAGTAATAAGGAAACAGTGACAGCTGATGGCCTTTATAGGTCCAGTAACGGCTGTTACTTTATTACTCTTTTAAATACTTTAATATTGTATTCTTACATCGCAGGGCCCCCTCCCTGGGCTGCCACCTTACCGTGGTGGAGGGGTTTGAGTATCCCAATGATTCTAGGATCTAAGTTATCTGAAGCTTCACGCCTCTGGTAGGGTCACCCATGGCAAACAGGTCCTAGGTGAGGGATCAGACAAAGTGCAGCCCAAAGACCCCTTCTGATGAAGACTATAAATGGATACAATGTTTACTCGCCTGGACGCGGGTCAACAGGGCCCCCCTCTGGAGCGCAATGGTCTGTGGTGGCGGCGCAGGTGCAGGAAGCTCGTCTTGGCGGGAACCACTGGAGGAGCAGCCGCAGCCGTGTTTACTAAAGGCAAAATAATCGCTCTCTAGTATTTAACGTTAACAAAAATAACAAGTTGAGTTTTTTCATCAAACTAACTTGGGTGATCTTGTAAACAAAACTGTGCAGTTTGTTTTTCAAGCATTTTCCAGGACTCAATACAGAAATCAAGCACTTTCCATAACTTGAAAACACGTTATTGAAATTCAAGCATTTTCAAGGATTTCAAGCACCCGTACGACCCGATTCACATCTGATTCATGTACTCTTATATTGAATTTCACCTACATATGATTTATGCATGCTTGTATTGGATTTGAGTTTCAGCTAGATTCATGTGAAGACCTGAGCTGGGTAATAAAAGTGAAGCAAAGGGGAAGGCCAGGTCATGACAGTCTTAGGCAAGATAAGACCAAATATGACCAAGAGCCAGATGAAGGCTCAAGGATTCATTGTCAGGAGATGGTCATAGGAATGTTGGTTGCTAGGACAACAGTGTCAGCTGGGTTTCAGGCAGCCCCAGGCTCTGACCATACGTCAGGGCAAAAGAATAAAATCTGTGTACTTGTAGATCCATTTTAGATTCTTCACTAGACCGGGAGGTGAACGCAAATCTCCCCGAAGTATATGCTGGTGAATAAATGGCTGAGACGATTGAAACTTAAAGGCGTGTATGGCTCGCTTCTTTGTTTGGTCAGAAAATTCAACGAACTGGAAGGTGGAAAATAGTTTGAAAAGTTACGGAAGACCAGAGACGATGTCATCCTCTTCAACATAATTTTGAACGAGGATCTTAACTAATTTTTTTCCTGTTTCTGTGGGAGGTTTAGAGAACAGAACAACCTCGAGTTGGATTTTTTTTCCGTACCAGGAAGAATATGGGAGTGAAAACTTCAAGGTTCCTGCAAATCCTCTGTGTGAGTGGGGGTTGTAATCTGTTTTCCTTGATAGGAAAAGGTCATCCTCCCTCCATCTTTAGGCCAAAAAAGACTGAAAACTTGATGTAAAAGAAAAAATCTGGGTGGAAGTTTTAGAAAAGTCATCCGAACCGACTGCAAAACTCTTCATATTTAATAGTACAAGTAAAAAATCACCCATATAAATAGCAACACATGAAAATAACATAACAAAGGCTGTATTCCAATCCTGCAGCTTGGCATTCCAGTTGACCTTTTACAATGCAGCCCTCAGCCGCTCTAAAACCGACAGTTGTAGCCTTCTTTGCTTCCTGGGGATTGTTGAGTCCAGACAAAAACACTTATCCTCACAAAAATCATGTCGCAAATTCCAAATTTGCAAAACTGGTAACAAACTGTCACCTGCTGTCACCTCCAGAAGTTCTCTGATGACTCGGCCATCGTCGGCTGTGTGTCTGAGGGGAACGACCAGGAGTACAGGTCAGTCATCATGGACTTTGTGGACTGGTGTGAGCGTAACCACCTTCGCTTGAACGCCAGTAAAACAAAGGAAATGGTGATCATCCAGGGAGCAGACATTGAGGTGGTGGACACCTTTAAGTACCTGGGTGTTCACCTCAACAGTAAACTGAACTGGTCCCACAACACAGATGCTCTGTATAAGAAGGGCCAAAGCCGCCTCCATCTAATGAGGAGGCTGAGGTCCTTCAGAGTTAACTCCCAGCTGCTAAAATCCTTTTATCACTCTGTTGTTGGCTCTGTTATTCATTCTGCTGTGGTCTGTTGGGGTGTAGGCAGCTCTGACCGAGACAGGAAGAGACTGAACAAGCTAGCTACCAAAGCTAGCTCGGTTCTGGGCTGCCCGCTGGATTCTGTTGAGGAGACGTGTGAGAGGAGGATGCTGGGGAAGATGACCTCCATCTTAAGGAACCCCTCCCACCCACTGCACTCCACTGTGGAGATCATGGACAGCTCCTCCAGAAGTAGACTGAGACATCCCAGATGTAAAACTGAGCGCTATCGCAGATCCTTCATCCCCTCTGCTGTAAGAGTGTATAACTCCTCAGTTTAAGCTGTACTGGTATCATCCTGGTACACAATAACACCAATGCAATATTCATGTGTTCTATAATTGTGCAATACCGGATTCACATTGTTGTCTGTGTCTCTTACAGTATGCTGCATAGTGTTGGTACCAAGTCTGTTTTTATCTTTATTTGTGTTTTTTTTTTTAGTGATCTAGGATTACAATACTAGATTACTGCCTATGTGTATATAGATGTATCCTTGTTTTTTTATCTTCTTCTAATTACCTTTTGAGTGATGGTGCTGCTGTGACAAGTGAATTTCCCCACTGTGGGATCAATAAAGTCTATTCTATTCTATTCTATTCTATTCTATTCTATTCTATTCTAAACCAAGAGAACAGTTCCTGGATGCTGCTGGTCAAATAAAACCTGCGACTGGAAGTCATCATGTGGTGACTGCAAAATAACGAGAACCCAAATTAAAAGTATCCACATGCAAAATTACTTTTAGTTTTTCTTTAGATGCAAACAAATGAACAGAATCTTGCAGCGAGTCGATTTTACACAAGTTACTGAAGGTTGGAGGTCTCCTGGGAAAGTCCTGGACGCTCCCACGCAGAGGCCATGCCTGATGAACACACACTGCTTTAAAATGCTTGTACAGAACAGATCATGGTGTGTGCACACACACAGTTAGATAAACACTCAATGGTGACATTTTTAGAGTTATATCCACATGGTTTCAAGAAAAAAACAAAGAGCTGCAGCTCTGAGTTCTAATTAGTTGATTAAATTAATGTTTATTTGAGAAAACGAGAGTGAAACTCACTTTTTTGGTGTGTAGTACTGTAGGACTGGCTGACACTTGTCTCTTCATTTGTGATGAATCTCATAATATTAAGAGCTAAAAAAATGCACATTTAATACAAGTCAGAGTACATCTCCCTCCTAAAGTCTAAATGAAAAGCCATTACCTTCAATAAAGTGAGTTGTCCTAACAAACTGATGAAGCTCCTCTTCCAGCAACACACACTTTAGGAAAAAAGAAAACCTTTAGATTCATGTGAAACAGGAACACTTTGTGCAGCACAGACAAACACATCTGGACGGTACCAGTGCGTCCACCCTGTCCCGCTCCCACTCAGCGACTTCCTGAACGACGTCGTTTAAAATGTCCTCTCTCAGCTCTGAAGGCAGATCCTCCTTCAGCCAGAACATGTTGAGAAACTGGGGATATTTCCTCCACTGAAACACACGTTTACAGACATGAAACATGGCGTTCCACACAGCTGCTCAGATCTGTGGGGGGGTTATTAACGCACCAGGTACTTGAGCTGGTGATCCTGGCTGACCAGATGCAGACAGATGTCTCTGTGAGACAGGACGTCCTCACAGCTTTCACACAGAAAGAAAGTGTCCTGAGAAAACCCTCGACACTCCCACACAGAGGCCATACCTGATGAACACACACTGTTTAAACACGCTGGTGTGAAACAGGTCATGGTGCGTGGTACATAAACACTCACCGATGACGGGTTTGGAGTCATATCCGCGTGCTTTTAGGTAAAAAGACAAATGGCTGCAGCCCTGAGCTGTTCTCCCTGAAACAGACGTCTGATTAGGTGATTAAATGATTAAATTAAGTTACAGCTGAGTTCTAACACTCACCTAATAAAGCTCTGGGTTCTTCCTGTGATGCTCTTTGTTCTCCAGGTTCTGCACCTTGTTCTGGAGCTAGTTCTGCTCGGTAGCTCGGTCCTGATGGGTTCTGCTGCTGTCTCTTNTTACTTTGACCCTATTCAATTCTGCAAAGTATGTCAGAATTATGAATCATTAATTGAGGTCTGGGAGGTTAAAAGTTTCACTGTCATTTATTACAACACTTTATTTTCATAGATCTGTGACAAGGTCACCACGGCTGCCTGGACATCCACGACATCGGTTACACAAAGCAGAAAATGTAAGTAACTGTCTCCATAACTCCATGTAGAATAGTAATAGTAATGTACTTTCAACAGATTGGTCTGTTGAGCTGTCATATTATATTACTTTTTTCTCTGTGATTAATTATATTATTGTTTTCTCTGTCATTAATTATATATGTTTTTGTATCAACAGCCATTTGGATCATCGGAGACAGCTACGTGAGGCGTGGTGCCCAGAGAGCTGCACAAACCACTGGAGACAACCTTGGCCTCTCTGAAGCCCGTGTCTCCTGGTTCGGTAGGGGCGGACTGCGCTGGAAAGACCTTCTCCTTCTTTTTCCACTCTCTGAGAGGAAGAGCAGCTCCTGATGTCCTCATCCACTGTGGCGGCAACAAAAAAAGCAAAAGTACAAACATATCCCAGACTGTTATGCCTGATGTGTTATTGATGTCATTTTGTTTAATAATTCCATCTGTAGCCAAACCCCCTCAACCCTGTATTCCTCTCTAAAACACTGTGCAGCTCTCTGGGCCTCTTTTATGCATTTTTATTTTTAATTTCTATAAATTTAATGACAGTCATGTTACATTAAAAATGTTTGTAAAAAACAATAAACGTTTTTCCTCAACTACTGGAATTTCTTTGAATGTGGCAAAACGTGAGGAAGCTTTGTGTAAAGATCTTAATATTAAAATAAACCTTGGAGGCTCCAACATTATCAAATCAAATCATAATTAACTAAATTACTAAGTTTGAAGATATTTTTTACAGATATTGGGAATAATTCATTTGTGTGTAAAAAAACAAACTTAAATAATTTGTCATTTTATTGAAACATCACCAAAATAAAATAACAGAGCAGCACCTGTGGACAGGAAAAAAGTGTTATAACAGATGTACATAGATTGTAAAGTACATATCCTACATATTATCATAAAAGACCATATTATAAAAAACACTAAACTTGTCCTGGACAGCAGCCTGGCAGAAGAATGGTAGTCTTTCTGCCAGAATGTGCTGATTTTATCTTACAAGAGGAACTTTTGGTGTTTGACGTTTTCCTTGAGTTTGAAATAGTGTTATTTAAATATTTGGATTAAGTATTGCAGTAACAGCATGTAAGTGCTGGATCAATCGGGAAGAAAGGGCTGCAAGGGGACAAGTGAGTTAAGAGTGAATAAATAAAAAAACATTAAAAACAACGGCAAGCAGCTGCCACAACAGGGGGATTGTGCCAGAGAGCGAGTTTAGAACATCGAGGCTTTCCTGATCAATCCCTGATTGACATAGCGCTCCCCTTCCCTCCAGGTTTCGCTGGGTCCACCACAGATTCCCTGGTGGATTCAATCCACCTGGGAATCTTGAGATTAGCTCGATTTCTGTAAAGAAACATTCAAAACCAAGAGAGTCTCTGACTTTGGGAACCAGCTTGTCTGGAGCACAGATGAGGATCTCAGTCTGGTCTTCATTCAGCTGTAGAAAGTTCCCAGCCATCCAGGTTTTAATAGAGTCTAAGCAGCTGTGCAACAGCTGCAGCTTAGACATCTCATGGGGCTTAAAGGAGATGAACAGTTGGATGTCATCTGATGGTAGGAGATTCCTTTAAAAGAGCTCAAGATGTGCTGGAGAGGAAGCAGATAAAGGAGGAAAAGTAGAGCCAGAACCTGAATGATGAGACCAGAACCTTCCAGACTGCCGAGCACCTAGCCACACAGACGTCAGCAGGGGCCATATCCAGAACTGGGTTGACCCAGGCCATGGCCCACAGGGCAGAAGGAAACACGAACCTAACAGCAACTCCACCTGAAACAGATGAGTTTAAATTAGAATCAAATTCAATTTGGGTTCAATATGATGTCATAACGTCACGATTATGAAAGATGGACTAAGATCAGCGCTCCTTTAGCAAGACTGAAAGTATTTTATTACAGAGAAGATCAAAAGATGCTCCACATGAGTATTAGGAGTGAATATTAATAACTTAATACTAGGCCTTGAACAATAAAAAAATGATTGTTATCAAAGGTTCTTACTCTAAGCAGTCAGTTTAGAAGAGTGGAGATTTCCAGCAGAACAGGGAGTGGAAAACAGAGAAATCTGATGGAGCTTCTCTGCACAGGAGTTTCTCTGGAAGCAGGAACCAGTTTTCTAGTCATGACAGGAACAAAGTTAGAGGTCAGCAGGTTAAGGTTCAGCTTAAAACTACACAGAACAAGGTGCAGCCTGATATTCACCATTACAATAAATGAAGTGGTGTTGGCGTGAGGTCCCCAGAGATCTTTATAATCTTCCTTTCGGACGAGCTGATGAGATTCAGCAGCGGGAATCCCCATCCTGCTGGGATTGGACAACAACTCTAACCTGTACAATCACATTTAAAACATCTGAACATTTGTTTGCAGTCTAAAATATATACAAACACATATAGCGTTTAAGATCAATTGTGATTTCTTTCAANTTCTGTTACTGCAGCAGTTTGCGGCTGCAGGCTGCAGGTTTGAATGCGTGGAACCTTTTGTGGTCTTGTAATCAGTTCTTTGTCCAGTGGGGTTAAACCTCTCTTCCATTGTTGTGTTTCAGTGGCGGGTGGACGCCATCGCCCCGGACTGACGAGGACTTTTGCTACTTCTGCGAGACAGGATGCCCTCATAGCTTCACACAGAGGAATTTAAATGAAAAAAAAAATGTTAATTTGTTGAAAAAAATAAGTTAAAAAGAGAAATACACAAACAGATTTCCCATCAAGGCTGAACACAGGATGTGGCTGGGAGTTGAGGACGGACTCTCAGACACGTCGGTGACTTCACCTTTAGCTTCTGCATCTGGATCAAAGGAATCCTGCTGGACAGTTTCTGAAACAACACAAATAGAGCGAACTTCACCTTTGGCATTTTTGTTTTTGATCCATTAATATATCGTACCTGTCATTTCTTCATCTTGACCGCCTGGAACTGGATCTGGCTTCATTTTATCGCAGCTAACAGAAGAGTGAGGTTCCTGATTCGGGTCGTCTGAGCTCTGGCTTTGAGCTGAGTGAAAATCCACCAGACGGGCCTCCTCGTTCCAGTTTTCTGGGTTTAAAGAGAGTTTTTAGTGCAAAATTTAAAAAAGATTAATAATAAATATTTAGAAAAGAAAATAGTTTTTACCTGTCATCTGGATCTGATCTGTCTGTATTTGTTTATCACAAACGCCGGAGATTTCATTATCAAGCACACGAACTCCTAAAAAATAGGTCCAGTTTGCACAATTTAAAAAGATCTAATTTAGTAACAAGTCAAAACTGATTTAAATGTGAGAAGAGATGAGCTGTAATTCTCAGAAATGTGACTTTACCATCATCTGAGCTTGAAACTTCGAGTCCCAAAGCCTCAGCGGTGTCGACCGTGGACGACGACACACGTGGATGTTTTTGTCTCCGCAGTGCTTTCACCGTCTCCACAGCTGAGCGTCAGAGGACAGAAAACTAGATGAGAATTTCCAAACACCGACACGAATACAGCAAGTTTTCTTTTATTTTTTAAGTAATTTAACTGTACCTTTGTCTTCTGGGAGGGAAGCCAGAAACCAGTACATGTCCTTATTTACTTCGATTATCTAATTTAGACACAAAAGAAACAATAAATCTGTCAACCAGTGATGTCAAATGACCAAACTCTTCTAGAACAACATCCTTTTAGATAATGTGGAAAATATACTTCGTCAGGAGTTTTGTACGTTCTCACCTGAGGGTGCAGATATGTAAGACTTCTCTCAAGCTCAGCTAAACGAGCCACTATGCTGCTCAGCTCCTTCTCTAACTCCAACGGTGACGCTGTCCATCCAGGATACTTCATTTTCTAACAAACAAGGAAATGTGCTTTACTGACCTACTGAGTGGTAAACAGTTAAAAGAGAAACACTAGGACAACTTTTTTAGCCCATTATATTAGTGTTTGTGCATTTCTTCTATGTTTTTTGTTATTTCAGTCTTTTAAAGCCACTGAAATACATAATCTGTGCTTCAGGGGTTCAATTAAATCCAACTGCTTAGAAAAGTTACTAAACGAGTTGAAGACCAAAAGAAAGACATCTTTGACTCAATCTTTGGTATTTTCATTTCTCTGGATGTCACAAAGGAGGCAGTCCAGTCCATTTATAGACAATCTGATGCTAGAACCAGTAAAGGTTTAGTTTTCCCTCCCCTAGATTTTCTATAGTCCCTGGTTCTGAAAATTTGAGCTAGAGCTGATACTTGGTACTAATGAAGGCACAATAAAATCGCACAGATTAGAGTAGTGTCAGGCAAAGCAGTGGAAATGAGGCTTATAAGACTCAACTACGTACCACGTAGTTAAAGCAGTGATCGAAGCTTCTGCTGTGACTAGAGCTACTCAACTTGACTGAACACAGCTGACAATACACCTGCCGCTTTTCCTCACACGACACTATGACCAGCTGGCTTAAGCCTGCAAAGTAACAGATGCAAACATTTTGATTAAAAATCCAAAGAAACAAAGACAGAAAGAGATTTCTGATGCAGGTTGAATACTTGCCAACCGCCGGACGATTTCTGCTCGACGTCGTTTTGCCTGCAGGCTCGTGGCAATGATCTTTCTGTGGCGTCTTGTGTTTGGAGCTGGCAGGTATGATGGTGTTCAGGTAAGGAGTAGGAAGTGAGTTTTTCACATCAGCATGAATGTGTGTAACTGGCGGTTCAGCCGTTTTAGCGCTGGATACAGACATCTTTAGAAAATCTAGGAGTTTTTCCATTTTGGAGGAAGGTGCTGATTTGTTACTGACTTCAGACTCGACTGTAGAGCCCACAGCACAATGGGAAATCCTTTCTTTGGATGCAGCTCCACTTCTCTGCAGCAGCACTGGTGCAGATTTTGCAGCTGATGAACTTGAGAAGGCTGAACCAGAGGTGCAAAAGTGTTTTGTTGGCGTGGCAGAGGGTGCAAATGTGGGCGTCTTTACGTTGCAAAATGATGCAACCTTTTTTAGAATAGGACGTGGTTCTTTTATACAACTTGTGTTTGATTTGAACACATCCATGTGGGTCTTCCTCTGATCGTCAGTCACTTTAATGACCCCTTCAGTGTCTTTAGATGTTTCTGGTGTTATAGGTATGTGGTTCCTTACTATATAAACCTTTAATAGAGAAAAGAAAAGCTCATTAGACGCTCTTTAATATTGTATTTGAACATATAAGAAAAAAATTAGCTAACCTTGTTGCGGTTCATATTAAAGGTGACATGTTTGAGTGGAGCGTGGGTGGGGGCGTTCTCCACTAGGTCTGACATCTCTAGAGGGAGAATTTCGTGTCTATCATTTCCAAAAAGGTGACTCGTACCTGCCTGAAAGTTCTGATTTGAAATTATTTTAATTTCATTCACTTGGAAAACAAAAGAATCAAAGCATTTAGTCAAATATAATGAATTCTGGTCATGTTTTAACAATTTAACCCCTATTGCCACTATTATTTAAGGTCTATACAAGAGTTTAGACTTTTAGTCAAGATTATTATTTAAATACTCATCTAAAAAAAAAGAAACAGCCAGGTTTTACTTTATTTATTTTGTAGTTTACTTCATTTTCCAAAACACATAGGGTAATATATTACTCATTTGATGCTGTAACTGTTCCTTTAATCAGTGCCAAAAGAAGTTGTAAAATTAGATTGTTATTTTATTTCTTACCTAAAACTATTATGAAGGTCATTTTTGTCACAGAACATTTTAAAATATTGTGGGAAGCTGAATCTTTGATGGAATCTGTTGACTTTTCACCTTTGGCATGTGTAGGACATGGCTTTCCCTTGTCCTCAGTAGGGTCCTGCTTTTATTAATAGTTTTTTTTAATTTGTGAATAAAACTTGCATTCATACTTAGGAGAAATATACATTTTTAAGGCATTTCTTAACTTAATTTGCATTAAGCTGGAAATTGAATAAAAAATTGCCGTATTCACACACAATTATAAAACAGTCACCCAAACATCTCTTAAGATTTGGCACAGATCTGGTTTCATCTTCAGATGATATTTTGTAACAAGTCAAAGGGGAAACACCTCAAAATTTAACATAAGACTAGTTAAATTAGCTGAAATCTAAATGAATTGGATAAAATATATCACGTTTACGTTGTTGCATGCATCTATATTCGATTAAAATAATAATTAAAAAAATAGATTGCTAGTGTTGTTGGTTTTGGATCCGCAGGGTCCGGTCCGTCTCTGGCTGCAGTCCAGGAGGACCCTCAGCCCATCCCGGTTCTTTTATCCCCAGGGGAGGGATGTACGGAAAAACACACTCAGATCTTATAGCTATTACTTTGAGAAGTAAATAAGATGGAAAAAATACTATGAGTTGGTAGCTTAAATTTTAAGTTGATTTATATAGAAAAAAAAACAGGAAATGGTACAGGAAAACAGATCTGGCCTCTCAGAATAATATTCAAAGAGTCCAGAGCGTTTGCTGACATAACATTATATAGCTGTGTATCAGTACATTGAAATTTGTCAAGATCCGTATGTGTCACAACGAATCTTATATGAACAAGATGTGAAATTCATTGATGTTGCTGTATCAAGTCTGATTGTGTAAAGAATGAACACACCGGCACACTGTACAGGACAGATAAATGATGGGGTCATGATCTAAGCCATGTCCCAGATCAAATAAATTATCCAACACTAGTGCCGTAGGAAAATTTCCAGTTGCTTTACAAGTCTAATGTTTAGAAAGATAAGAAAATATGCTAGATTGTATTAGGGGTGTTAGGATTCAAATGAAAACATTTGAAAAATTACATATTTCAATAGTTTTAAGAGCTTTCTGTCTGTCAGAATTTTTATAGAAATTATGTATATTTGTTTCCTTCATTTTTTTCCTTCTATGCATTCCTCTACTTCAAAAATTCACATTGTAATTGATTACCAAAAGTGATATGTTTGTATTTGTGAATAACTTCAATTTAAAAAAAATATCTAATGTTTACCTTTTTGACCTAAGGAGGCCGCCATTTTTATGTGCGCAATGCATTCTGGGATGGTGGAAGTTGCTATCCACAAAAGATTTGATAATATTGAATAACAAGTTGATAATATGTGATTTTGATTAACTCACCGCGGAGACAGAGGCATATTCTGGGGTTTAACAAGTTGTTTCGAAGGTTTTGAGACATGAAAATAAAATCGGTCTGAATTTACCGAACCTGCTTGTTGTAAAGAGGGAAAAAGTAGCGCGTGCCCGTTGCCAAGTCGCCTAAACTCAACATCTGGCTCGTTAAAAATTTGAATAATTTTGTTGGGACAAATATTTAATTTCAAATGAGCCAAATATGCTAGCTATTGAAATCTATCCAAAAAGCAAATCGGGAGAAAATAAAAATTAAACACATTCAACAAAAGACAATGTTGTAATAAAGGTGTAAACACCACTTCTTTGTTAGCGATTGCTAAGCTAGCTAGCACTAGCATACCGTTAGCTATCGCTTTAAAATAAAAACGCAGACAAAATTAAAAGCGTTTTTCCCCATGTTATGCAAATTATGTACAGTTACTGCAGGTTAACTGCTAAAGTTAGCAAGAACTTAGCAAAAAAAATGCTAGCACCGCTAGCCGGTTAGCCCATTTAAAAATCGTTTTTACTGTCGGATTCGGTGCGTTGGTGGGCATCAAATTTATTCTACAACCTATTTCGTTTTCCTGAGTCGGTCCAAAGACTCAATCGCTATTTTACGGTAGAACAAAAGCACAAAAAAAAAAAAAGCACATAACAGCGCTTATGGAGTATTAACGTGCGCGCGCGCGTCTTTCGTGGAATGTGTTTCTCGGGACAATATCCCACGTCCTACGATTTTCCAGATTATCTGGATTTTGGTCAAAAGAGCCAGGGGTCTAATCTCAGAAGATCAATATGTGCTAAAAAGACACAAAACAGCACATTTTAATATACTGGATAAAGAAATATCAGGCAAATAATGAGAAATGAATGTCTCTGCATTGATGTGTAGATACAAATGGATGCAGGATGATAAAAATTGAGAAAAAATTATCACAAATGGATGGAACTGACTGAAAGAAAAACAAAATTACCATATGGAGGGGAAATATAAAAGAGACGACACAAATGAGATGTAAAACATGTCTTAAAATACACAATTAAGACACCACGTGGGTAAATAAGATAAGTTCAACTGCATTAAAAACCCTCCTGAGACCCTGCATACTCATATGAGACATTGCATTTTGCCTTTGTGCACCATGATCATTTATTTTTTACAACTTTGACCTCATTCACGGGCACTGGCAATCCCTTCTAGTGGTCACAACACAGCAGCCTTGTTACTAAAAATAAAATGCATGTAATGTCAGCAAAAAAAACTTCTATGGACTAATTGATGCCTTCTGATCTCAGATAATTAGATATTAACAAAAGCTCACTTTAGAATGGGGAACATATTCTTACTTATAAGTGGTTAGTAAATTGTTGTTTTGGCTCTATTAACACTTGCAGTTTGGTGTTTATTTACATAATACCAGAACATAATTTTTCTAGTTATTAATGCAGAATGACTATTCCCATTGAATTACTTCTTTATGAGCTACACATTGATTAGAGCTAATTAGTATCTGCATTAATCAGCAACAAACCATTTACTTTCAAATAAAAAAACGTTATTAATGGTCCATTATGATAAAACTCTTAATTTATGGCCTGTTAATATTAGAATTAGGGCATTAGTAATAAGCAGTTAATAAGTACTTAATGACTAATTAAGACTTAGTAGTCCACTAATATGTATTGGCAGCTAATTAATGGTTAATTTGTGTTCCCTAAAGTGTTACCAGGGACCCTTATTGTACCACTACTTCCTGTACAAATACAAAGTATTGTTATACTTGTGATGTCCCACAAAACTCAAATAGCTAAGAGAAATTATAAATGCACAACAAAACGATGCTCGGGTCTCATGAGGATACAAGACTAAAGTTCAAACTAGGCAAGGGATCAACCTCAGGGTGCATCACAATGGAACACGGCATTGTTAAAAAGTGCTAAAATGCAGCTGAAACAGCTGTAAAGCACAGAAAAAAAACTTGCACGTGTGCTAAACCTTCGAGTTCTTTGCTAATCTCCAGGCCTTGTATCTCAATAGTCACTTTGTTCCTTTATGAATGCCCAACGGCAGTATTATTGTTCACTCAATTAAATAAGCCCAAAATGTACTGAAACCTGCTTACAACTCTATAGATGCTGGGAGCATCTTTGTGTTGCCATGGTGAAACCACAGAAGAAAAGCATGAGCCGGCTCCGAGAACGACACACTCCTGGAGATCCAGGGTTAACGACATCATTGAACGCTCGTCTCTCCACATACTGACTCAGCGATGTATTTTTATGATTTATCCACAAATTTCCAATGCTGCTCTATAAAAACACAACAAGCTCAAATGCATTTATTAAACTTTAATATTTAGAAAAATATATATATTTACATTCAACAAATGCTTTGTACACAAATAGCACAATGCTTTTAATTATAAAGATGCTACAAAAGTTAGCTGCATGTTAGCGAAGAACAGATTAAAGAAATGAAAGAAAACATTCCGTTTTCTCAATGTGAAATAAAAAAAAATTAACCTGAATGCATTTTTGTGCCTTAAAGCTTATATGATGAGTCAAAATTTAGGATTAATCCCTCTGGCAGATGACATACTGGAGCTGCTGCAGTCACTCAGACATCAGAGCTGCTACATGACATTCCAGTAGAGATCCTGGGTGGGAAGATGTAGTTTTGGTATAAAGCTGCAACATTTCGTTGTGTGACCTGCAACAGTCTGGAAAATAAAATCTGGAGAGCCAGAACCTTCGTAAACAGACCTCACACCCTGCTTTTCCTTCTGAGAACATCCAGAGACGAGTAAAATGGCTTCGTCTCATCACAGGGATGAGATCTGCAAACAGATTCTTGTCCACAGGTGTTGTGGATCCTGGGTCCCAGCAGGGGTAACTGAGGTAGAGATTGAGCGTTCACATTCATCGGATCGGGCGTGGGGAGGTAAAAGGTGTTCCAGTGGGTTGTTGGTGAGAAGAGCTTCAGGAGATGGCTTAAAAGGAACAAGGAGAGTTGGCAGGATCAGCTGTTGAGAAGGTAGGGGTCACGCCCAGATTCAGGGTTCTTCTCTCTCCAGGCCTGGTCCCCCTCCTTAAACTAAACACATGCAGAAAAAAGAAAAAAAATGAAATTTAATACTGGTGTCATTTTTAAATGGACAATTGCATAAAACGAGTGTTTTTAAAGTAAAACAATAAAAAAAACATCTAGGGAAAGTGTAGCAGTAGATTTCTACTACTTTATAGTAACACAACAGGGTTTAAAATACTAAATACGATCAAATGGTTAACTTTGTTAGATGTTCTAACAGCAAACATCAATAATTAAACTACAGGATCAGATGAAAGTAGAAACATGTTCACTACTGAATTACTGAGACTCAAAACAAAAGAGGAGAAAATAGATTTAACACTGAAGCCGTCAGCTTTTCACACACAAAGAACATGAAGTAAACCAGAGATACAAAACACCCAGAACTGGAGGATTCAAGGACACGGATCGAACAACAAGAAGATGAAACGTGTCTGATCCCGTGGGAACGGACAAGGCTGAGTCTCCAGAAGATAAAACCCGACTCCTCACCCACACCTGCTTGATAATTAATTAATGAAAAGTTACTTTCTCACTACCGTTTCAAGGCTTTTCCAGTTACGGATCAGCACCAGATTCTAGATCTAGCAAAGACGAGTCATACACAGTAAGTTTATAAGTACATAAATACATCGTCATATCTGGTGTTAGCACTCGGGTGCTTTACGGTAGGGATCACTTACTACACTTATTACTAGGGATGTGTATTGGTAAAATTCTGGCGATACGTATCACGACACAGGGGAGATGATACGATATATCACGATATATTGCGATACATTCAGCCAAACGATATTAGTGATTAATTTAAACTGAATTTATTGTAGGAAAATTCAAAAAACAGTCACAACTGATACGTAACATTTTTTAACATGAGGTATCTGAACCATAATAGAGGGATTTACATTTCAAGGTTTGCATGTAAATTCTTCCCAAAATTCGATACACAGCTTTTGAATATCGATATAATATTGCAGGAAAAAAATATCACGATATATTGCCATATCGATATTTTCTTACATCCCTACTTATTACGGTAATAATTCTCCAGTATTACAGGAAGTGTGGTTGTTTGCCGTCTTGTTGTTAGCTTGCTGTTATAGTTCTGAACGACTCATTAAAGGAGTAAAACGCCACGATTGACTCATTATTCACTTCACACACGTAATATTGAGTTGTTGGTAATTGAAAAAGTAGCTTAAAATATTTTTAGAGACGACTATTTGTTTCTAATCTACCATTAGCATTGTTAGCTCAACGTTAGCTTCTAGCCTGCTTCACCAGATATTAGAGTAAAACAAAAAGGTTAAAAACAGGTGGAAGTGAGTGCATCTGTGAGGAATATTGAAATATATATATATATATATATTTATATATATATATATATGTGTGTGTGTGTGTGTGTGCGTATAGCTCAGGTGCTCTTCAGGATCTAATAGATCATTGGATGTGGATGAAGAAGAGAAACAGGTGATCCGAGGCACTCTGAGGACTGTTTTTATTCACCAAGAAACAGAAGCCGACGCATTTCGGTCACATACAACCTTCTTCAGGGCATAAAACCACGCCTTAAAGCATGTCATAGACCAGAAACGAGTCTGAACCATCGGTCTGAACACAAACGGCCTTTTAAACAGGTGCATGAGTCAATCTTTGCATGTTTCTGTTGACTAGGCTGCGTTTAGCTGTAAACACGGTTAACAAGGTGGAACTCACGCTGCTGGAACACGCTCGGGTTCTCTTTGGCTTTGAGGTCCTTCATGATCTTCAAAGCTACAAAAACCCCAAAAGAGAATTAAAACATGTTTTTATTTTAACCATAACTGTAAACAGGCGAGGTTTGTCGTTACCTTTGTCGAACGGAGAAGTCCAAACTAGTTTGTGCAACTCCGGACTCAGCACGAAACACTTGAGAGGAAAAACAGAGAAACCTTTACCTCCTTTATTACACCAGATGTGATCATCTATAGATCCAGCAACGTACCTGTGCGTCCCTCTTGAGGGTCATTTCCCGCTCTGAGATTGGCTGGACGATCTCATTTAAAAAAATTTTCTTCTTAAACGTTGCGGGGAGATCCAGCTCCTGCCAATACATCACCTCTGAGTGGTACTTCATCTGGAAAACAAACCAACCCGTCATTCCCAGCTCCACGGTGATCAGGTGTGGTGAGATACTCGCACCTACCAGGTACTTCAGCTGGTGGTCGAAGCTGACCATGTGAAGGCAGATGTCTTGCCGAGAGAGGGTCATCATACAGCTTTCACACAGAAAGAAGGTTTTCAAATTTTCAAATCCTCGACACTCCCACACAGAGGCAATACCTGGTGAGCACATGGTTTAAAAAGCGTTACACCGCGTGAATGCCGGCTGCGAGGAGGCGAAGCCGTGAAGGAAACTCACCGATGACATGTTTGGCTTCCAGTTGACGGGCTTTTAGGTAAAGAGACAAATAACTGGAGCCGCGAGCTCTACCCCCTGTAACAGACAGCAGATTATTACAAATTAGCTCATTAATTAATCTGAAATCAAACCCGACTGCTCAACACTCACCGACTAAAGTCATGGGCTGCGCCTGAGACACACTTTGCTCTGCAGGTTCTGCTCTACTGCTCGATCCAGACCGGTTCTGCTCTTCTGCTGCAGCGGTTTGCAGCTGAATGCTGCAGAGCTGAACAGGTGAAGGTTTTTCTGGACTTTGGTTCTGCTGCCCGGAGGAATCGCTGTTCCGTCGTTGTCTTTCAGGAGCAAACAGATGCTCTGAACCACGGGAATGGTTCACCACTTTGGCTTCTGTGGAATTAGAACAACGGCGATGAAAACAACATCTGGAGTGGACTAACAGTGCAGATAATGTTCTGAATAAAGATGAACATAAAATCTCAGAACAAACCTGTTATAGCTTCAGACTGAGGATGCAGGATGGAATTTTGCTGATCCTGGACCTCCTCGTCGACGTGGCGTCCGAGTAACTGATCCGCTGCAGGACTTTCTTTAACGTTCGTGTCGGAGTCTATTTCTGAAACAAGAAGAAATCAAATTTGGCTCCAATTTAAAACATTTTACTGAGTTTTGTCATGAAAACTATTTTCAGTCAAGGTGACGTGTCTCAGTCTGCACACACCCCAACAGGAAAGGCTCAAGGTTTATCAGATCTCTCATATGAAGGTGTGACTTTAACATGACGCTGAACTAATTTTACTCAGATCGCTCCATCAGGACAGAGTCTAAGACCCGGTTCACACGAGAAGCCAATTAATGACCCGATCCACCCGTTCCAACAATCTTAAGAATGTGCCAGATTAATATAATGTCTTAAGATTATCTCATCAGATATTCCTGCCATGTGTGGTGTGTTAAGAGACGTGTGGTCTCTCCTGTTTTGAATCCTGTAGTGTGAAACAAAACCTAACGTTAGCATGGATCCCCTAATCCACCAAATGAAGGATATAATACCTGTCACGACCTCAGAATCAACGCCAGGTGTATAGACGGGTTTTGTGATGCATCTCTCCATCCCATCATCATCATCTCCTAAGAACTGGTCCCTGATGAAGTCACCTGCAGCCAGTTTCTCATCCTCAAGCTCGCTGGACTCCATTTCTGTTTCCGACAACATTTAAACACTTAAAACATTTCCGGTTTCAGACCAAGAGGAGCCGTATTTGAGTTCTGACCTGGCAACTGGACCACAGCTGTCTGGTGCTGGTTCTCATCCTCCTGCTCTGATTGGTCACATCTCATCGTCTCATCACGAGAAACGAGCATCCCTGAGACGAAACGGAAACGCGTTTGTAACGCCATAAAAATATAATCATATTATTATTAGTAGTAGTATCTAAATTTACCATCATCGGAGCTTGAAACTTCACACGGACTGCAAATCTCCTGCTTCAAAGGCCCTGAAGCGTCAACGACGGGACCAGAGTCATGCGAGTCCTTCAGTGTCATCATTCCCATTACTTTTTCCACAGCTGAGAATAAAAAAGGAAAGATCACAACAGAAATACAATCATTTTCCTTAAATATGTCCTTCACTCATATTTTTAATACATTTGCAGTGGTCTCTAGTAGGAATGAATGCCGTGTAAGTAGAAAGTGGATTCGGACGACAGGATCTGGAGTCTTATTTCCTGATATTTGGACATCTCTCCTCTGATTGGCTAACAGCAACATGACTACCACTGACTCTGTTTGTACTGCAACGTTGATGTTTTATCTCCACAAATAACTCAAGCCTGGAGGAGTTCTGCTGTGTGGTGGAGTTGCTAATGCTAACAGTTAGCTTCTACTAGTCGAGACGTTCTCTGCTGTTTTCTGGACGCTAAACCAACAACAGCCTTCCCCGTCGTGAGCCAAGATGGATAAGTCCATGACATTGTGACGTATTCAGGTCATTCATCATTATTAAATTCCGCAAACAGGGTAGAAGACTATTTTCACGCTCAGCCTGCATGTTAAACTCAAGAGTGACCACCCAAATTTCAAAAATAACAAGTAAAAATTGTTTCTCAGTGAATTTGGTCTTTAAGGATGATTTTACCTTTCTTTTCTGACAGACGTCCCAGGTTGAAGTACTCCTCTTTACTGACTTCCAATTTCTAGAAAAAAAAACACAATATCAACACAATGAACAATACCTAAAAGCAGCCATTTTGCTTTTTTTTTTTACGAACGTTATAACAGAAGATCCCGTAAGACCTCTACCTCTTTGACAGGATTAGTAGTTTCCTCAAAAACATGTCTAAGTACTGCAGGTTGATACAATTTTATTTTTTAATCTAATAAATATTCAGAAAAAGATTCAATACTTTATGAGGTAGTTCTGATCTCAGTTTGGAGAAAACAGTCCCGAATGGACAGATTAGCTAAATGTCGGACAATCAATTTTAAATTCCCATTAATGGTTATTTACGTAGCTGCAGCTACTTTAGCACTTCAAGCTGGAATTTCATGACATTTATCCAGGATTTACAATAATGTTGAGATTTCTGGCAGCATTTCCATAAACTCCCGTGAAATGTTTAAGCCTGTTTGTAACTAGCTCCTCAATCAGAACTAATCTGTTTCTCCAAACTGAGGCTGTTCGGGCGACTTAAGAGATCTGAACAATCACGATAAACGGTCAACGGTGCAGATTTTCTTCCTAATTGACACACAAGTTAATTCAAACGTATAATAAGGACGGTTTTTGCGTCACCTGAGGGTTCTGAGTTTGTGGCAAGTCTTTCTCAATTTTGGCCAACAGGGCCACCATATGGCTTAGTTTCTTCTCCAGTTCGGACTCCTTGGCGGTCCATTCGGGGAACTTCATTTTCATGTATTTAAGGTGGTGGTCAGTGCTGGTCAGGTGATACTGACTGGAGGAGTTTAACTTCACAGAACAAAGCCTACAGTAGACCTGCTGCTTTCCTTCACACACAACAATAATCAGCTGACTTCTCCCTACAAAACAAAACAAAAAGAATAAATCGGATTAATTCAAGGCTACACAGACGTGTGAAAGGAGTTCTGAAGTTCAAGGTATACGTGCCGACTTTAGGGAGGGTTGCAGCTGGTGTCTTGGTGGTTGCAGACACGTTGGGGGGGTCTTTGTGTGGGTTCTTGTGTTCCGAGCTGGAAAGCACGGTGGCGTTTGGGCTAAGAGCTGTAGGCGAGTTCCGCTTGTGAGAGTTTGCATGTTCTCCCATGGATTTCTTCACATGAGCAGTGTTAGAGGGGGAGCTGGCATCGACATGTTTAGCAGGTGGCTTAGCCACGTTAGCAGCAGAAGCTGCAGCTGAACTTTTAGATGCCGCCTCACTTCTGGGACCATTTCTGCTGCTAACCTTTGCACCAGAGCCTGATTTCACTTCAGAGGCTGTTTTGTCTTTTGTGGAGACAGACTCAGTTGATGTATCTGAGACGGTTTTAGTCTCTTTAGATGCAGATTTACACACAGAGGTAGTCAATGCCTTTTCTGGAGCCGTTTCAAATTTTAATGATGTAACTGTTGTGTCTGGAGAAACGATTTCTGAATATTTAGGAGGCAAACTGGTTGTGGTTGTTGTGATTGTGGGCCGATGGGGTTGCACTAAACCAGCCCGAGGGTTATTAGACTTCAACTGTCGGTCTTGAGATCTTTTGCAGGAAGTTTCAGTCGTTGCAGACGAGTCTGGCATTGCGACGCTACCTTCTGAATTGCTGTTTATCTCCATATCCACCACCTTTAAGTAAAAAAAAACAAGACATGTAAAAACAAAAAATGAAAATCCTCACACATCAAACGCATTAACTAAGTTTTACCCCTAAAATTTAGCTCTATGATGTCACAGTGGCCTAGTGGCATGAGTGTTTGCCCTGAGACTGGCAAGGCAACTTTATTTGTATAGCACCTTCCAACCGTTGGAAACTGACCAAAGTGCTCCACAGAAATAAAATACATTAAAACAATACACAACATAAAAATGCATAACAACTTAAAAACTAAAAGACTCTCACAGTTAATTAAAAGCCAACACGTAAAAATAGGTTTAAAACAAGACAGAGAAGACGCAACCTAATGTTCAAAGGCAGCGCGTTCCAAAGCCTACACAGAAAAAGCCCCATCACCTCTGAGCTTACGTATAGTTCTTGGGACTTCCAGGAGGATCCTATCAGCCGACCTCAGAGACCGTGCAGGAGAATAAAAAACCAGTAGCTCAGAGATGTAACTTGGAGTAAGGCCATGCATAGATTTAAAAGCCCATAAAAGTATCTTGTACTGGATTCTAAAACGAACAAGCAGCCAGTGCAGTGAGGCCAAGACAGGAGTGACATGTTCCATCTTTTTCGTTCCAGTAAGCAGACGTGCAGCTGCATTCTGCACCAATTGAAGACGCGAGAGGTGGGACTGTGAAACATCAAAGGAATTACAATAATCAAGCCTTGATGTAATAAAAGCATGAATTACCGTTTCAAAATCCTTTTTTGAGAGACTGGGAGGCTGTGGGTTCAAATCCACGGTCGGGTCATACCAAAGACTTTTAAAATGGGACCCAATGCTTCCCTGTTTGACAATTTAGGATGGTGCCTTTCCTTCAAACGGCTGGTTGTGATTGTTGCAGCACAGCTCCTGGTTTTTAATACTTCCTGTTTATAATGGCTCCAGTGAAAGAAAGCACAAGCAGCCAACCATGAAAACTGCATTTAGTGTAGTTACAGTCCTCATGTGAATGAGACTTAAAAACATTTCTGAGCCCCAAAAACTCACTAATAACAGAAATAGAAATGATAAAACTCAGTGAAAAGGATTTGTGAGAAAACTATTTTTCTACACTAAAAAATTCCTCTGGCATTGTCCTCGGGTTAAACTCTGGGTGTTCCCACTTCCGCTTTTAAAGAGGTTTCCTCACCATCTGTTCATTACTTCATCCTGTTTGTTCAGACTTCATCTTTTCTCAGTTATACATCAACTTTATTCATTTTACCAAAGAAACAATCATTTCTGGAGCCCTCAGGTGAGCAAGGTTTTTAATAGGTGCAAAATAAAATAAAAAAACAACTAACGTTTCGATGCGATGCTTCGTCAGATTTCCTCAATCACTCAATTCCACTGATTTAAATTGTCAACGTAAATCACACAAAGCTGTTATCTATATATATATGAATGCCTCAGCACAGTGTCTTGGTGAGATTGATGTGGTTTATCATGCCTCGCTGAGGTTTATTACTAACTGTAGACCACTGACCCATCATTGTGAATTGTATTCTCGAGTGGGATGGCCTTCTTTGTCCACCAGGAGGTTGGCACATTGGTACACTTTCATTGACAAGGCCATGCTTGGATTACTACCCAACGACATCTGTAACTTAATCTCATGGAGAAGTGTAACTTCTCACAGTCTGCGTGCAAACGATCAGTTGTTACTCTGTGTCCCGTTTGCTCGCACTGAACTGGGCAAAAGGGCTTTTGTTCACTCTGCTCCTTCTGCATGGAACAGGCTGCAGGAAAACTAGAAACTAACCGAGTTTATCTCCTTGAATATATTTAAAACCAGACTGAGAGCCTTTGAGACAGATTCCCTGTGTTGTAATTGCCTTCTGTAATTCTGTACATAACATGTCTGTGTAACTGAAAAAATGTTGTAACTGTAACTTTTGCTGCCTCTTGGCCAGGACTCACTTGAAAATGAGGTTTTTAATCTCAATGGGACCTTCCTGGTTAAATAAAGAACAAATAAATAAATCTAATCATAAAAGATCACTTCAGCTGAAGCGTGCTATCTGATGAGGCCACTTTGACTTTGACACCACATCTAGGAGAAATCAATCATCCGTGGTCAGGTGGACCCGACCTATTCAAGGCAACAGCACTGATCCGACCTTCTGTTTTCAATTCAACCTTTAAAATGTTCATGTTAAAAATCAGTATGAAGCTATGAAAGCGAGAATGTTTATATTATTTAAACTAATGAGACAATAAAACTATTTACAATCACAAGCTGCACAGATCCTCCCCGAGCCAGGTGCAACTCCCACACACTTCTGAAGTTTATTTATAGTGCAGCTCCTCCACACCTCGAACTGCCTCCTATTCCTGATCCCGCTGCACTTTTGAACCTTGGATGACCTTGTTCCAACTGCCTGGGTGCTGTCTCACCATAATAAACTCAGCTCAAAACTCTTCAGCTGCTGCAGAAACGCACATAGTGGGATCTGGGTATCTGTGCACTTCTGTGAAAGTCTGCAGGTTTTTATTTCTGTTATTTATTTCTGTAATGTCCAGCTCCACCTTTCCCACCCTTTACTGAATATTTCCTGTTATTGAAATAGGAACAGAATCCGGTTTTGCCTTCGGCTCATCACCGATGCCCACAGCCATGGACGTAATTTTTGGGGGGCAAAGGGGGGACATGCCCTCCCACTTTTTCATAAGACAGTTTGGATCCATTCATGATTTCCACTTATTTTTACTGACATGACGTAGAATGTGAAGTTATTTTTATTTTAATGACGTCTAGTGACCAGACATTCTAAAAATTACTGTAAAACTTGGATCCTCAACCCACTTTTGCACAGAGGCATTGTTTGAAAAATGTATTGATATTATTGTTGAATATGATTATACAGTTAAAAAAATAGTTTATTACATTGTAAAGGTGGTTTGATGTTTTGATATTGAAAAGATGTTGTAATTTTGTAATTGCAACCTTTAATTTATAGCAGTTCACTTTTATTTATGCAAGTGTTCAAAAAACAGAGGTGTGAAAAGAAGTGCATTGAAGCTTGAAAACAAAGTGTGTGTGTGTATTTGTGCGAGCGCTCGTGGGGGGGGGTGTGTGTGAAAATTTTCTTGTGCAACAAAGGGGGACCAGCAGAAAAAGAGTGTGAACCACTGCCGTAGGCAGACTGTGAGGGAACTGAAACCTGCCAACAGGACAGAAGGTTTATTTTGAGTTCAACACAAAACATTAGGCATCGTCACATTTTCCATTACAAGCATCAGGTGCTTTTCTGGAGCAGTTTTTGCCTTATTGCTTGAAATGCTCTTTATATATCGACGGCAACCAATACACTAAATATTTTGACCAAAAAAACAAATAATTTGAATCGTCTCTGAAACGTAAAATCCTGGAAATACCTCATCCAATCACTGTGAACGTCCCATCCTTAATGATTGGATCATGACCCATCCATCAAATAGCCCTTTCCCTCCTCGTCTGCATATAACCTTTTAAGTGCACTAAACGTGCGTTCTCAGCTTGAAGCAACAGAACAGGAAGCGAAGCCAGAGGTGGGCTGGCTAGTGTAACGGGAGTTGTTTTACATGTTCTGTTTAGAGTTTGGTTTTGTTGTGGGGAAACAATTACGTGACGGACCTGTTTGTTAAAGCAGCCCGTCCTTTTGGCTGGCAGAGCTGTTGCCTTGGCAACACATATGTGTTTGTGGAGTCGGCAAAGAGGTTGTTCGGGGCAGGTTCGGGAAGTTTTGACCTGATGCTCGTGTTTTTTTTCCCCAGACTGCTGGTGGCCCCACGATGCTGTGATTTTAAAGTTAAGAATAAACCAAGAAAGCTAAAAAAAATGGCCTCAATTTTCACCATAAAAACACCACACTTTATTAGCTACCACTTTAAATTGTTATATGGTTATTTAGGTTATGGTAGAAAAGGTGCCAACGAGTCGAAAACTTAAAACCTAACCCTCGGTAACAAGCGTTGTGCGTTCCTGTATTTTGGAGGCACGGCTTAGGAAGGTGAAGCCTGAAGAAAATGGGCTGGACCTTAGGATTGTTTATTTTTGCTTAAATGGCAAGAAAAACATCTCATACTGCAGCTTCAAGCATAACGGGAGTATTTGAATAATAGAAATGTTGCTGCATGCTGGAAACAGATGAATGTTTAAAATTTACTTTGCTATTAGTTGTCTGAACAGCTGGACTTGCATGTTGCATAAATGATTTTGAAACCAGTAAGTACAGGTAATAGAAAGAAATATGGAGAAAATTTCCCGTAATCATCAGCTGCAGAAACCAAAACCTGCAATTAATTCTAAACATGGACTGACCTCTCTATTATCTTCACAGTGACGCGTCGCTGAGGTGTTGACGGCGGCACCAGCAGACAGAGGTGAGGCTGAAGAGAAGCTACAGCCACCGTCTGACCGAGGCGCTACCAACATTTGAATCTGCGGCATCTGGATCACTTTGGAGATGAAAATGGAGAAATTCTAAGAATTTCACAAACAAACTCTAATTTAAACCCCCCCCCAAACCACTATGATCATGAAATGTTGCTATAGGATGTTCGCACAATTACCTGAGTGGAAGCTTTGGTTGGAAATGTCGTTGTACGCCTTTTCGTTGAGATTAACAACCTGGAGTCAATAAAAACAACTAATTGTGAAACAACCTACCAAACACAAGCAGCGAAAGATCTCATGTTTTTTGCTTTCCAATTACATTTCTATAATTAAAAAAAATTTAAAGGGATATTTCACCCATTTCGCATAAACTGCTCTTTATTAGCTATTTGATTTGTGTGCTTTGACTAACTGTTAGCTAATCAGACCTGTAAAAGCCATTTCTCTGAACAGAGGTCCTTCTCCTGGATATTAACAGCGAGTGAAAAAGTAAATATTTATCATTTTTACACTGAAAAACGTAAAAATGGCCCAAACACCCATCTGAGGAGCTTCAGTGCGACTTTTCTCCTGTTATCTTTGTTTTGATTGTTGGGATGTAGTTCATTTACTCACCACTGGATGCATCTTTTGGTGTTTGATCTTGGCAAAATGGCCGATGCCGTCCACCTTCAGAGAGCAGCTCCCACAGAGAACAACTGTATCCCGTCCAACGCAGCGTAATTCGATACATGTTGCAGAAATCCTGTTAGAACCTCCACTGGTTTCCGGCTTTGATGAACTTTTTGGGACCTTTACAGGTTTTTTAGGTGAGGAGTCATCGCTTGAGGAGAGTCGAGGTCTTTTGGGGGTCGTTTCTTGTCCCAGATGCACATTTGGACTTTTTTCTTTTGGTGACTTTTCAGGAGTGGCGTTTGGTCGTTTTCTCTCGCTTTTCAGCTGAACGTCATTCTGCAGCGTTGTTTCACGTTCCATATTTGGGCGCTCCTGTGTGTTCTTGCAGCTTTTTGCAGCCTCCTCGACTTTTACTTCAAGCTTCACCCTTTTTGGCTCTTTATTTTTTAGCTTGTCAGCGGCCATGCTGTTTTTCTGACCCTCTTTCTCACGGTTCTGATCCACTTGTGCTTGAGCTACCCTGGAAACTGATACAAATTTTTAAAGATTCATTTAATCCTAAATGCCTGCACATTCATGCCAGCAGAAAAGCATACTGTCGTGGTTCTTTTTACAAAATAAACCTTTGAATAATTCTTAAAGCAGTTTGTTGGTCTCTGCTTACCCAGCTTCATCATAGGCTTCATCATTGGCTCGAGACTTTTGGCTCCTTCTTTCCTTTTTAGAGCTGACAAGATGAGTTTTACTGAAATAAAACAGCACAAAAAACACTCAAGAAAACAATTCCAGTCACAGACGTCCAGGAGGATTTTTTGTTGCAATCTGCAGGCTCACCTGTGCTGTAGCTGCATGGCTCCCATATCGGAGTTTCCAATTGTATGAACTTATGGGGACAGAAAACATGATTATAAAAGCATGTGTGAGACTAGAAGTGATGCTGGATGAGGACGTGGTGTAGAATACCTGCATGTTTGACACAGGGTGAATACGCGCCGCCTGTTTAGCCAGATCCAGAAAGGTCTCTTCACTGTCGGTGTCGGGGTTCAGTGAGCCCGGGTGGATACGGTTCTGCACAAAAACACCAATAAACAACAGTCTTACTGTTATTAATGCCAATAGCAGGAAATGTTCTATGACCCCCTAAAAGAGCAGCAAACAGATCATCATCATCGTTGTTGGGGTAAATTATTACACAGGGTGAAATAAAAAATTGTAAAAGCTTACCAGGAATCTTGTGACGTGTTCCCGACTGAACACATGAGCTTGGATTTCACAGCTGAAAAGCCTCCGTTCACAAAGCAAACACAGAGTTCCAACCTCAGGTTGGACCTCTTTGTCTTTCAGAGCATGAGTCACCATGAACGGTTTGCCTGAATGAACAAACAGTAAAATAAAGACATAAATCAATCAATCAATCAATCAATCAATCAAACCTTTATTTATAAAGCGCCTTCCACAACCCTGTCAGGAAGCCCAAAGCGCTAGGTACAATACATAAAAAACACAATCTTAAACACACTGAAACCATAAATACCTAAACACATGAACATAATAACATAAATATCCACGCCGCACTTCTGTTGGAGTCTCTTTTAAGATTTATCAATAGGTTTATTTATAGATGGAATTCAATAACGCAATATTCAAATGATCAGAACAACTTAAACTTCCTGCAGCACTCACCGAGCAGAGGGAACTTCTCATTTCTCTGAAGTTTACTGAAGGTTTTGCACGGCGGAACTGAAAAAGGCATAAAAATATACATAAAATACAAAATATCTCAATAATAAAATTTTATTCTAATGACTTCTTCTACAGACCTTCTCGCCTCAACAGAGTGTGGTACAGCTGGAGTTTATGCATTACTGTAGCCCAAACAAGAATAAGAAAATGAGATTTAAGATTTAAGTTCAGAAATTGTGAATTTTTGCAATTTTTTATGCAATATAAAAATGAATTCAAACCTTGCTTGTAATCAGAAGAATTGAGAGTCCAGAATATAGAATATGGAATATCAAAAACCTGCAAACAAAATAACAGAACTTGTCAAACAGCAACAATCGTAGAAAACAACCGTTTGTTTGCAACATCAAAACTGCCATTTAAACAAGACATTCACAGAACTGAAGTGGTTTTGTTTTCTTCACATCCCTGGTGCAAACAGCAACATGCAAAAGAAATATCAAAGTTACAACAAATATGCAACGGAGTAAATCAAATTTGGAATACAGACGAAATACATAAAATACGCCCTACACTCTACAGATACAGTGTTTAAGGTTTTACATTTTTTTACTGCTTCCTCGTCTTTTCCGAGTGTGACAGCAATTTCCCTCCACGAATTATTAACAACATTTTCATCACGGTGATCTTTATGGGCCGAATCATAGAGATATTTGTCTTTACAAACATCTGCCACTACGAGCTCTTGCCAGTCCGCCAAGTTTTTCCGCGCGGGACCGTCCGCGTACTTAGAACATTTCCTAGGTGCGCGGTGCGGAAACTTTGGGCCATGCAGAGGCCATGCGGAGGGGCATGGTTGCTAAAATGACGTAATTTGGCCACGCGGAGCCGTGCGGACCTCACGGACGCGTCAAGCATAAACCAACCTTTAGTCTTGGTCATGGTGAACTGGTTCTAATCCCAGATAATGCGGTAGCTATCTGAACTTAACCGATTGGACACTTGCATCCCGGAAGTGACAATACCGCAGTAGTGGTCTTCTAATAATATCATCACCACAAAGTAACACGCGCAACACCACCAAACAGCACAGTACGTACCAATAAGCTGTGCTGCAGAGTTGTTGTTGTCCATTCCTTCAGCCATTGTGCATATCCTGTTTTAATTACGTCTGCTTCACTCCCGCCAGCGTTTGTTTACTATTTGTGTTGCTACAAGCTAACCGGAAAAATGCCGACATGAAAGGACGCATGTCACCACCTACTGTACCGGGGTGGAACGAACTTCATTTGAGAAGTTGGTTTTCTAATGCACATGTAAACGTGGATAGACTCCCAGCTTATTATAAGATCGACCTGGATCAACTTAGATGTTGATACTGCACATAACTGACTGATTACCTCCACTTGGACTCTGCCAGCTGTCCCAAATCACAATCAGTCAGAAACTGCATAAAAGCCAGCCAGCCCTCAGTTTCAGGGAGCAGCAGGACAGAGAGGTTCTCTCTGTTCTGGTGTCTCACCGGCGGCGCTTGTTTTTATAAAATTATAGCTTTTTGTAACAACTTTGTGAAATTTGGGTGCTTTGTAAATATAGTAGTTGTTACTCGTTGAGTTGTGGCCGGTTTGTCTCATGTTAATTTGTGTTACCTCTTATTGTAAATAAACTTGTTATGTTAATTTTAACTCCAACCAGAGTCATGCGTCCTCTTTGTCACCCCAGGCCCCCTAGACAGCCTGGGTTGTAACAAAGAAGACGCATGACTCTGGTTGAAACAGGCTTCTTTGCATTTTTACCTTCAGAATGATCTGATCTCGTCCCGCTTCCTCCTCCTCCTTCCACGCCAACAAACTCAGCTTGTCGTCGTCCAGTTCGTTGTCCTTCCAGGCAAAAGGCAGCCGCCACGGGTTCTGGTACATCTGAGACCAGAAGAAAGACTCGGTCGTCAGCTGATTATGAAACGTCTCTGCTACTGCATCACTCAAGGCAAGCTTTGCAATCACATGAATAGTTTGGCCGAAAAAAAAAAAGATTTATTCAAATAAAATCTCACCAGAGTGTTTATAAGATGTTTTCGAGACTCAAAGTGCTCCTTAATGAGAGGCTGAGGAAAACACTCATGGCACGCAAAACATATGTAAAATGGGTCAGCTTTCTTGTGCGAAGAGACACATGCAACAACTAGGTCTGTTCCTAAAACAAAACAAAAATCAAATGTCAGAAACATTCAAGCGATCAAACAGAAAGGGTTTGAAAACACGAGCGAGAACTTACCATGAGGCAGCTGTTTATTCTTCAAAGTGTTGCAGACATACGTGAACAAGTCCAGAATGAATTTCCCTAAAACAAAGTAATAGAGATAAAGGTAACACTTTAAAATAAGGGTCCCTTTATTAACGTTATTGTTAACTATTAAGTGTCCTTGGGGTCTTCTTGTTTTATTTTTAAAACACATTAAAAATGTTAAATTTGTCATTATAAAGCACAATCATACCATTTTGGTCAAACCCATCCTGTCTCACAGCTGTAGAGAAAGAAAATATGTTTATATGAACAAAACTATTATAAGAATACGATTTAAAATGAAAGAAAAGTGAAAATTACCCTCCTGAAAATGTTTCGTCAGCATCTGAGGAGAAGCATTAAAAGCTGTTAAAAACAGATTCATTCACACAGAAAAAAACAAGTTCTAGATGAAATATTATTTTACATTCTGGTGTTGCAGCTGTGAGAAATGCTTCAGATAAACACGTATGGTTTCAAAGACCTCGTTGCAGTCCTTTTAACAAAGAAAAATTGTTATTGTATGTATTTTTATTGTTAGCTGATAAAGTAATAAGATTAATGATAATTTATCACCTGGCAACGTAGTTTGACTTTGAGGAGTTCAGAGAAGACCTGAGGCTGCGAGACAAAACCGTGATCTTCTAAATTGGAGCAAAACAATCAATTATAAGCAGATTATTTGATTATCAGTAGCTTGACACGTAGCTAATGAAATAATTCTGATTGGTGACACTCACCTAACTTTTTTTCTGGCTTAATGCTTGTCGTCAAGCTGCTCTTTGTGATGGTTTCTAGTTTCTTCAAAGCTAAAAGCCAAAATGAGTTTGGTAACACTTTACAATAAGGGTCCCTTTATTAATGTTACTTAGTGTGTTATTAAGCATTAATAAACAAAGGGTCCCTTTATTAACATTACTTAATGCATTATTAAGCATTAATAAACAAAGGCCCCTTTATTAACATTACTTAGTGCATTTTTAAGCATTAATAAACAAAGGGTCCCTTTATTAACATTACTTAATATGTCATTAAACATTAATAAACAAAGGGTCCCTTTATTAACATTACTTAATGCATTATTAAGCATTAATAAACAAAGGCCCCTTTATTAACATTACTTGGTGCATTTTTAAGCATTAATAAACAAAGGGTCCCTTTATTAACATTACTTAATATGTCATTAAACATTAATAAACAAAGGGTCCCTTTATTAACGTTACTTAGTACGTTACGCATTAATGAACAGTCCCTTTATTAACGTTACTTAATACTTTATTAAGCATTAATAAACAAAGGGTCCCTTTATTAACATTACTTAATGCATTATTAAGCATTAATAAACAAAGGCCCCTTTATTAACATTACTTTTGTTTATTATTGCTTAATAATGCACTAAGGGTCCCTTTATTAATGTTACTTAGTGCATTATTAAGCATTAATATACAAAAGGTCCTTTTATTAACACTATCAAATTGTTAACTTAAGTGTCCTTAAAGTTAGGACAAAGGGCCAGGCTGGGGTGTCTGCTTAGTATTGCATTACAAAATATGGTTAAGCAGTTGTTAATACTTTATTTAATACTTTAATAATGCTTAATAATGCAATAAATAATGTTAATAAAGGAACCATTATTGTAAAGTGTTACCATGAGTTTAATAAAATCCATATTTTAATCAAAACGAATGAAAACACAAACTCAAATCAAAATCAGACACCAACCTTCCTCGTAGCAGGTGAAGTTCACGGTCTTGAACTCATCAGGCTGCAGGCTCACTTGCTGTGATGCGGACATTCAAACACGAGTGAAAATACTATAAAATAAATGAATAACGACTTTTTTTTTACTTCACCCACCTTCATGGGAGTGTTTTCAGTCCCATGAGTTTCCCTTATCTGCTCTACAATGTTAAGTATCACTGGAGCGATGGATCTATAATTGTTGTAGGACTCTTTGGACATCAGCGTAGAGGGATGCCATACTTTCTGTATGGAGACAATAAACAAATCTGTACAGCTGTTTACATGTTTCACTCGTGTGTATGGCGGCTTTGTGGCGTCTACTTACAAAGTAGCAGTGAATGTGGTCAAAGCTCAGGATGTGGTTAATGATCATATGGTTGGCTATGGGGAGGCAGCACAGGGTGCAGAGGTAGTGCCTCATCTCACCCGCACCGACACAGACGCACTCAATAACGTGCTGCATTCCTGCAGGACAACAACCAGTGGAAAATGTTGAGCAATGACGGAAAGTCGTCTGTTTTTGTTCTGAATTGCTGTAACATTTCTGTACGTTTACTGACCAATGAGTGGATGCTTCCTGCTGCTGTTGTTTTGGTAGTCTTGGATCATCACCCTCTTAGGCTGACGAGCTACAAAAGATTAAAAAAATAAATTATTTGGACTAAATTGGAGCGGTGTGGCATGATACTGTTCCTCTATGTGCATCACACTCTTGAGTAACCCACTGAACAATAGCTAAAAGCAACACTTCCTTTATCCGAGCAGACATTTTGCATCTTAAATGAGTGGTAGAACTTGTGCAAAGTGGAGCCAGAGCTTCAGCTGATAAAACCGTGGCTTTTTCCACACAGCTATAGTTTAAAGTCTGCACTGAGCTCCTTTAACCACAATCATTAGAAATACTGTGCACTTACCATCAAACCACACAATGAGCTGCACATTTTCACTTAGGGTTTGCATCACTGCAAAGACAAATCAGATAAGTCACATTATTGCAGTTTCATTTAGAAAATAAGAGAATGTAGTTCAAACTGATAATATTTTACCATTCGTGTAGGTGTTTGATAAGCACTTATTGATTAATTCATTGGGTAAATTCAAAACCTGCAAAGATAGGAAAAAACAGACATTTGTTTATAATGCTTTTGAGGATATTACAGCAAAAAACTGACGCAACTGCAGAAAAATCTTTGTCAACAAGGCATGAAGTGGTCATTTTCACAACCACGTATTCAGAACACTGAAAGTTCTCAGGATTTCACTCAGTCACACAGAATTTCTCAACCGAAAATCCAAAGAGGTGCTCAAGCCAGGGCGTGTTTATAAATCAGGTCACATTGAAAAGAGTTTCTTACATGCAAAGGGCATTGTTTTACAACACTTTGTGTCCAGATACTTGACCTTGCTGATAACATTTATTCTAATGTGGGAATAAACTTGGAGCCATCCAGGGCTAACCTAAACTTCCAGCTCCTGGAAACCTATCAGGTTTTATCTGTCAAGCCAGACTACACTAAAAAAAGGTCTCAGGCTCAGGCCCACATTGTCTAAACGGCTCAGGCAGGATGTCTCCTGGATGCCTCCCTAGTGAGGTTTTCCGGGCACGTCCAACCAGGAGACCTAAAGGAAGTCCCAGGACATGCTGGAGGGACTATATTTCTCGGTTGGCCAGGGAACGCCTTGAAATTCCCTTGGAGGAGCTGGCCCAAGTGGCTGGGGAAAAGGAAGTCTGGGCCTCTCTGCTTAGGCTGCTGCCCCTGCGACCCAACCCCGCGTAAGCGGACAATAATGGATGGATGGACAGACCCTGGTGGCTCTATTAAGCTGCCTGGAGCTGGAAACAAACTTGTTTCACACAGCTGTGTGCAGAATCCAGATAACTCAATAGGCAAGCTTTGGATCTATCTGGCATTCAAAGTCTGGAAATTCACAGAACATCCTGGAACGTTACACACGTGCTCCGAAATTCTTCTTTGTTGTTGTCTTTTTGTCCAACAAGGACGTTAGCAGTAGCTTGGGCTAACGTTTTATAGCAATTAGTAGGTTGGGACATTAAGGGCATGTGTCTAAGCTTATGACATGTTATTCCAGCTTTTCTCAGAACGAAATGATTCTATGTGGACATTACAACATTACTAATTTACATAGGAAAAAGTAAATTTGGTTTTGAATTCTAATACGCCTTTAAGGAGGTTTTTATACCTTGTTTATTTTTCTGGATCATCGTGTAGAACACATCCTATCCTTCACAGATCCCAAACACTTTCCAACCCCACCCTGAACACCCACTTTTAAATGATAGCCTTCTCTAGGAAGTTGGACTTCAGGAACAACTGTGTTGTATTTATTTTTTTGCCATCATTTGTTATTTGATGTATGATCTCACGGGCCAAATATAAATGGACCGCAGGTCAAATTTGGCACCTGTGACATACACCTTCTGTTTACTAACCTGCAGGTACCGAAGCTTCCTTTTACACCCTTCCTGCTCAAGCTTTAACGCCAGCATCCCTTTCATGTTCATCCCGGGGATCCAGGAGAAACAAAGTTCATCCGGGTTTGTGTAACTCTGAGGAAAAACAAAATACATTCTTTTAACATTTTTTTTTACACACATCCTTCCTTTTAATATTCATTTTTCAAAACATGCTCATCACTTACAAAGTAGTTGACGTAATGCTCTTGGGAAGAGATGTGGCTTGTTATTTGATCAAGTGTGCAGTATTGCTCACAGGCGTGGCAAAGGTAAAAAGCTGAGGGATACGTTCCGAAACACAGAGTGATCAGAGACAGACCTGGAAGAAAGCAAGACAAGGCTTATTTTATTCCTGGGAACAATATCACATGTTTCAATAAGAAAAGTAACATGGGACCGATTATTATCCACATGTCACAAAACTTTAATTTGCGAATATTTGAGCAGGGAAATTGAAAACCTGGGGCCTCATTTATCAACCGTACTTACGTACAGATCTGTGCGTATTTCGTGCATGGGAACGATTTTGCGCATTGTGTGGTATTTACCAATTTGTACTTGTGCGTGAAAATGTTGCTAAATATAAAAACAGTTCTGACCGTGCGTAGGAACAGCATTTAGTGGCAGAACGAGGTGATCCAGAGTGATCCACAGGTGTTCCTCATCCACTAATTATTCTACCCAATAAATAATTATTTCGGTAGATAAACAGCTGTGTCACATTATTAGTGCTAAAACACCCGTGACCGACGGGAATCTGACATTGTAGAATGGCTGATTTCGTGTTATTTTGTAATCACAATGTTTACTCTTCCCATTTTTATGATGTTTTAAATCTATTTATTTATTATGTTTTAATTTAATTTAATTATTTTGGCCTTGTGATTTTGCTTGAGATGCGCTATATAAAAGATAATTTCTTATTCTTCTTATTATCATTGGAGGATTTAGCAGAGCAGAGTGCACTCCGGAGGGAACGGCTCTTCCATGAGCGCAGCGCACTGATTTGATTTCAGTTCATGTTCTATTTTACAAATAAAACCCTTCAGAACCTCCTCTGCTCCCCAATCATACATGCGTTGTCAAGTTTTTAGTGCTTCAATCTCGCTGTCAATAAAGTTTTTCTTTTTTGTCCGGGAAGAGCCCAGGGAATCCCCTCCCGATCTGACGAGGTAGTGTGACGAAATATGGTTAATGGAGGGCGTTTCTGTAGGTAAATGACGGTAAACGGACACAAGCACCTGGGTATGCACAGGTGGGATTTATCATCACGAGCACCTGGGTACGCACAGGTTGGATTTATCATCACGAGCGCCTGGGTACGCAAAGGTGGGATTTATCATCAGACGATTGTGGAGGAACCTGCGTATGAGAGGCCACCGCATGTTTCATAAATCAGACTTTTGACTGTTCGTACACACATTCTAAATTTAATTCGTAGGAGGGAATATAGGAACGTTACTACAAACGATTGATAAATGAGGCCCCAGGTGTTAATTTTTTTTTTTTTTAATTTTCCCAAAAGACTACTTCAGACTGTATTGGCCTTTGAAGGTCAATATGTCATCAGTTACATTGGATATCAGAATGGCACATAACTGTATCAGCAGTTAGTCTCTGTGCCTTTTAACTTATCTGCTTAGGAATGTAATGTGCTGGCCTGGTGTTCTGGCCTTCCAGTAAGTGTTTGTGCATAGCTGAATGGAGCTGACCATATTAGGAAAGCCGTGAAGGGCCCATTAGCTCTCGAGGCTTTGGTTATTATGTTATTACGTCAAGAACATCACCATACTGGGAGAGAATGCGCTCATTCAAAGCTCCACGTTTAGCTGTGTGTGTCTGCGTGCACATAAGTTTAGACCACCACTTTAGAAGGCTATAAAAGTGGCGCCCCGGATTATTCGGGGGGCTTTTACTCAAATGGCTGCCTGTACGTGTTGATTGTCAACTGCTCGAAGTCTGTAATAAAGTCCCCACGCTGTTTGAAGACATCCGACTCCGACTCTATTCTTACTCATCAACTGAATCATCTACAAGACCAGCTTTGCTCCAGAGCTAAAATTGTCCAAAACCATTTGTGCAAACATAAGTACTTAATCTAATCTGGTGCAATACTGCAGAGACCTTGACTGTTGTCATGTGTTTGGTTTCTTTAGGCAAACAACAAAACAAAGAACACTGTGTCCTAGGGTTAATAATTAGTTAAGAAACCCCTATAGGAAAACTGGTAGTTTAAAAACAACCCATTTCTGGACATCATAGAACTAGTTTAGACAATGTGGGCCCCATCAGTTAATAATTGTACCAGGTTGTGCTAAACCACACAGCTTTCTGCTGAATACAATTGTTTCTGCTACAGTAGTACACCCAAAGTCCACTGGTCTTCCTTCCACTTGACAAAAAGGCACTTTTTGGAAGTAGATGCATCATTTTTTCCACCAACACCAATGCACTGGACTAAATGGCATAGAGTCTAACTGAAACAACAGCACGTGGAAGACATGGTATTTGAGCACAAAATATTGATTTTGAGAAATTGAGACTCTGATTTACATAAAAACACACTTGTTTTATACACTACCTGGCCCAAAATAAAAGTCACACACTAATATTTCGTTGGACCACCTTTAGCTTTGATTATGGCACGCATTCGTTGTGGCATTGTTTCGATAAGCTTCTGCAATGTCACAAGATTTATTTCCATCCAGTGTTGCATTAATTTTTCACCAAGATCTTGCATTGATGATGGTAGAGTCTGACCGCTGCACAAAGCCTTCTCCAGCACATCCCAAAGATTCTCAATGGGGTTAAGGTCTGGAATCTGTGGTGGCCAATCCATGTGTGAAAATGATGTCTCATGCTCCCTGAACCACTCTTTCACTATTTGAGCCTGACGAATCCTGGCATTGTCATCTTGGAATACACCCGCGCCATCATGGAAGAACAAATCCATTGATGGAATCACCTGGTCATTCAGTATATTCAGGTAGTCAGCTGACCTCATTCTTGGAGCACATCCTGTTGCTGAACCTAGACCTGACCAACTGCAGCAACCCCAGATCATAGCAATGCCCCCACAGGCTTGTACAGTAGACACTTGGCATGATGGGTGCATCACTTCATCTGCCTCTCTTCTTACCCCGAGACACCCATCACTCTGGGACAGGGTCCATCTGGACTCATCAGACCAGTTTTTAATAATGCGTTGGACAGTTCTTAACCCAGTTTTAGTCATTTCTGCAATCTCCTTAGATGTTTTCTCTGCTTGATGCATGCCAATGATGTGACCCTTCTCAAACAGACTTACATCTTTTTCACAACCACCAGATGTGTCTTTCCACATGTTTCTTTTAGGTAATGAGAAGCAACTCATTGCACCAGTTGGGGTTAAATAACTTCTTTCCAGCTGAAAGATAATCACCAATGCAGTAATTATCTAGGAGGCTCGTACCTATTTGCTTAGTTAAATCCAGGTGGCAACTTTTTTTTGGCCGGACATGGTGTATATACCACTTATACACAATAATTGTATAGCAGTCTCCTTCATTAATGACAATGTAGCCCACTACATGGGGTACTGAGCAAAGTAAATGGATGTCCCTCCTGTGGTGAGTTGGTGTATTATTGAGAAAAGATATTTAAATATGAGCGAGTATAAGGGCCCACTTTAAGTTCACTCGGGAATGTGGAGTTTGATTGACAGCTCGTGACCTTTGACCCTATTGAGCTATTATTTTTATTGTCCCCATCGTCTCCTATTGACATACTGTTTATGTTTGTGGGAATGAATTTAAATGACTACCAACCTACAACCCTTTTGTTCCATCATATCATACTTGACTTATGATATCATCACCCATCCATTCATCTTTCCATTCATATCAAACTGAATGACACCTTCAATTCAAACTGGACCCAGTAGCCATGTTGATCAACCACCTCCAGCCTGGCCACCTCCTTCTCTATTATATCTCTGTATTTCTTTTAAAAAGTCAGAGGGTCAGACCCCGACTGTGTGGTTATAACGCTGCACCAGTCTATTTTAGCCAAGAGCAACGCTCATCCTTTTGCCTGGAGATTGGTGAATGATGACAATGGAGATAACTCTGATTTTTAAAGGTCTTTATCTGCACAGGAATCCTGGAGCCTGAAATGTACGAATAACTTTTTCCATGGCTTATTAAAATGCATGGACAAAAGTGGTGATAAGGCCCTAAATGCCTATGTTGCCATCTGCTGTGTGCATTATTTTAAACTCATTTTAATTGAGAAATGCAGGTTTGATGCTGTTTTGGCAGTAGATGGAGAGGGTTTTAAACTAAATTAAAAAGTGTGTGTGTGTGTGTGTGTGTGTGTGTGTGTGTGTGTGTGTGTGTGTGTGTGTGTGTGTGTGTGTGTGAGATAGGGAGAGAGAGAGTGGTGAATGGATGACTGAAAAGAGCAGATCCTTCAATATTTAATGTGAGGGGAATGAGAGTGATCCTGAATGCTTATTCCAAATAATAACTGTATTCCTGTTGTGTTACTGAATTAAATGAGACATTTTAGTTTAGTCGATCCAGGGCGATCTTATGGTAATAAGCTGGGAGTCGTTATCCTAGTTTACATGCACATTAGAAAACCGACCTCTCAAATGAAGTTTGTTCCACCCCAGTACAGTAGGTGGCGACATGCGCCCTTTCAAGTTGGCATTTTTACGGTTAGCTTGTAACAACACAAACGGTAAACAAACACTGGTGGGAGTGAAGCAGACGGAATTGAAACAGGATATGCACAATGGCTGAAGGAATGGACAACAACAACTCTGCAGCACAGCTTATTTGGTACGTACTGTACAGTACTGTTTAATGGTGTTACATGTGTTACTGTGGCGATGATATTATCAGAAGACCACTACTGCGGTCTCGTCACTTCAGGACCACGAGCGTCCAATCGGTTCAGTTCGGCTGACTCGTTTACGTGCAGAATGAACTTGGATTGCTACCAGATTATCTGGGTGCTTCAGACCAATTAGAACCAGTTCACCTTCAGCCAGACTAACGCGTTTACATGCATTTAAAAAAAACAACATGAGTGAATTATTACAATTAAATCTCTGCAGTGTCTGAAGTAGGTTTTTATTCTTTTTGTAGATTTGTCCCCAAAAAAATAAAAAACTTACCCACAACAGGTTTGAGTTGATGTTTCTTTTTCGGATTCATAAAAACAATGTGAGGTAAATATTCTTATGGGAACAGAACATAAGAAAAAACACAATTATACATCTGTATCAGAGCATAACATTCATTCAGATAACCCATGTGACACAAACTGTATGAAGGTCCAAAAGTTTAAGCAGATATAGTATTTTAAACTGATTTCTGTAAGACTAAAAACAGAAAGTAAGCTTACCAATGCTGTTTATCTTATCTGGAAAAACAAAAATACACATTATTATAGTTTGTTCAAGTCTCATCAGTTATATATTGACATAAGTATGATCAAAGAAACTGAAACATACCTTGTGGAAAAACAGATTTCATTTTCTGTGGAAATAAACATGCAAACGTTTAATGCACAGTGATGGAACCGTTTAAGTACTCAAAAGAAGAGTGGAAATAAAAATGGTTTAACAGCTTAAGGAATGTATTCAGCTTCACACAGAAAATACATGTAGGCCGTCACATTAATGAAATAGATTGCATCTGCCTTGCATAAACAGACTGTGGCTCTGCACATAGACACTTAGGGGAAAATGTGTTGGCAGGGATTTTGTTATTTGTACAATTTGGTCTTGGTCACTGTGACCTGAGTTTTTCCCTGACTGACTGAAATGAAACATCTTGTTTAAAGCTAAACACCATTAGCCATCAAGATAACGGAACATTTGGGGATGAAAACACTGGGATGTTTTCACAGATGTGGTTATGCAACATGGTTTAGGAGTCTAACCATGGGTATAGCCATCCACAATAGATAAAGTTTGATTGTCCACCCATACATTTTCGTTCGCTTATCCGGAGTCGTGTTGCGGGGGCAGCAGCCTAAGGGCCGTGATATATTTGCTGTTTAGCAATGCATACATTTAAAATGGCTGCCAAGCGTTGCTTGCGTTGATTTGAAGCATTGTTTGTGCGTGTCCCCCAAAATTAACGTGACGTGACACGACGCGCCCAAATGCTATAATATACGAGCAACCAGTAGGTGGAGTTGACAAAACGAGCAAGAAACACTCACCATGGTGACTTAGTCTCTGGTTTAGAGTTCATTTACACCATCTATGATACCGCTGTCTTTTTTTCTGCCGTGATCTCAAAATTAACCAGTTACTGATTTCTTTTATTGATGCCATATTTGTTTTGGTTTCCCCAGCTCTCTATCCAGTCTGAGTACTCTCGTTTGCCCCCTAGTGGAACACTCCAGTACTATATGCAGTGAAGCGCTGTGTAGCAGCAAGTATATGAACAAATAGGCAGCCTGCTGCCTGCGCCAACGCGAGGTTAAACAGCAAGTATATCACGACCCTAAGCGGAAAGGCTCAGACTTCCCTCTCCCTAGCCACTTGGGTCAGCTCCTCCGGGGAAATCCCAAGGCATTCTCTGGCCAGCTGAGAAACATAGTCCCTTCATTGCGTCCTGAGTCTTCCCTTGGGTCTCCGCCCGGTTGGACGTGCCCGGAAAACCTCACCAGAGAGGCATCCAGGAGGCATCCTAACCAGATGCCCGAGCCACCTCAGCTGGCTCCCCTCGATGTGGAGGAGCAGCAGATCTACTCTGAGCCCCTCCCAGATGACTGAGCTTCTCATCCTATCTCTACATCCTATCAACTTACATCCATTGTTCTTTTATTGTTTTTTGTACACTGCTCACAAAAATTAAAGGAACACTTTAAAGAAACACATTAGATACATCAGATGTCAATATGAAGTTTGATATCTATACAAATAACGACAGGGCAATGTCTTAGGAACAAAAGGATGCCAAGTCTTTTAATGGAAATAAAGGTTTTCAGCCTACATAGGGCTCAATTGTGTAGACACCCTAAAATCAAAGTGAAATGAAGATGTGGCAGGCTAGTCCATTATTTCAAAAACTTAATTTCTGCAACTCAAAATGCGTTTCAGTATCTTGTGTGGCCCCCACGAGCTTGTGTGCATGCTTGACAACGTCGGGGCATGCTCCTAATGAGACAACGGATGGTGTCTTGTGGCATTTCCTCCCAGATCTGTGTGAGGGCATCCCTGAGCTCTTGTACAGTCTGAGGAGCAACCTGGCGCCGCCTAATGGACCGAAACATAATGTCCCACAGATGTTCTATTGGGTTTAAGTCAGGGGATCGTGAAGGCCATTCAATTGTTTCAATTCCTTCACCCTCCAGGTACTGCCTGCATACTCTTGCCACATGAGGCCAGGCATTGTCGTGCATTAGGAGAAAACCAGGACCTACTGCATCAGCGTAGGGTCTGACAAAGGGTTCAAGGATTTCATCTNTGCTCTCCGATTGGCTGAGAGAATTTTGAAACTTCAAAGTTAAATTTCTGCTCTTTTTAGCGGTTTAATTTTGATTTCATTCTGCTAACGTTGACAGTTGAACTCATTTTCTACTTCACTCCAGTTCCAAGGCATGTTCAGCCATCAGTTTCAGAATTCAGCAGATGCTGCTATATTCACAGTTCAGCTCATTGTGAAAATAAACTATTAATCTATTCCTTCTCAAACACACCCCGTTTAAATATTTCAGCTGTGGAGTTTTTTAAACTGCGTTCAGAGATTTCCGTTTTCTGCTGTTTCAGATGTTTTTCTTCATTCTTCGTCTACTGTTTGCGCTTTTTTAAACGTTAGTTATTTTTGATCCTAATTCTTCAACTACATTCAGCTCATTTTGACAATTAAGCTCAGTTTCAGCTTCAGTTCAGTTAATCGGCAGCTTCGGCAATCAATTTTAGCAACGCAGCATTCAAACGCATTTCTGCAAGAAATGCAATTGATCTAGTTTCTGCTTGTTTTTCAACTGTAAGGCGCTTTGTTCAGCTCTCATGCTATTCTTTCTGCTCCGCGTAAACCTGAATTGGTCACCTGCTTGTGCGTAATCAAGTGTCTCTATGGAGCTTGCTAAAGAGACTAACAAGGTTCTGGACTTTTGCCTCAGACAGACTCGTGGCTGTTTAAATGTTCTGATGATTCAGAGCTCCGCTGACACGCTGGATCCAAAGAGCCAAAGCGGGTGCTGGAGTAACGAGTTCTACTTTAGACAGAGTTTTAAAGTCAGGAAACATTTGTCCAAAATAAATAACCAGAAGTCTACCAGACTCTGAAAGAAGGGTTTCCACTTTCCAGATCTGGAAGCTCTCGACATTGCACTCTTGTGCACAAGTCTGTCAGATGTGCTCTGAGCTCCTATTGCACGCCGCTTATGTGCACTGCCAGATGCAGAGAATACCGCAGATGCTCTGATGTGAATCTTTCCATGATGTTACCTCCACGATGGATTCTGTGGGTAATGGATAAAATATCTGTGCACGTGCATGAATCATTAACACACTTACTCACGGACAAATAAATAAATAAACAAATCGCCTCTTGTAAAAACAACTGTTAAATTCTTTGTAACATCAGTGACCCGCACACTTCAGAATAATTCAGAGTCAAGAAAATAGTTATAAAAATAATTGTAATACTATTTTTCCTAATTAATGAGGACACAACACAAACAATTTGACATCAGCATGTGCAGAGTCTACTACACCTTGTGCATGGAGGTCCTCGTGTGATCCAGGGGTCAGAGAGGTCGGTACAGACAGGCTGTCGGTGGCGTTGACCTCTGAAGTATTGGACCGTAGCTTTGTCCAAATACGAAACCGTCTGGTCTGAGGTCACCCCAGGTAACTGCAGTAAGCTGATGGATCTGTTTCTCATCTGATGCAGCGTACAACAGAAGGTTTTTCCTTGGAGTCGTAAGGAGCTGGAATCTTATCTGTTCGTTACCCAGCCGGCCGTGCTGGGGCAGAACTCTTTAGAGTTGCATCTCGTTTGCTCCTTTTCGAACTGACTTGTTCGAGGAATGCATTCACTTTTATCAACTTCTTGCTTATCAATTTGCACGAATCAGAGCTGGCCGAATTTAGAAGGGCGTTACCAAAATACCTGCAGATGTCACTCCTTTTCTCCAACACTTAAGAGGTTGTTTCTTAATGTGGATTAAATCTTATTAAACCTTAATGTGAAATGCAAATGTTAAATGTTCATACATAATATTATTACTTGTGTGAATATAAAGATATATTTAACATTAACTTCAACAAACACTAATCTGGTGTAATTTAAGATATGAAAAACATCCTTACAGGAATAAATATTCATATTACCCTTATAGATTATTAGACACATTATTGAAACACTAGACTCAGCATATTGTCCGTTCAACCAAAATATGATTTTATATGTTTTATAACTTATAACTTGTAAGTCTTTTTTATTAGTCAGGAAAGATAAACTTTATTCAAAGAAGATAGAGGAAGAGTTTTGTGTCATCCCCGCATCTTGATGTCTCTTGATATGCCACAGGATAGTTAATGAAATTGGGGCATGATTTTGAGAAAGTGGGGCGATTAGATTTCATGTTTCTCTGCACTACGATATCAGTTGTCTGACCGCATAATTCAGGCCTGTAGGTTAAAAGTTTAACTTCAGTCATTCTGATGAAGTAACAGGCCTTCAAGGATGCTACACATCCCTCCTTTCCAAGGTCACGGGGTCACGGGCAGAAGACCACGAGGCGTTGGACCAACCAATAGGCCCTGAGGACTCAGCAGAGGGAGACAGAGTTAGTTCCAAGGCACCAAAAGCAGAAGTGAGGAAAGCAAACCCTCACACAGCAGAATCTATATCAAGCAGCAACTTGAAATCCAACTTAGCGAAATCCACAGGCCAGGACCAGGCGGAGAAGGAGAAGCCAACCAGAGGAGAAGCGAACCAGAAAAGAAGCAGGCCGGGACCACAGCGAACCCAGCCGGAAGCCAGAAGACAGGAACCCCCAGAGAGAAGACCGAGACACCAGAACAGGAGGGAAGCAGATGCCAGGAGATGGACGGAGAAGGCAGTGATGTCATCTCAGCCAACGAGGACAACTGGTGGACTCGTCAAAAGGACACACACAGGTTATCAGCTCATAGACCCTCACAACTGATGTCAGAATGGAAAAGAACAAAGCAAAAAAACAATGCCTATATGTACGTAAAGCTATATGTGCTATGTGTATGTTATACGTAGAATAATCGAAAGATGCAGAAGTAGTCAACTGCGTGTATGTAAAACGTGCAGAAACAAACAAAATAAACAAAGGAGGAAAGTTTGAGTGTAAGTGTAAATAAGGAAGAGTAAACTAGAAAATTCCTGAAGAAATTTTAAAAGGGGCCTGCCCCGTGGCGCAAGGTGGTGGCTGTGTGTCATAGACCAGTGTGCACCACCACATCATCAGCGTCTCAACCCCTCCTCAACTTGTCCTATAAGCTTGCTAATAAACTGTGCATGTCACCAATAGGTGATGTAATGAGTGATCTTCTAAAACAGTCATTAGTGCTCTGCTGAGCTCCCAGTACCTGTGTTTAAAATTGTGTGAAAAGCCAAGCTTTTAAAAAGATGTTATAGCTGCTTCCTTTTTTGGGGGGGTGGGGGGTGTACAGTAACCAAACCGATGTGTTAAACAGTGACCCACAACAAAGCACACAAAATTTGGTGTGGATCTGATGTTGCATTATGGAGATATAGCTGGTTTTAAAAAATCTAGGGGGCGCTGTTTCTAAATATGAAAAAAATCCTTTTCAGCAGTTCTTAGGTGTACAAACGTCATTTCTGTGAAGTTTTGCAAGAATCAGCTATTGCGTGTTTTATTTATAGGAAACCGTCTCTAAAGGGGCGGAGCTAAAGTAATTTCAACAAATGACCACATGAATGTGTAGGCAGTGTTTGTGTGATGACACGTAGAAAGTTTGGTACGATTGTGAACTTGTTTGTAGAAGTTATTAATGTTTGAAATTGATGTAGGGGGCGCTGTGGCACATTCAACAAATGACAACATGAATGTATAGCCAGTGTTTGTGTGATGACACATAGCAAGTTTGGTACGGTTATAAACTTGTTTGTAGAAGTTATTGAGGTTTGAAATTGATGTAGGGGGCGCTGTGGCACATTCAACAAATGACCACATAAATGTGTAGTCAGTGTTTGTGTGATGACACATATCAAATTTGGTACCGTTGTGACCTTGTTTGTANTATATACACTGCTCACAAAAATTAAAGGAACACTTTAAAGAAACACATTAGATACATCAGATCTCAATATGAAGTTGGATATCTATACAAATAACGACAGGGCAATGTCTTAGGAACAAAAGGATGCCAAGTCTTTTAATGGAAATAAAAGTTTTCAGCCTACAGAGGGCTCAATTGTGTAGACACCCTAAAATCAGAGTGAAATGAAGATGTGGCAGGCTAGTCCATTATTTCAAAAACTTAATTTCTGCAACTCAAAATGCTTTTCAGTATCTTGTGTGGCCCCCACGAGCTTGTGTGCATGCTTGACAACGTCGGGGCATGCTCCTAATGAGACAACGGATGGTGTCTTGTGGCATTTCCTCCCAGATCTGTGTGAGGGCATCCCTGAGCTCTTGTACAGTCTGAGGAGCAACCTGGCGCCGCCTAATGGACCGAAACATAATGTCCCACAGATGTTCTATTGGGTTTAAGTCAGGGGATCGTGAAGGCCATTCAATTGTTTCAATTCCTTCATCCTCCAGGTACTGCCTGCATACTCTTGCCACATGAGGCCGGGCATTGTCGTGCATTAGGAGAAAACCAGGACCTACTGCATCAGCGTAGGGTCTGACAAAGGGTTCAAGGATTTCATCTCGATACCTTATGGCAGTCAGAGCACCATTTCCTAGGCAGTAGAGGTCTGTGCGTCCCTCCATGGATATGCCTCCCCAGACCATCACTGACCCACCACCAAACCTGTCATGTTGAACGACGTTGCAGGCAGCATAACGTTCTCCTTGTCTTCTCCAGACTCTTTCACGTCTATCACAGGTGCTCAGGGTGAACCTGCTCTCGTCTGTAAAAAGTACAGGGCGCCAGTGGCGGACTTGCCAATTCTGGTGTTCTTGAGCAAATGCCAGTCAAGCTCTACGGTGCTGGGCAGTGAGCACAGGGCCCATTACAGGACGTCGGGCCTTCAGGCCATCTTCATGAAGTCTGTTCTTGATTGTTTGGGTAGAGACATTCACACCAGTGGCCCTCTGGAGGTCATTCTGTAGGGCACGAGCACTGCTCAGCCTGTTCTGCCTTGCACAAAGGAGCAGGTATCGGTCCTGCTGATGGGTTGTGGACCTTCTACCTTCTACCCTGTCCAGCTCTCCGAGAATAACCGCCAGTCTCCTGAAATCTCCTCCATGTTCTGGAGATTGTGCTGGGAGACACATTAAACCTTCTTGCTGCAGCACGTGTGGATGTGCCATCCTGGAGAAGTTGGACAACCTGTGCAACTTCTGTAGGGTTAAGGAATTGCCTCATGCTGCCAGTAGAGATAATTACTCAAGCCAAAACTAGCACGAGTGGAAAACCAGCCAAAAAAGATCAAGAGGGAGAAACTTGAAATGACCTCCACATGTTAAACTAGTCCTGTTTTGAGGGTTTTGTAATTGTTGCCACTTTAGTGCACCTGTCGTTAAGTCCATGAACACCAATACAGCTGAAAGTGATTAACAATGCCCTCAGCTGCTTAATCAACCAGAACATTATCAGACAGGTTTAATTGATTTCATGCCAGGCTCAATAAAAAAGTGTTCCTTTACTTTTTGTGAGCAGTGTATATTTAGGTATGGATACACCTGTACTCGTTCGAAAGAACGAGATCGTGGATACAAGCGGCCGAAATGAGTTTTCTTCGCAGAGTGTCTGGGCTCTCCCTTAGGGATAGGGTGAGAAGCTCAGTCATCCGGGAGGGGCTCAGAGTAGACCTGCTGCTCCTCCACATCGAGAGGAGCCAGTTGAGGTGGCTCGGGCATCTGATTAGGATGCCTCCTGGATGCCTCCCTGGTGAGGTTTTCTTGGCACGTCCAACCGGGAGGAGACCCAAAGGAAGACCCAGGACACGCTGAAGGGACTATGTCTCTCGCCTGGCCAGGGAACGCCTTGGGATTCCCCTGGAGGAGCTGGCCCAAGTGGCTGGGGAGAGGGAGGTCTGGGCCTCCCTCCTTAAGCTGCTGCCCCCGCGACCCGACTCCGGATAAGCGGAAGAAAATGGATGGGTGGATGGATACACCATTACTAGATTTGATCAGTCTTGCCAGTAATACAAGTGCTAATGAACATCAATACACTACCTAAAATCAACTAATAAATTGATGATTTTTATCATGCACTTGGCTAGGCCAGCCCTTAGCTGGAATTAGTGTTGGACCTGGGTCATATTGAGGTAAAAAATGTGGTTTTCATCATTTAGAACAGAGTTTCTCAAACCTTTGGGGGCCAGGGACCACTTATGAGGGTAAAGCTTTTTCAAGCACTGATGAATCGTTTTTTTGCCAAGACTCTCTCCTCCATCAGCCTTATTCAGCCCATGTGAGCCGTGCCTAAATGTCTGCACCACCCAGTCAGCTTCAATATCATTCGTTCTTTCCTTTTTCAATTGAAAACCAAGAATCAACAAATGAAAAAGTGATTAATGCTTTTATTTGTTTTTCATATTTTCTGTTTTAGTCTTGGATCAAAAATGCAAACTGAAAAAACGGGCCGCAGGACACCCGTCCACGAATACCCGAAATATGAAATATTTAAATCAAGCTCGGTCTAATGGCCCATTTTTCCATTTTGTATTTTGGAAAGAACAAATGATCTACAGTTATAATTAATATTATACACAGACCAGATCTCTAGCGCTGATCTGATTCCTGGACTCCGATCCTCGTCCTGAATCCCGACATCTCATCCTTGCAGTAGAGTGTCTACTTCCGCCTTCTTGTGAACGACCATTGCTTGTGTACTGATCACAGATCCACTATCGGGGGCACTGGGGCTCATGGGTCTCGTTCAAAGCACCATACCAGAGGTTTAACACAGAAATACTTTGTGCAGTGCACCGTCAGTTGAACTCAGATTTTAGAAAGAGGATACAGCATCAACACAGCAACTTTAACTACTTGATCTTGGTTTTCTTTTCCTGCAACCCTGCAAAGCATGAGCCATGTGACTCACAAACCGCTTGCTGCAGTCTGCAGGAAAATGCGGTCACAAAGACTAAAAACTAAAAAGCCCTCAAGTCCACATGTGTATTGCTTTGACAAATCAAAAGTACATTTATCTTGTTGTGGCCTCTTTCATACAAGTAATTTGGTGTCGGTTTTACAAAACAAAAGACCACATCGTTTGTTTACTATGTTAAATTGATATAAGTTTTATTATTAAGTCAACCTGCCAAAAGAAACTGCATCACAGGTAACATTTGATTAGAAGCGAGAAGAGATTGCTCCAAGTTGATAATCATTCATTGAAAAACACAAAGAAAATACATTTCAAGAGTGTGTAAACTCTGACGCTCACCAGTTGATGTGCCAGGGAACGGATGTGATCCTTAAAAGGAAACATCATGCTAAATTTAGAACAGCAAACCTGAAACAAGAAATGATAGAATCAGTCCATTAGAGATGGAGAAATTAAACTTAACGTTAATAATGCATAATGTGGATCTAATTGCCTCAACACTTGTCTCTACGGGAATGAACAGTAAGGCATTTGGGAACTTTATGATTTAAGTGCAATAAAAATCTCTGTATCAACCAAACTTGGCTGGTTTGAAAAGCACCTTAAGCTTTAACCAATATGAAGCTAAAGTCCTGATGGCATGCCAATCTACCTCATCTAAGTTCTTTCTATTTGGACCTCACTGCAACTTCGCCACACAGGAAGTTCACTTTGGCTACACCTAGCTGCTGCAAGCACATTTTTGTCAACAACTACAAAGACATCGACAAAAGCTGCATTGTATAACAAAACACCCACAGTGATGCATTGCAGCATCCGGTTTGAGTGATGGAATCATTGGGGGTAAGCACTGTTTAACCAACCCTGGTCCTCAGGGCACACTGTCCTGCATGATTTCCATTTCTCTGCTTCAGGACACCTGATTTAGATTGTCTCCTCAGGAGGACATCACATGCTGCAGATGCCCGGTAATCACTCATTCATTTAAGTCATGTGTGTGGCTGCAGGGAAACACTGGTGTTTGAAAGGGACAGTGTGCCCTGAGGACCATGGTTGGGAAACACTGGTTTAACTCACGCTCTGTGGAAAAAGTATTCAACATAGGACCCCTTGTTTGATAGCAGCTTGTGGCAGCCATTAAACTTGTGAGATATTTGGAAAGTTTCTGCATTAATTTCTTTGCAGGACGTCAGAATGAACTGCCTCCCACGGAGGTTTGAAAACTGTCAAACAGACTTCAGTTTGTGAAGACAGAAGAACACATAGTCAGGTCCATAAATATTGATTTATGAATTTGAAATTAAACAAACACGATGGTCTAGAACTGCAAACTGTCAGCTTTAATTTGAGGGCATTTACATCCAAATCAGGTGAACGGTGTAGGAATTACAACCATTTGCATATGTGCCTCCCACTTGTTAAGGGACCAAAAGTAATGGGACAGAATAATAATCATAAATCAAACCGTCACTTTTTAATACTTGGTTGCAAATCAAGTATATTGACATGGGGACCTCTCTTCTGTCCTGACTGCGTTTACTATCTCTGCCACTTTCTCCAAAAGCGGCATTCTTTCTTTTACTGGTTACCCCGGAGTTGAGAGAACACCAGCTTCTCTTGCCGTCAGTAGCTACGTTTACATGCACCAAATTTCCCCTATCAGATTCAAACCTTGGTTAAATCAGAAATCCCAAATCTGTTTACATGGACACTAACTGAAATTATCCAATCATGCCGTGAGTATACATGCAGCAAGCATTCAATCAGATTAAATAGGTTGAGCATACGCAGAGTTCTCTTTTTGCCTTGTAATATGCCGCTTTCAAATTTTCCAGTGGTCGATACTTTGGTGAATTCCTGCATCTTTAGATGCACGTCAGTGTATAACCCTGGCATTTCTAGCCTTTCAGTCATGGAGATGTTCAATAATATTGAGCTCCCGTAGTGTTTCCAGTAAAAAAAGTGTCGGCAACAGACCACTTCTGTTTACCTCCCGCCATGTTTTCGACTTGTCCTGAGCGTCTGCAAAGACAGAAAGACATCACGCTGAAGTTTCACACGTGCAGTGGGCATTATTTTACTCCAACAATCCAAATGGGTGTGTACATGGACGTCAATCGGAATGATGCTCGGACAAAACCACCTCTCTCAATCGGAATGAAATTTCATTCGGATCAGATCAGAATAATCCGATTGACATGTTTACATGAAGAATTTTTTATCTGATAGGGCATTCATTCTGATTACTTGTGTCCATGTAAACGTAGCTACTGAAGGTTTTTTTCCTCTCAGGAAGCACGCAGGGATTTCCTTCACGAGCTTAGGACATGACTTGAACAAATATGGTTAATTGAGGGCATTTCTGTATGTAAATGACTGAATGGACAGGACTGGTCACCGCATGTTTCATAAATCAGGTTTTGGCCGTGCATACGAGCATTTAAAATTTCATTAGTATGATTAGTGCTGGGTATTGCGGCCAATTTCCTAAATCGATTTGATTTCGATTCATAAGGCTCTGAATCGATTAATCACGATTTGATTTGATTAAATTAAGTCTGGTCTAAAATAATTAAAATGTTGAGGTAGAAAACAATGTTTCTATCATTTAGACGAGCTCAACGAGTCAATTTGAAATAAAACACACATCAGTGGTATTGGTTTCTTATTTTGTCTAATTTTAAAAATATTTTTATTCCTTAAAATATGTATATATATATTCAACATTTTTGAATTTTTAATCTTTTGAATTTTAAGTATTTCTATTTTGTTTTCTTGTTGTTTACTCTTTATTCTTAACATTTACTCTCCTTTTATTGCTCCTGTAATGAATCTTTGCTACTGTGACACCAAACCTTCCCCACTGAGGGACAACAAAGGGATTTTGTATTCTATTTTTCTATCTGTAGCCTTTCCAGTTACTGTTTTAAAGTCAGTTAAATATTTTTTAACAGGCCGACAACAAAAAATAGTAATTCTCCTAAATGAAAATGCAATATCTCAGCTATTAACATTCATGCTTTGGAGCAGAAAAAGTGCATAAAAACAAAATAATTCAAGCTCAGTTTGCTCGCCTGTTCAAGCCAGAGACCTGCATCTCTCTCTCTCTCTGAGCTGAGGGAGGAGTTAATCAGTGAGGCTCCTGTGTTGTTTTTGTTCATCTTCATCAGACAACAACAGTTGCTCTCACAGGTTTGTGCTGCTGAAAATGCAGAGCATTTGAGCAGATTGAGCATGGAATTGGGTCAGTGTGTCGGGGGAGGACAGGTGGAAACTGCAGCAGCCACAAACTGAATTGAGCGTGTCACTTCACTGGAGTTCAATCCGTCTGGCGGTTAGTGCGCTTTATGTCCACCACGGCCTGCGAAAAAGTTACCGAGCTGTTGGAATCTCCATTTCTGGGTGTCGGGAGCTGAATTGCCGGACCAGCTGCAAATTGCTGTTAAATCTCTAGGGCCCTCAGCTTCAGCGATCGTGCTGCTCGCCTTTTGTTGTCCGTTGTGGTTTCATCATGAACTTTGAAAGTTTCCACTGACATGCTGCATCCTTTGGAGGTCTAAGGTTACATTACACATCTGCTGAATTAACATTTCTTTAACATACATCCACCTCCCTTTAATAGGGTCTGAAATACATAATGGTTATACATGTTGACTTCAAGATATATCACTTACATTTTAATGGCAGTATCAAGGTCTAATTCTTAGCTGAATACATTTCTGGCTCTACGAAGCAAGGTTTACATAGCATAAGTCATTAATCAAAACTGTGTGCACTGGTCCTACAGCCAAGAGTCCGGACACGGTTTCCCCAAGAGGGTGAGGCCTCGTGCGGCACTTTGACCCGGGCCTTCACCTTCAACACTGGGCTTCAAAGTTGACAAAGCACTGAGTAAGGCTATGTTCACACTGCAGGCAAAAGTGCATCAAATCCGCATGTTGACCTGCCTGTGACCCTGATCTGATTTTTTTGTGACAGTCTGAACAGCACAGATCCGATTTTTCCTAATCCGATCCAGGTCGTTTCAATATGTAGTACTGATTGCGACACATATGCGCATTTTTTGAAAGCGACTGCAGTCTGAACGGTCATGTCGCATTTAATCCGCCTCCTATCCGAAGTTTTTGCAGTCTGAACGGTCATGTCGCATTAAATCCACCTCCTATGTCACTGCTCAGCGGAGGTGAGCGTAGTGTCAGGACTTTCCCGAGGAGGAGCGCTGAAGAGCAGCGCTGACAGAGGGATTCAGGGGTCTGTGGGACATCCTGTCAAGTTTTGGAATTAAAAATACAAAAAAGCATGAGAGTGGGAGGTGCTGCTGGAGCGAAGCGTGTCTCCGGTCTCGGTCTCCGTGACAGCGGGGCAGGGGTTTTCAGTGAATAAACTTAATACCAAAACATTTTAAGGGGAATACTAACTCGGGAAGACGGTGGGAATAAGGAGTAAAATAGTTTTTAAAATAGCTTCCACCCCAAAACGAGAGACTCAGGTGTGATCCTGTGACTGAACTCTGTGAAGGCTTTCACATCACAACTCCACCTCTCCTGGTTCTGACTGTGGCTTCTTGTCTTCTGCGCATGCGGGTCGCATTAGGGCCGTGAAGCGTTCACACTGGAGAGTGTTTGATGTCGCATTTCAGTTATAATGTGAACAGCCAAAAAAAAAAATCGGATTTACTCAAAAAATCGGAATTAAGCATCAAGACCTGCAGTGTGAACGTAGCCTAAGAGGAGTGTTTTCAGTTTGTCCCAGACTGAGGAGGGTAACGCTGCAGATGTCGATAACTATTAGCACAGATGCTAACGACTGCAAACAGAAAGGAGGGGACACTTCGAGTGACGCAGTAACGCCGCAAAGCATTATGGGATTTGTAGTCTTTGCGGCAAAACGAGCCGGCAGGCCACTCTGGTTCAAGGGGGAAAATCGATCTTAGGCCTTATGAATCGATTTTGCAAAATGTATATGAAATCGATCCAGAATCGATTAAATCAATTTTTTTACCCAGCCCTAGGTATGATAGAACAGTTTCAAAGAATGATGAATGAGAGCCCTGGTGTTGTCTCTGGTTCTTTCGTCCTGAAAATATTTGAAGCTCACTAAACTTTTTAAAGTACTTCTACTACTTTATAAATCACTCAATGGCATGGGGCCAAAACACATTCCAGCTCTCCTTTCTCCGCATAAGTCCACCACAGAGTCAGGAATGTTTTCATGCAGCATAAGTCCACCACAGAGTCAGGAATGTTTTCATGCAGCAATGTCTCCATGTAACACATGATGCTGCATCAAGCTCTGCAGAAACCCGTTACTCACCAGCTGATTAAAATCATGTGTGCTGAAGCATGGGAACCAGTAAAACATGCTGGATACCAGCCCTCAGGGAAGGGGGTTGGGGATCCCTGTACTATACTGTACTGCGATATACATTGGCTTGCCAAAGTTCACTTTAGGTCGCTTACAGAATGTCCAGAATGCGGCAACTCGTCTTCTGACAGGGACAAGAAAGTATGATCACAACACTCATGTACTGGCTGATCTTCACTGGCTTCCTGTTAAGTTCAGGATTGACTTTAAAGGAGAGATATCATGAAAAACCCACTTTTTTTATCCCTTAATACAGTGTTTTTCACATTTTAAGTGTCTAAGTGAGCAAAAAGTATTATATTATTCACTATAGGTGCTATTTCTGTATTTAATTATAAAGTTTTAGTCATATTTGTCCACCCGTTCAGTTTTTAAATTTGACTGTTACATATTTTTACTGTGTTGTCACGATAACTTCCAAATATGGTCTTGGACCTCCGGCTACACAGAAAGTAAATCCGCCATTTTTTCTTCTTGCTAAGATTTTTGTAGTCCAATGTGGAGAATGAATAAGTCAGGAGTGGAGAGTCCCAAATGTTCATTTTTCTGAGCCACACAAATTTTAAAGTTTTATTCCCTTTAAGGACGAGTGCTGTGGCAGTATTTTCACATGTCAGGCTGGTGACTACCGCTAAAAAAACCACAGAAGGAGACGTGGACCGGCAGTGACCAGGCTAATGAGCTGGCAGACTCCAGTGCAGGGCAGCAGACAGACAGCATATTACGTCCTCCAGCACGGTCCGGAGAAGGTCTTTGAGGGGTCATTTCTTCTAAATATAGCAGTAACGGACACAGCAGCAAGCGGTAAGCTTCATATAACTCTAAAATGTCGGCAAACTTTACTTTAGAATTGTATTTATGGGCTACTGTTTTGCTAGCATTAGCATCTGGCCTGTTTAAGCTAGCGCCATATGCTAGTTATTAGTAACTAGAATAAATGTGGATTTGGCTGATCTTTGTGGAAAAAACGTGATCTGCAAATTCTCATGAACGCCTTTTATCATACCAGATATCTGCTCATACTTTTGCAGCCCAGCAGAGACCCTCTGTCTTACTTTTTGAGAGTGAAGTAAACTTATATGCTGCAAATATCCTGCAAAAATACAGCGCGAAATAAAGTCGTTAAAATGCGTCAACACAGTGGATTTAATGCCAGTTTTAAAGAACAATCTCTGGGTGAAGTGAGGTGAGGTTTCATGGCCATCCATCCATCCATTTTCTCCCGCTTATCCGGAGTCGGGTCGCGGGGGCAGCAGCTTAAGGAGGGAAGCCCAGACCTCCCTCTCCCAAGCCACTTGGGCCAGCTCCTCCGGGGGAATCCCAAGGCGTTCCCAGGCCAGCCGAGAGACATAATCTCTCCAGCGTGTCCTGGGTCTTCCTTTGGGTGTCCTCCCGGTTGGACGTGCCCGGAAAACCTCACCAGGGAGGCGTCCAGGAGGCATCCTAGCCTTTTTTATAAAACAATGCCGCCAATTTGCCGCAACGCCTATGAGGTATCAGGGAGCGTTAGGTCGTTTAAAAGAGCTCAGACCGTGGCGGTAATGTTGCGCAATCATGTCCGTTTTATAAAAGATTACGCGATGGTGGCATAAAGGAGGTATGGGGGCGGTCTCTGAGCTGTCACGGACTTCCGTTTATCTTGGACATAACTTGTTTTTTATTGTGATCAAAGCTGCGCTCGTTGACTTTTTTTTCCCCCACATTTCTCTACAGGTGTGTGTCCTCCACCATCACTGTGATGTGATCTAACGGAGAGAAGCTCCCAGAGCTTAGAGCAGCACTAAGGAAGTGTTCTTGTTTGTGTTTGGCCTGTTAGGCCTTGTGTTTCCCTGTGTGCAACGGAAACAAAAAAAAACAAGTTGTTATTATACAGTAATATTTTTTCCTTTTTTTTCTTTTTTGATATCGTATCGTTTTGTGACTATGACATATCGAGGTGCATCGTATCGTTAGTTTAAGTGTATCGTCCCATCCCTAGTTTGCTGTGACATTACTGCTTTGTAAATTAATATAAACAAATAATAAAAACATTCACTGATTGTACAATTCTTCTTAGTTGTACTGGTCCAAACTGGGCCTTGTAAGCATTTATTCTGTAGTTGAACACAGGACAGGCTCAAATCCAGGATGATCCAGCATACCCCCATGGTATTTATTTAGAATGCAGGTAAGATTTAACTAAAGTTAAAGTTGAAGTCCCAAGTATTCATCACACAATGGTGAAATTACATCTCCGCATTTGACCCATCCTGATGGTGGGGAGCGGTAAGCTGCAGCTGTGGCCGCGCTCGGGAACTATTTGGTGGTTTAACCCCTCAATTCAACCCCTTAGAGCTGAGTGTCAAGCGAGGAGGCAATGGGTCCCATTTTTTCAAAGTCTTTGGTATGACCCGACCGGGATTCGAACCCCGATCTCCCAGTCCCGGGGCGGACACTCTACCACTAGGCCACCGGAGCTGGTGATTGTGATTTGTTAGCAAAGCAGGCTGATCTTGGGGATTTCTCTACAGTATTGATTTCAACCTCTGTGGGCATGTTAGAGCAGTTATCACAGTTACACCTTTATGTCATCCTGTTTGTTTGTTTATTACCCTAATTAAACGTATAGGAGATTTAAATAGTTAATAAAGACAATGGTGTATTCACACCACACTCTATGTAGTACTGATTCCGACACATATGTGAATTTTTGTAAAGCGACTAGCCTGAACGGTCATGTCGCATTAAATCCGCCTCCTACGTCACTGATCAGTGGAAGTGAGCGTCGTGTCAGGACGTTCCTGATGACAAGCGCTGACAGAGGGATTCAGGAGTCTGTGGGACATCCTGTCAAGTTTTGGAATTAAAAATACAAGATAGCATGAGAACGGGAGGTGCTGCTGGAGCGAAGCGCCTCTCCGGTCTCGGTCTTCATGACGGCAGGGCGGGGGTTCTCCGTGAGAGTGGGGCGGGGGGGGGGGGGGGGGGGGGGGGGGGGGTCTCCGTGAATGAACTTTATTTACCACATCAGCTGGTCCACCGCTCGCCATGACTCTGTGTTCTGCAGTGTTGCTTTAGAAGCGGCTGCATGCGCCCAGTAAATGCGCGAATCATGCGCACCAAGGACCCGGGTTTAGACGGGTCCTCGGTACTACCGGTACCTACGAAATCTTGGTGCCGTGACGTTTACATTTTTGTAGTACCGGGTTGGTACCAAAGAACCGGTTCTTTTGACAACACTAACCCAGACTTTTGGGTTTTATTTTGAAACCACTTTCGGGTAGCCTTAACTATAGAGTTGGGTCATTTTAACCCATTTCTAGGGTAGAAAACATAACCCAATATGCTGGGTCAAACCCATAAACCAACCCGCTGGGTTAAAATAACCCATGGTTGGCTCGGTCCTTTTCTCACCCAGCACTTGGGTTACAAAGCAACCCAAGTTGGGTTATTTTTAACCCAACAGTTTTTTGTGTGTGTGTGTGTGTGGGGGGGTGTCGCATGTTGGAGGGCAGGATGTTGGAAAACGCTCCCCTCATGTTTTAACAATGCAAATATAACGTTTCTGCTACTCTAAATAGTATTTTCTCTATCAAACTACAAAAATGTCCGACTGGGGTGGAGTGTAATGGTGCGTTCCAGTTGTCCTCGGAACTCGGAATTTCCGACAAGGAAATGACGTAACGAGCTCGTTTTGCGTTCCAGATTCCAACTCGGAAAAAAATGGACACCACCAGTAAAGCTGCGTGTGTTGTTGCTCTGTATGAGTACAAAGAACTAATAACAAAGTATTTGCTGCACCTAAAGTCCCTCGAGGAGGAATGCAGGAAACGCATAGATAGTGTCACACACAACAATTGACAGTTTCCACATAAAACCAGAAAAAAACATTAAACATCGAACGTCAAAATGTAAACACCAGGAACAGTTAAAAAACCACAAACACCGGTCAATTTCAGCAGCAATGCTGACATTTTCAGCAACGTAACCATTGATAACAAGAATAAACAACAACTCGGTGCTGTTAAATAGCAAAAAGAAAGAAAGCAGAACATATAAATGATGAAAACAATAAAGACTACAACAACACTGGGCGTGGCCATCTTTAAAATGGTGAACTCGGGGTCCTCTGAAACAAACGAGCTCGCAGCTCAGAATTCTGAGTTCATTGCGTCATTTCCGGTTAACTTATCTCGGAAAAACGAGTTCCGAGGACAACTGGAACGCACTATAAGGTCTTGCTCAGTGGAGGGGGCGGGGTTTGCAGAGCTTCATTCAGATTTAAAGAGACAGTACCAAAACGGGCCATTTTTGAGACTCTGCTCAGAACAGAGGTAGAGAGGGTGTCTGACAGAAACAATAATGAGGAATTCAGACCTAAGAACTGCAGTTCCACTGTATATATGGACCACAACTGAATGATTTGAATGCAAAAAGGAAGAATTTAAAAGCATGATATGTCTCCTTTAAGATAATGCTGCTGGTTTTTAAATGTCTGCATGGGTTGGCTCCCCCACATCTGTGTGACCTTATTCAGCCCTATGTCCCGTCTAGGATGCTGAGATCAGCTGACCTCCATCTGCTAGCGACACACAGATCACAGTTGTCTTACTTGCCTGTGATTTTAGTCTTTTGTAATGCTTTTGTCTGCTCTTTTATTATTTTTAATGCTTTTATTTTTACTGCCTATGTGCAGCACATTGGGGCAATGGCTGTTTCCATTTAAATGTGCCTTGACTTTACTATGTAATGAGGTGTTTTTTGTACCTCTGCTCTGTTCCCAGCTCGAGTGCGGAGATTTCTTTTCAGACTTCTCTGTCACCTGGGAAGTGTTGCAAAGCAATCCCCCGCCAGGACAACAGAGGGCGTAGCGCTTTTCTGGGATATCCTGCCACCATTACAGTCACGTGTCCGGTTCAAGATGGTGCATTTACTATTTTGTTTACATTGTTTTTTATGGATTTCAAGAGATTTTAACATGGACGAATTTGTCCCTCAATCTCCTCCACTTCTTCATGCAATCGGCACCTCTAAACCCACGTTTTCCATCATTTCGGTCCACGAATAAAACACTTGCTGCGTATCTTTGTAACAGGTGAATAAAAGTGCATATTTTCAGACTTTTTCCACAAGGCGTTCTTCAATCTGTTCCGTGTCTGTATCTTTACTTTTTGAGGGGGCAATGGCAATGCTCTTGACAAATGTAAAGGAAGGGGTGTCCTGACCAATCACAGGCTTGCGGTCGCCATCACTTCTGACAATGGGCACATCTCCTTCAGCCTCTGCAAGCCTGTTGGGGAACCCTTGCGCTGACGCATAACAGAGTTGCATGTCTCTGTACCCACGCAGACAGAGAAGTATAAATCAGGTTTTTCCTTCATATGGTGAGTGATGTGCAGTGGCTGCTCCCACAGCCTTCCTGTTTTTCAGCCCTCTTGCTGAAAACGTATCTGTTCAGGCTGACTTTTGTTTTGTGTGACTTCTTGCTCATCATCTTCTTCCTCACTAGCTTCTATTTCTGTCAGTTCTGTCTTTCTCAGGATCCTGTGATTGATTACCTTTTTCCTTTTCGTTTTTTCTTCAAATATTTTTAATCTAAAATGTCCCTATTTTCTTCCTTTTTTATTATATTTTTTACTTTAATTTTGTTCCTGTGAACTGAAGCACCTCATGATTTTTATCTCGAGAGGCGCTATATACAAAATCGTTTCTTCTTCTGCTCTTGTTTATGTCCGTGTGTGTTTATGTTTGTATGCTCTTGAAGGGGTTGTGCTGAAATGTAATTTCGTTGGACGCTGGTTCAATGGCAGTAAAGTGATCTGATTCTTCTGGTTGGTTTGGTTGCATGATCAGTTGTTGTGAAGGAGGATCAGACTGTAACTGTAACGTAATATATTAAAAGCCTCATCCTTAGATACAAGGGTAAAACATAACACGTGGGTTGCACTGTTACACTACTCTGTCTCCCGTTCTCTCTCCAAATAAAGTAATTTTCAAGACATCCTGGCGAGGGGCCCCACGACCCTGTATGTCCGCCAAAAAGAAATATGCCCTCTGGAAACAGTCCAACGTCTATAGCTTAAAATGAAACTCTATGATTAAGGCTGAAAACTGTCGGGTCGCTTTTGGTGTGGCGTTAGACACCCAAGTGCACAAAATAAGCGCTAAAGTAAGGGTGAAGTTTATCATTTTAGCGAAACGATTTAAGTTAGGTGAAATGTATCATCACAAGACGTGATAGGGAAGCGGCTCCATGCTACGTGAACTCAAAGCTTCATGCTAGCACATGACGAAAAATAATAAACAAGCCGTGCTCGCCTTGGGCGCCAAGAGGCTAAAAAAGGGTCACCCACCTGGCAGTATAAGCCGCATTCCATGGTCGATGAGTTCTCGCACTTTTAGCGATTAACAGAAATTATATCTTGTCGGAACTTTCTCAGAAAGTTCACTGGATCATTTATCACAGCTGGGCTGAGCTGCGCACTCCAACGGCTCCCTTCTGTCTTCGCCATCTGCGCTTCAACTTTCTCTCTATGGAGGTTTTATATATCGCCTTGTCGTGGCCCCGCCTTCCGCCGTCACGTGACTCTACGGATCCCAGCTAGGGCCAGCTGAGGACACAAACTTCTTGAAAATTATTTTCCCATCAGGAAATTAGAGCCCCTTAAAAAATGTTGTTGTTGTTTTTTTTCACCAGGTAGAAATTGAAGTACAAACGTGGAAGATAAAAGTAAAAAAATAAATTAATTAAAAATACAATACCAAGAATTAAGTTAATTTTTAGTTTTAAAAGGGGATCAAAAACTAAACCAGCAGTAACTTTATGTACCATTAAAGATTTTTTATGGAAGTTCTTTTAGCACAAACTCCTTCACTTGCACTTGAAGTCGAAAAAAATCTGGAATTTTTTCCTGGCAGCTTAGGCTAGCAGTCAGTTGGAATTGCACCATACAAAAAAAATACAATAAATGTTTGCATGTAAATTCTCAATAAAAAAAATCTGATATGCTGCTTTTAAATATCGATTCAGTATCACAACAAGAAATATTTTGATATTTCAGTCTATCTATATTTGTTTACATCCTTACTCTTCTGGGTGTTGCAGAAAAGAAAGAGTAATACAAAATCTTAATAATGCCAAACTTAGGTACAATAAAATATATTATAAAACTCATTTCAATAGTATCCATGTTTAATGCCAGTAGAATTTATTTTATAGTATTACAATACGGTGTCAAGTCTTGCCTTTAATTTGAACAAATTCACTTCTCTGACACCACCTTCAGAGTCCAGCTCCTACAGCGTATCAGTTTGTTGATTCTTTTAGGATCTGACACCTTTCACCTGCTGTCCCAGCATGCACCAGCTTCATGGTCTTCCAGTAAATGTTTGTGAGAAGCCAGGCACCGTTGATTCCAAGAACTGTTTATCAGAAAAGCGAATAACAACCAGCTGTCCAGAGTCTTAATAACAGGATGTTCAGATAGGTCATTTTCCAGCTACAGGCGGCCAAACTAAGGTCACCAGCGGACGCACTCAATCTATCAGTCTGTGGACTGAAGTGTGCATAGCTGTTTCCAGGTAACCAGTAAAAACCATTCAGGGGAGAAGAAATTACACCACAGGAAGATAATAATAAATTTACTCTTCTGATGCTTTTTAAGTATTTTGAGGTAGCTCTGCACAACTTAAACACAGCTCTCGGGATTTGTGTTAGTATTATTACAAATGCGTTACACACTCAGCATCTGGACAACTGCTCAACAACTCCATGATAACAATGCACTGCTTATATTTACACGTTCTCCACTCTAATCTGATTACATTCCTGCTCGCCACCAGACCTCATCTTCGACACAAGTTCTGCTTTGGGTCAACATTGTAGCAAACATTTTGAAATACTGCTGATTTATTGGGGTGTGAGTTTGCTTTTTGTCAAAAACATGTTATTGCTCAAAGTTTTTCACATTCAGTCTGGGAGTATATTTAAATACTTTAATGCTAAAATTTGACCCAAAACATTGAATATCTGCACATCCCAATGAAACGGTTAAGACTACTCATCTTATAAGAAGCAACAAGACACTTTAAGAACTTGTGAAGTGCAAGACTTTCATAAAGAATTTTTATAACAGACTAATTCATTCATCAGTGAAAGAAACATTTGTGTTAAAGATGACTGAGCATCCTTGACCTTCAGCTGTGACGTCTGAATTATATCTTTAAACTTTGTTACAGAAGTGAGTGGAGTTTTTATCCTGTGAGTGAGACTGATGGAATGAGGAAAATCTCATTTTTAAAACAACAATTTGATTTTATTTATTGCAAACAATGAAAAGTAACAAAAAACTGCACAAAAGTACAATACTGGTGAAACATGCATTAAAGGGGACCTAGAACGTAAACCAACATTTTAATTGTTGTTGTTGAATATAGGCGGGCGTACACTGTGCGACTTTTTCACTTTTTTGAGCCGATTTTCTCCTCGTGCGAGAATGTACGAGATCGGGGCGAGTTTTGCGCTGAGCGTCGTGTAGTATACAGGGGGTTACCAGAGGCGATTAATACCACATGACCAGCTACCGATCAGCAATCGTAAGCTCGCACGGATTTTTGGCGTGTTTGATATTTTGCTCGTCCCTCGTGAGAGTGCCGCACTGTTGAAGCGGCGCTGCGAGTGTCTGCGACCCAAAAAGTACCAAAACCGCACACGGCGCATGCACAAACACAGAAGCAGTAGCATAAATGAAGCAAGTGGAGGCGAAAACAAACCAAATAGCTAACCCACTATCAAAATAAAAGCAGCGTTGCTTTGTTTTGATGAAAAATAAACTTTTTTTCTTCATTTAACAGCGGGAAATGCTGGTAATTTATCGATTTTGATCAAAAGTGGATCAAATATATTACAAATATGTTTTTGTTGTTATTTTGTTATTTAGGGAACAAACCAGACTTTTATTTTTATGTCAGATTGATTTTTTAACCATAGCAACAAGCAGCGCTTGCCATGACGCAACAGAGTACGCTTTTATTCCAAATGCCGTCCTCATCCTCCCGTACTCAGACCAACGTGTTGCGTCATATATACTTTTTTTAAGCTGCGACGAGTTCATGCTAGATGTACAGTGTGAGCAGTCAGGTCGCATCCGAGAACTGGGTCGTACAGTGTGAGCACATGACTCGTGAGATTTGCTCTGCTACGAGTGAAAAAGTCGTACAGTGTACGCCTGGCTTAAGACAGCTTGGGTGGTCAAAAGTAGCATGCCATAAAGTCAAAGCCGTGTTTGACCTACTTTTTATGTAAATTAGAAAGTTGAAAAAGGCGACAGAAAACCTCCTGTTCTGAGAAAACCTTCCTTAACATGTCATAAGGGGGAGCCACGCCTCCTCAAACCTGCATGTGTCTGAGGCCTTCTGGGAAAACCAACCAATCAGCATGTCCTGGCCGAGTGGGAGGGGTAAACAGCTCTTTTCACTGAAGGCCTGAGTAAGGGGGTTTAGAATGGCCTGTATCAGGGCTCCTGGGACAGATGAAAGCATTTTCTTATGCTTTTTGGAGGCTCAAAGCTCTGTATTAGATTGTTGATTAATTGCATTCTAGGACACCTTTAAACCCATTCTTTTGGGTGTGAGCACTGTGGATTAACAACAAGAAAAGAAAATTCAACACTAAATCAGTGGTTTATCTAAAAAAACATACATTTCTTTCCATAAATATCTCGAACAGCACTACAGATGTGGATTTTGGTCCTGTTGTTTTCAGTCTGTGCTTTTTTAGCTCAATAGTTGAACCCAAAATGGTCCGTTTGGCTCTTTTGATAAAAAAAACAATAACTTTACCTTGTTTTCAAAATTATAATTCCATCTTTAACTTAGGATTTTTTTTTTTGGCATTTTTTTTAGGTTTTTTTAAATAAATTCTGGAAAAGATTCCAATGTATTTACACCTAAAAGACAGTTAAAATCGGATCTGATGCAAAATCGATAACTTGGTTAAAATTTGTTATCATTTTGTGCTTGTTGAAGTGCAACAGTCAAACCTTTAAAATTTATTTTCCATTAAAATGGGAGCACCATGGAAAAAATATTTTAAAAACTAAAAAGAGAATGTTCTGAGAGATGTTTGTTCCTCTCAGCTTTTTCCATCTGCTTCTCCTCATTCTGCTTCTGGTTTGATGATTAGAGTCCCTAAAATAAAATAAAAAGATCATTAAACAAACAATATGTTCAAGATGCAACAGTATGCTGTGCACTTTGTACCTGACATCATTAAAATGGTTTATTTCTAATTTCTTAAACCTCCAAATAATTTCTCTAACATTTAAATATGTTATTTTCTATTCAGCCTCCAGTTTTTAAAGTGTGTGAGCTGTCACAAAAGCACAATAATAACATACAGAACATCTATTTGCTTTGCCACTAATACTAGACATGCTTTACATGCTGCTCAGCATTCTCACCGTCTAGTTTCTTCAGATGAAGGAGTATTTTACAGGCTTTCTCCTTCCAAACCCCAGCTGCAGCATTCTTCTCCTGCAGAGGATTTCCAACAAAAACCAGGTCCTCTAACTCCGTCAACTGAGCTAGCTTCGAAAACTCTCCTACATAACACAGAAAAGACAACATCTTTCACACAGATTGCCACAATCTGAACCTAAACAATACATTATTAAGACACAATTCAATATTTACCTAATCTAAAGAGTTATAGGCATAAATATTTGGTAAAAGTAAATTAATCTATTTCAGATTTATTCAGTTGAGTTTATGAATGTTGCATACCCCAATCTTTGACCAGATTGTTTGACATGTAGAGAACCTTTAGGTTCTTCAGGAATTGAACTCCTGAAAGTTTCTCGATCAAATTATAAGAAATCCACAACTCCACTAGTGTGTCTCCGATTGGTTCCTACAAGCACATACACAAACAAAAATCAGGCAATGAATACACCTTAAGAGAATCAATACAGGTGAGAATAATCAATGCACCACCTGAACCAAATAAAGAGGGAAATAACCACAACCTTAGGGAACTAAAAGTCAATGTCATATGTAACTCACCAGGCCAGACAGAGACTTTATATTATTCCTGCCTAAGGATAATATCTTCAAGTTCTCTAGAAGGGAACAAATTAAATCCCAACAGTCCATCTTCAAATATAAACAATAAGTTTTGTGTGATTTTGCACAAATTGTATCAATTCAGTCAATACTCACTTAGACTGTTTAGATTTGTTATTTTCTCAATGCAGTTGGTAGACAGAGACAGTTTCCTGAAGAAGATAAAATACAAGTTTTAACAAGTGAAACAGCAAAGATCTGAGAACATAACATCAGTGAGCTGCAGCATCATGACAGCAACCTACTCGCAGTTGATGAGTGTGGAAAGAGACTGATCCAGCTTCTCAATAGGAGGAATCTGACCATAGAGTTTAATCTCTTTAGCATCACTTGCTTTCTCTCCTGTCTTTTTTTCCTATACACACATAAAACACACATTTAAAATAATTTATTACTACAATCTTAGCTTTGTTTTAGTGTCTACTCACCCATCTGCTCAGTGCTTCTTTCAAAGCCATTGCTTGAATCTGAGAACATCACAGGAAATTCAGTTAAAGATGACAACAAACAATAGCAGTTCAGCTACCAAGCTAGCATCTGCACAATGTAAACACACAGCTTTTCTGAACAGGATACCGAAAGTACATTCAATCATTATCTTTTTTTGTTCCCTGTATTATGCTTCACCCTTCAGATATGACATCGTTTGGGAAAACTTAACATTCATTCATTCTACATATTCTAAAATTAGCTTGATTTTAGCTAGTATTAGCTACATTTTTTTACAAAATTAGCTAACAGCAACACCGGTGTTTCGTTAGACGTAAATTATGATTCAAGAAACGTTTAATATTTATTTTCTTCTTAAGCCATAACACTCATTATCAAATAAACCAGCAAATAGAAAGGAAATGTACAGAAATAAACCCACTGTTTTGACGAGAAGTCGATTGCACTGGTTGCTATGGCACCGAAAGGCTAAGATTTGCGCATGCGCAGAATGTCCTCACGCGTATTTATCCTCTCCTGGCTGAAATCAAACTTTTAAACTATTATTTGCGTTTTTTATAGACAGAAATGTTAAATAACTGCTACACACTGAAAGCTGAAGTTGTTCAGGAAAAAGAGCAGAACACACTTTGCACTTTTGTTGGCAATTTTAGAGCCATAAATTGAAAAAAATACCAAGTGGCCTAGTTATAAATATGATAATAATAGTAAAATTAAAATAATAATATTCCTGATAATAGAATTCATTTCTAAAGATTTAGAGATTATGTCACAGATCAACTGAAACAAAACTAATTTAAAATATAAAAGTAAAGTATATGACGTAAAAACAGTCATAAATATTTATAAGCTTGACAGATAAGGCTACATATGTGTGTTGGTAACCCTAAAATCTATTAAAAAAATAATGTCCCCAAAACTGGTCAACACATCCAAAGTTGAGACAAGTCATTCAATTCAAGGACAAAACGAGACACAATCTGAGGTTGGAGCTGTTTAGGTCAGCTCATTTAATTGGAGACTTTTTGAGCTGACATAGTCACCATCAAGAATTGGTCTTTTTTGTAAACGAAAATGTCATTTTAAAAAATCCACATACATAAATGTTTCATTTACAAAAACACACACATCAGAATACACAAACGTACAAAATGTGGTCCTCTGTCTGAGATTTGGTGACAAAAACGAGCAAACGGAAGGATTTTAAAGGACGTCAGACCCTCCAGTGTCCTGTGGATGATTTCAAACAGCAGAAAAAAAACACATAAAAAACTTGTTTTATTTTGTAATCTACCTAAAACAGCGTATCATAGTGAACCAACTCAACATTCCGTGAAATAATCAGCAAATAAAACATTTAACTCAAGATGACCACATAAAAGTTTAAAAAGTTAAATGCGTGAGGATAAAGGTGTTTGTTCTCTCACACAGGAGTGCTCTTATTACCCTTCAAAATAAAATAAAAGTCACATAAAACAAGAACTTGATGACACCATTCACTGTCATCACAGTCCTCAAATGAAATGTTTGTTTTTAAGCTTCTATTTTCCAAAATCCTCCTATTTTGTTTGTTTGTTTGGACATGATTATGATATCAGTCCACAAAATTGAAAAAACTAAATCTTTATCCCACACACATCGTCCCACCTGCTACTCTTCCACCCACATATTTAAGTTCTCAGCCGTCGGACCCTTCACCCTTCACCATGATCTATTCACCACTCAGTCCCGTCATAGCTCGTCGTGGGACGCAGACTCGTCCGCTTTGAGCTTAAACTCTGCCTCTGTGATCTTTCCGTCTCCGTTGCGGTCCTGGTTGGAGAACATGTTGTCGATGATGCGGTAAGGATCGAAGCCGGGAGCCAAGCGGCCTTTCCCGTCGTTCACCTGCTGCATGATGTAGTCGGTAAACTGTGGCGGCGTTAAAAAAAGATAAAAACGGGGTGAATTCAGGGCACACAGAAGTAAAGAAGAGATGTTTGAAGTGAACACGTACCTCAGAGGGCTCCACCTGCTCGTTTTTATCTTTATCCATCTCTGAAAACAGATCCGGTGACACCTCTTCATTCCAGATGAACATGTATCCCTCGGGAAGTCCTTCTTCCATAGAAACCATCTCAATGTCAAACACCATCACAGCACTTCCTGGAACTTCATCGACTGCACACACACACGCACACACACACGCACGCACACACACACACACACCATCAGCAAACGGTCCACTAAAGCATCAAAGACTTAAGAATTCCAGTTGTTAGAAATAATCATCATTGCCTGTCTGATTTACGTACTACGGAAGAGAATTAGGGACACTGAAAAGAAAAAAAAAAGAAAAGAAAGAGAATTCTGACTTTAATCTCAGATTTCTGACTTTAATCTCAGATTTCTGACTTTAATCTCAGATTTCTGACTTTAATCTCAGATTTCTGACTTTATTATCAGAATTCTGACTTTTTTCATTCTGAGATTAAATTCAGAATTCTGAGAAAAAAGTCATAATTCTGAGATTAAAGTCAGAATTCTTAGAAAAACGTCAGAATACTCTTTCTTTTCTTTTTTCTTTTCAGTGGCCCTAATTCTCTTCTGTAACATACAACAGCACTTATTTTGTTTAAAAAAATGGATTCAAAGTTTAACTAGAGGCCAAGAATATTGTTTTTGTACCAAATTCTAACAAATAATCTGAATAAAAATGAAAAACTTGACTTACGGACTCCCCTCTCCCCATAGGCCAGGTGAGGGGGAATAACCAGGTGTCTTTTTTCTCCCACACACATGTCCATCAGCCCGTCCTCCATCCCCGGGACAACCTGGTTGGCTCCCAGAACGACATTATAAGTCTTTCCATAATTGTGTCTAAAAAAAAAATAGATAAAAATTTAGACCTTTAAAGACATTATTTTGGCAGGATTTTCAAAATAAAGTACATAAATTGAAGGGCTTTGTAAAAGATCAGTAGCTCCAGCTTGGATCTAGTTTCTCCTAAATTACTTAAAAATGTTTTAAAGATTTTTAAATGTTTCTGATCAGGAGTGGTAGAGCTAAAATTGAATCAGAAGAAACAGACCTTGGATAAATGAATATATTTACAGCTTGAGAAGGACATGCCACCAAGCTGAAAGGTGTTGGAAAGCAACTGGATTAAAGGTTCATAGGCTGCATTTTAAGGAGCTTATAACATCTTTGAATGAGATGGTGAAAACTTCCAGGGCTGCTTACTTTGCTCAGCTGATTTCCTCAAACAAAAATAATTCTAAAGTTTTGTTTGACACCAGAAACCAGATTGTTTCACCTCACATGCCTGCATTCTCAAGGGCTGACTGGAACAACTTTGAGAATAAAATCAGAAATATCAGGGCAAGTTTTTCACCCCCCATCTTCTTCCTGTTCTCCCATCCAACCACCTCCCTCCCATGGTCCTTCTTTACTCCTGTAAATTTCCAGGACATTCGTCTCATTCAGAAAAACATGAAACCAACGTCATGCACTGTTGATTTTCTCCCAACCACTTTGCCTTTGAAGGTCTTTGACCAAATTGGTCCATGCATTGTAGATTTTATTCTTCTATCCCTCTAATCTGGTTGTGTACTGTAATGGATTCTTCTATTCATTTGTTCATTACAATCCTACAGTGACCCGTTGTGGGGTCAGGGTAAGTGGGAGTTACGACAGTCATACATGTTCTGATTTTACGATGGCTTAGATACACTTTGTCTGCTCCAGAGGCTCGGCTTCAAAGGGCAGGAGGCGTCTTCATTTACAACCCGTCCCATTGCTGCACAGCCCCCAAGATAGGGGTCAAGGTGGTCACCCCTTTCCTTCATAGATAACAGTCTAGATAACACCTAACAAGAGGGGTGTGAAAGCAAGGGTATAAGAGGGGTGTGAGGTTTCTGCCTAGCAGGACTCACTCCTGAGATGATGACAGTTTCTCTGTGACTGATTGATTCAAGGACTTTTTCTCATTGCCTTATTAAGTCTCTAAAATAAATTCCACAACTGTTTTCAAACATGCAGTTGTTGAACCGATCCTTAAAAACCCCAGTTTGGATTCCTTTCAGCCTAAAAAGTACAGGCCCATTTCTAAATGATCCTTTATCGCTAAAATTCTAGAAAAAGTTGTGGTCGATCAACTGATTACTTTTCTGGAGCTACGCAACAGTTTTGATCAATTCCAATCTGGTTTTCATAAAAATCATTCAACAGAAACAGCTTTGCTTAAAGTTTCCAGTGACATCATGATGGCTGCAGACAACAGGGAATTTACCGTCTTAGTATTGTTGGATCTTTCTGCAGCTTTTGACACTGTTGATCACAGCACCTTAATTAACAGACTTGGTGACTTGGTTCAGATCGTACCTTTCTAACAGACGTTTCAGTGTCTGTATAAACCAAATCATGTCAGATTCCACCAATCTGTTCTATGGGGTACCCCAAGGCTCTGTTTTGGGTCCACTTCTGTTTTACTATATATACACCCTCTTTGCAAGATAATTGATGCTTTTCATGATGTCTCCTATCACCTATATGGAGATGACATTCAGCTATACTGCTCCTTTAAGGATTCTGAGCTCCATAAACTGGCTGAAATACTAACTGCCTATAAGCGATTTTAGGATGATTTTGATTCGTTTTGTTGATTTTTGTGAAGCACTTTTTGATTTCTCTTTCTGTGATAAGTGCTGTACAAATAAACTTGACTTACTTACTTACTATAACTTCTAAGCACTGTGAGCCATTTTCTTTTTAAACATCTGGTATTCCAACCAGCTAAGAAAATGTCATTTGATGCTCTACAGCCATGGAGCTGACTAATGTTATTTATGACATGATTAGGCCCCTCCACACACACACACACACACTTCCTTCCAGAGCCCCTCCCCTTGCTGTGACCCCTTACTGACCCTTCTCAGGCCTCCAAAGTTTTCCCCGGGGAGTAAAAAGAGGTAGGAAGTAAACTTTGTTTCTCCTACAAACCTTGGAATTATGTGGGAAGGCTAAAAATGCATTTTTATGCACCCTCCATCTCCTTGTTTGTGAATTATTTTTAAACTCTGAGCAGGAAAGATTCTTATTTCATGGTGATGTAATTCAAAGGTGCTGGTTTGATGCTGGTAGATGGAGAAGGAAGGATTGTTTGACCTGATACAGCTAAAAGTTGAGATGGGACAACTGATTTATTTTAGCTTAAAACCTTCAGTCTGAAGTGTTTATCCCTTCCTCTGGAGGGAGGCGATATTTCAGAAAGAGAGAGGCTTTTACTGACGTGGAGTCAACAGGAGTCCCGTCCATCAGTGAGGCGTTGTAGTGATATTTGACAAAGTCGCCCTTCTTGCTTTGCTTTTCACACTCCTCGGGCTTCAGAGTGACAGTGACCTCCGTGCGGTCCGACGGGTTGTGGAAGTCGATGATGTGGACGTCAAATACGAGGACAGCTGACCCGGGAATCTTGGAGCCTGAGAGAGGGACCAATAGACAGAAAGAGGACAACTGTTATGTTTTACACTGGAAAACTTAGTAACTTTAAACATGTATTGAACCTCACACACACACCTGTGCCCTCCTCGCCATAAGCGAGATGTGGCGGGATGGTGATGGTGCGTCTCTCTCCCACACACACTCCAATCAGACCCTCGTCCATACCGGGGATCACGTATCCCTGACCCACATACGTGTCGTAGGTACGATTACGAGAATAGCTGTCAATCAAGAAACAATCAGTCTAAGAGAGGAGCAGATTGGAAGAATTATGCCCTAAAAGGTTTATGTGACATGAGAATTCAGACTCCTGGCTAGAGGATATGCTGGAAAACATGGAAAATGTACTCTCTATGCTGCACCAGGAGGCTACATGAAACAAGAAGATTGAAAACAAGAAGCAGTGTGCAGAAAAGACACATTAAAGAGTTGGAATTATGTCAAATTTGTTCAAAACTAACAAGCGATTGCTCATTATCACTTGTGCAAACACCAGCAACAACACAAGGAAAAGAGGAACAAAGCATTAAGTAAAGTTCTCCACAGATGACTTTAAGTTTCAGTTCTTCCCTTTGATGTTTCCTATAAGCAGGTTTATGCTGCCACCATGAGGCCACCAGTGGAACAGCACAAGATAAACTAAATCTCATTTGTAGGAGCCACAAAATCTCTTAAAATTAGAACAAAATGTTTCATTATTCACCAAATAGTTTGTGTAGCAGTGATATTTTATTTTATTTTTATGTTTTAAATGGGAGACAAACAAACCAAACTATTAAGTTGTATACAAGAAAGAAACACATTTTTGTTTAAAAACCAGGCAGAGATGGAGCAGGGTTCTTGCACCTTTGCTGAAACCAAGTTCAAGCACTTTCAAGGTGAGTTTATAAGACTTTCCAGCATCGTACTTTGGTAATGAATTGCACAGACATCCTGTCTCATAAAAGTTAATGGTATACATGCAATTGCAGTTTCAGTTTTAAATCTTATTTTAAATTCAAGCATTTTCAATTTAATTTTAATTTTAGACACCCATAAGTACCTTGCAACAATAAAACTAAACATATTTTAGATAAAAACTCAAGACACTTTAGACCGTTTGTGGCCCTTGGAACAATTTTTGTGCAGCAGCAGTTGCATTTATGAATTTTGTTGTTGATGTAGAGTGGTGCTTTTTAACATGCATGTGGAGATTTTTAATAAAATTACCATTTTTACCTATTTTGAGGAGAAAAACTAAATAAATAAATACATTTAAAAAAAGACAAAATATTTTTTGATGTTTTTGTGGCCTGTGAAGACTTTAAAAGTACAAAATATAAGAATTTTACAGTGAAATAATCACAAAACAGTCTGTCTCAATCATGTTGGAAGGAAGGTTATATTGAAACAGATTTCCTTCTCAGCTGGCTGTGGGGTTGTCAGTTTTTCTCCTTATAAAAAGCTAAAGAGGGACAGAACTACTGTTTACAATCTTTGAGCCTGTGAGGTTGCAGTCTGCGCTGGCCTTTGTAATTCGACACCGCCCAGCAAAACGCAGCAGCGTTTTTTAAATATCCTATGCCAGTAAACAGGAGCTACCTAGAAGTTATTTCTTCAAAAGTCCACACAATAACAAGCAAGGAGAAAGACAGTTGCATGTTTCCAAAAAGGTCTGTGGTTTATTTTCTGTTCTGTTTACATCAGCTACGGGGGAAATTACGTACATTTATCTGCATGTGACTTTTATTTTGAAAGTTTGCAGATATTTTAAACTGATTTTGTGTTTGACTTCCTATTTGGTCCGATCTAAACTGCAGCGTTTTATGTGTTTTGGAAGCGTAGAGCATAAAAAATAGACTCAAAACGTAATGATAGCATCCCTTTGCTTCTGGGACATGTCCAAAATGTTGCACTTTTGCCAGTGGAAAGAAACTCATCCACTATAAAGGCGGCTAACTGCAGCGTAGTACATTTCGCAGCCGTTTCACATCTAGTGGAAAGAAGAGGTAATATCGGGTGAAGCAGGGTAGAGGCTAACGTTGAGCTAATAATGCTAACGGTGAATTAGAAACAAAATATCTCAAGCTACTTTATCAATTACCAACAACTTAAGATTACAGTGAAGTGTATTTGTCTACTTATCAAATTACTATTAAATGACTCGTCTTTGTTCGTCATCTAGAATCTTCTGGTGCTGATCCGTAATGTCTATGATAACTCTCATACGAGGGAAAGAAAGTTTGGTTTTGAAAATGGGCTGCAGTACCCAAATTTGACCACAGGATGTCATTCTTACATAATTCTTACATAATGCACATTTAAACTTTTTAGCCCGATGATTTTAGCCCTTGTCATTAAAACTTTGGACACCGCTGCTTTAGATGCTTCTGCTGTTAACATGAAAGAAAATGGTGTTTTAAAATTAGGGTAAATAAAAAACTCACACAGGCAAACTTTTACTTATATTAAAAGCATTTGAATGGATGGGAAAATTGCAATAAATAAATATTTAGTGGTAATAATTGGATAAATACACACCTGGAATCAAAAAATGTCCCATCCAGGAGGCTCCCGTTGTAGTGATAGCGAACAAAGTCTCCTGCAACCGTTTTCCTCGTGCAAGACTCGGGAACGATTTGATTCGTCACAGCGATTCCGTCTCTTGGGTTGTGAAGGTCCAAGAGCACAACGTCAAACACCAGAGACGCCTGTCCTGGGATGTCACTGCCTGAGTTGGGAAGGATAATTAAAGTTAATTAAATCTTCTGTCAATCACAAACAGGTGGAGAAACTCAAGGAAAAGTTCTCAAGAAAGATGCAACGCTCACCATCTCCATTCTCTCCGTAGCCAAGCGACGGCGGCATCGTGATGATGCGTCTTTCTCCGACACACATTCCCAGAAGGCCCTGATCCATGCCGGCGATCAGCCAGCCGATCCCAACGTAAGTGTCGTAGGTCCTCATGCGGGTGTGGCTATAACGGCAGGTGAAGGATTACATGTTACAGGAGAATCAGTGATTCTATTCAGCGTAAATGAGTTTATATTTCAGCCAAACCTGGAATCAAAGAGCGTCCCGTCCAGCAGCGTGCCGTTATAGTGATAGCGGACAAAGTCAGAGACCTCCACCTTTCTGGAGCAGGTGGAAGGCTTGTGGTAGGTGTTGATTTGGACGCCATCATCTGGGTTCCACACATCCAGCAGCAGGACATCGAAGTGGAGGATGGAGTCAGGAGGGATGATGTCACCTGCAGAGGAGACGAAAACAAAAATCACTTCTTATCTTTGTTTGGACTTGCCTCAGTAATGATCTGACTGAACATTTATCTCATTTATTGATATGTTTGCATGTATTCCAGGTAAGTTATGATGTAGAACAAATGTGCACTATTATTTTACTAGTCCTCTCTTACATGTGCAAAGACATTTTTATGCATTTATGACCTAGAGGAAGATAAACAACATTGCAGTTTAGAAAAAAGCTGCAAAAGGTCTGATTTCCAAAAACATCATGTTGCAAACAGACTGGATCGTGCAGAAAATTGATGGAAAAACGATTTAGTAGATGAATTAAACTAAATATAAGTTATTAGTTTAGATTTGGAGCGTTGTGTTTTCACAACAGAAAGTCCTGAATCCCAGCATATAAACAAAATCAAATCAGTGATTTCAGCGATGGTCGTGTCATGGTAGGCCGGTTTGGCTCTTCCAATACATCTAATTAATCTACACCAACAAAGGGTAAATGGTATTTATATAGCACCTTCTAGGGTTCTATAACCCCCCAAAGCGCTTTACAAAATAATTTCTTAATTGATTTATTAACTTTTAGTTGAATTAGTTTGCTTTTTCTCTAAAATGTGTAAAAACGTGTTATAGGAGGAGGCCCTACTTTCTAGTGGAGGAGAAACCATAAGAGTGGAGACCATTAAACCTTTTACTACTGGTGAGTTGGCAGTTTTTCACCTCTTTCTTGTCCTCTTTTATCTTCTGTGATCCTATAAATGAAGACTGCTGGTCTCCGGTCCTACGTGCCCACACATGCCCCCATTTTTCCCCGCATTATCAAAATGGTTCATGCGCAAACAAACAGCCGTCCTCACATGCAAACAGAAGAGAAACTGCAGATGTGTTCATAAACATACAGGACTGATCTAAATCTGATACAAAGCTGCTTCCTGCTCTGTGAAGCCTCCCTGACGTCATCTTGTACTGGGATTTGGAAGCAGCCCACTTCCTCTTTGCTTCAACACAATTTCTTTAAAGAAAGACTCCCCACACTTTAAAGAATGGCAGATTCTCGTTCTGGGTTCTCAATCAGAAGAGGTTAAAACACATCCGATAACACGTACCGTATCCTTGTTTCCCGTAGGCTAGTTGAGGAGGGATCTTGACCAGGCTACGCTCATTGACACACATTCCCACCAGAGCCTTGTCCATCCCTTCGATCAGCTGCTTCTTGCCAACAAACACATTATAGGTGCTCCCACGATCATAGCTGACACAAGACACAAACAGCAATGAATGTTCAACATTTTCATGCAAAAGTGTCCACTTTCTAATCAGCTGAAACTAGTGTGCAGCAAATATTATTTTCTTGAAGAATTTAGGATTGTTTCATGTTTCTAAAGACATGTTTATTTTATAATTCTGACTGAGTAATATTACTTTAATAAAGGAATCAGAGGTAAAATGTGCGATTACAGATCTACTGAGTCTGTTTCTAATTTGCTTGTTATTTGAATGACCATAAATAGAAAAGCCCTTTGAAGATCTGTCAAACATGGAGTCCAGAAATCTCACAGTTTAAAAAAAATCTCTAAATCATCACGTTTTGGTAAATTAGGTGTTTTATAATTTGAGGTCGTCTCTGTAATCCCGTTAATGATTGGTTTAATGAAAGTATTTTGAACTCTTTGGATTAACCATAGCTCACTCTGCCTGCGTGGCTCTCAAGGAGGACGAACCAAGACGCGCACTTTTACGCATCACGCACGCGGATCTCACCGTGGAGCTGCTCTGCGCAGATTTCTGCACATCACTTTGCATTAAACACGCATGCACTAGTGAGTTTCTTACCTCGAGTCAAACTTCTTGCCGTCCGGAAACATGCCATTGTAGTGGTACCTGACGAAGTCCCCAACTTTGACTGCGCGCACGCACTGCTCCGGCACGAAAGTCTTTTCAATGATGATGTCGTCTAACGGTACCGGAGGTGCGTTGCAGGCGGCAAACGTCACCAAAAGCGACAGAGTCAACATCCCCGGCAGGCACTTGATCATTTTAGCCGCCAATAAAGTCCTTTACGATAAATAAGTAACGGTGGTAAAGGGTTGTTACTACCTGCTCCCCTGGTGACTCCTGTTTCCTAATCCAACTTTGGGAAAGAAAAAAAGGTCCTGCCCCTCGTCCCGATGAAGGATGAGTCAAGCTAGCGTAAAACAAAGCACATCCGGTTGTGGTTACGCCGTAAAAATATACTTTAAACCCCACTTTTTATTAATATGTTTAAATATTTTAAGAGAAAACCTATTGTTTAACGCGTGTATTATTAAAAATCTTAATGAAACAGCGTTTTCTAGCAAAAATGTGCTTTTATTTTGAAAATCTGACAAAAATATCCTGTGTTTTGCTAGCCAATTTATGCTAACTTGATGCGCGTGCGATTGAATGGGCTAGCTTGGGAACCACGTAGTGCGCTTGCGCAGTGTAGCTTCCCAAGACACGTCAACGTGGTAACGTGGGGTCTTCACACAAACACACCCTGTAACATTTAGTCACATGAATAAATAATCTGACAACGCATCTTAGTTGTATGAAATTTAATGCAATAAATTAGGATTTGTTTTGGATTTTAGTCATGAATGTTGTGTTTTTAGTGAAACTCGGGCCTTGAGAAGGGGCAATCCGTGCAGGAATGTTCCTACGTGGCAGTGGGAGTGGGAGGAACACTCACCGGGGGTTTAATTAGCAGGTTAAAACTTTAAAGTGCAGAAACCAGCTGGCTTCAAGAAACAATGTGTTTGTATTTATGCATAACTATTCAATGCATCACATATCGCCACGCTGCAGCACCGTGTTAAAGACTAAAAGGAGTCATTTTAGTGTAGAGTTGGTTTGAGGATTTTCTGAGATTTTTCAGAGCAGAGATTTGTTGATTCAGAGGGAGGAGGAGCTCCAGCAGCCCCCTTTTCCACTGCGACACAGCACCCGGGGGGGATCAGCCTTTACCCGGATACGTGGTGGAACTTGAGGCGGTCCTGGAAGGCTGGGATTTGTCAGCCATCACTTTTTTTTCTTTTAAAAATGGCCCCCTCCACTTATTCTTCTCACCTTGTCTCTTTATGTTTGATCACATTTTTCCTCTTCTCGGCGGTGAACTCTCAGTATGAAAAGTACAGCTTCAGGAGTTTCCCCAGACACGAGCTGATGCCTCTGGAGTCCGCCTACAAGTACGCGCTGGACCAGTACACCGGAGAGAAGTGGCCGGAGACGGTGGAGTACATGGAGGTGTCCCTGCGGCTCTACCGGCTGCTGCGGGACAGCGAGGCCTTCTGCAACCTGAACTGCAGCTCCGTGCGGCTGGACGATGAGGAGAAGTTTGCGGAGTTTCCGGAGTTGCGGGCGTTTGGGAACGTGATGAAGAGGGCGCAGTGCCTGAAACGCTGCAAGCAGGGGCTGCCCGCCTTCAGACAGACCATGCCCAGCAGGGACACCATAGACGAGTTTGAGAGGAGAGAGCCCTACAGATACCTCCAGTATGCATACTTCAAAGTAAGAAGTTAATTATGTTCATCACGAGTCACCCAAAGTCAAAACTGGTTTAAATGACTTGTTTATACAACTGGTTAATAGACTCTAAAGTTAGTTTGCAAACAAACATTTTCAGATTTTTTTTAAATTAAATTATCATGAAGTCAGGGGCAGTTCTAGGAGGGGGTTCAGGGTGGGCCAGTGTGACCCTGACAGCAAGCTCGGACCCCCCCTGTGGCCCCTGTGCTGAGGGCAGAGCGTAGCCTAGCCTTTCCACTGGATGCGTAAGCGTCGCGTAATGTCTGCAAAACAGTACGCATCTAATAGCCTCCGTTGTGGTTGATGGGTGCATTCCCACCCAACGCGAAGGGTTGCATTTTAGACACGTTTCAGAAGTGTAGTGACCTGTCACTCCACTACATTTATGCTTTGAGTCAATTTTTTTTTCACGCTCAACAGCAAACACAACAAACATCAGGAAATTTTCAAAATAAAAGTCATGCAGATTTCCAGTTGCTTAACTAGTAAAAAATGTACTTCATTGCCTTTGAAACCTGCATAGCCAAGGCAAACAGAACAGAAGATTAACCACAGATCTTATTGGACATATGCTGCCGTCTTTCTCCTTCATGTGAACTGTCAAAATCACGCATGGTCTTGCAATTCGTGACCTCGTGGGACGAAGCTGCGTGTAATGCTTTCGCTGCCGTTTTGCATCTGAAACTAGGGTAAAACGCGTCTATTACGTTAAATGGCGAAAGGCTAATTACACACTTAAATTTGAAATACTAATGATTGTAATGTTTTCCTACATATGTGCCTCTCTGATTAAGCAAAATCACAAGACTTTTTTATAATTTTTAAGATCTTATCTGTGGAAGAATATTTTAGAAGCGTTTGTGTTACTATAGAAAAATGCAGGTTTTCTCAGATAAATGTTTTGTTCATTTCACTGAGATCATGCTTTTATTCTGGCATAATTTGATATAAAAATGATGCTTTGTATTTATTGTGTGTTTCAGTCTAACAACTTGGCGAAGGCGGTGTCTGCTGCTCACACCTTCCTGCTCAAACATCCAGACGATGACATGATGCAGAAGAATATGGCCTATTACAAGAGTCTACCTGGAGCAGAAGACCACCTCAAAGACCTGGAGACTAAATCCTACGAGGTACACATGTGACTTCTGAATATGTGCATTTGGCATGGAAATACTTAAAATTATTTTTATAAATCTCTAAAGTCTTTGAAAATTCTTTTCACACTGGGCTGCTGTCTAATTACAATAACCTACAGCCCCATAATTCCCCAATTTAATCATAAGTTAGACTTGTAAAGTAAAAACCAAATAAATTGTATCATTTATTAGTAAAATAATCTGAAATTGAGGTTTTTAATCCATTCTATCACAGCATGAGCAAATACCAAGATACTTCAGAGTTTTCTATGGTTACTGAAGTATAAGTACATGCATCTCATATGTTACAGAGGCTTTTATTGATAGTTACATGAAGTTTATGTGATGAGCCACAATGTTCTGACAGATCACCATACATGCATTTTATATGCATACGTGTACATGTGCATGCATCTAAACCTCCGGCTCTACATTCTGAGGAGCCGTCAGTTCAGCATACTGACGGCAAAGTACGAGGGAAACGTTTGTCGATTGTATTCATGATGTTTTACCATCCACAAAAATGAACAGATGAATGTGCATCACAATTTTTTTATTTTACCACCTTCTAATCCTAAACATCTTTTAGAAAATAAAGCTTTAAAACATATCAAATTGACAAGTCAGGGTGTTATACGGTTGCTAAAACAAAGTGTATGATGATCTGACGGGTAAACTGGCCCACCAAAGTGTCATACAGCTTAAAACTGTATGATGATTTGACAGCATATGCCTGTCTGACATACTTAAGCTGTCAGACAGGCATACGCTGTAGTATGCAAATCTGACAATGTATGGTGATTGGACAGAACACTTTGTTTCTCCAGAGTACGACTTACAAGGCATTCATTCCTACTAGAGACCACTACAAATGTATTGATTAAACGAGTGATCCACAACTTGAAAGTTATTCATCTTGTTGCTTACTGGAATCCTGCATTTGGGTCCACATCTCAACAAACTTTGACAGATTTGAAGTTTTTCTGGGACAAAAGTGGCTTCTTTGCTGCCCTACTTGGCACCATGCCATTCTCCAAAAGTCGTCTCCTCACTTCTTCTCTCATGCTGTCATTTGTGGGCAAAATCTGCAAATGTGGCACTCGGTCCTTCTCCTGAATCAACTCAACGAGATGTTAGCGAGATTGCTATTGACCTTCTTGTGCTTCCCGAAGCCTTCTTCACCTGTGAAAATTGTTTTTCGTTTGTAGACCTTGTTTGTACGTGCGGTGAGGGCGTATAACGGTGATAACTTTCGAACCTCGGTGTCAGACATGGAACTGGCTCTGAGGGACTACTTCAAGGTTTATGACGAGTGTCTGGCCGCGTCTGAAGGTCCGAGGAGCGTCAACGATTTTAAAGACTTCTACCCCTCGATAGCTGGTCAGTCCTGCAAACTCCGTCCTTAACTGGAAATATTTCAGCAAATTCCTTAAAACTCGTTTTTTTTGTTGTGTCTTGTTTTTTTTTTTAGATCACTACATTCAGGTCCTCGAGAGGAAGGTGGGGTGTGAAACTGACCTGACGCCTGTTGTCGGGGGTTTTGTTGTTGAGAAGTTCGTGGCCACCATGTACCACTACCTACAGTTTGCTTATTACAAACGTGAGTAGCATCCAGCTTTATCAGCGTTTCCTGACTCTGAGTGAAAATCTCTGGATTTAGCTGTGGTTCTCTCTAGTGAACGACCTGAAGAATGCAGTGCCGTGTGCAGCCAGCTACATGCTGTTTGACCCCAAAGACGAGGTCATGAAGAACAACGTTGCCTATTACAAGTATCACATGAAGCAGTGGGGGCTGACGGAGGAGGACTTCCTCCCAAGATCAGTAAGTAGCACCACATCCCATGAACCTAGAACATCTAAAGAGTAGAAACCTCACTTAGTTAAAGCAGCAATCTGGAATTTTCCCCCTTTCAGGAAATATGTATGATTTTGTTTTTTAGAAATCCGTAAAAGTGACAGTCTTACCCTGTACTGTGATATAATGTAGGCAACATGTCCATGTTTTTGTTTTGCTAAGCCCACTCCCATCTCATAGAGCCCTATAAATTTGAGTTGAGCACCGTCAAGCATTAGCCAATAGCATTCGACATCCGCTTCCGTACAGATGTTAATCACAAAGTGGACGCACGCATTTGCAGAGTTAGTGACATTTCTTTAGATGTTACTATTCAGTTTTGGCTTGCTTTTAGCACCCCCTAGTGTCCGTTAGTGAAACCAAACATAAAACCTCTCCTCGCTGTGCGTTCGTCACCTTACACAGCTGAAACGTCTCCTCAGCCTTCATTAGTGTCTACGGGAGCGGTTCATCACTAAATCAAACAAATCAGCTGTGTTCACGATCTAAAACATGCTGGAAGCAGACTGCAGCACCAGGCATGTCAGCTCCACTTTACTAAGTCCAACAGGGCCACTCTGAGGTTGCAAGTGCGGTATTCTGGCCACAGAGGGCGGTGGGGGTCTGAGTGACATTTCATTAACCATGTAAAGGGTTGTTTTAGCACAAACTGGCTCAAGAACATTATTTAAAAATATGACAAAGTTGCATAGTATGGCTTTAATGTTCATGGACTCACCCATCTTGACTAGCGACGGGGAAGGTTGTTGTTGGTTTAGCATCCAGGAAACAGCAGAGAACGTCTCAACTAGTAGAAGCTAACCGTTAGCATTAGCAACTCCACAACACAGCAGAACTCCTCCAGGCTTGTGTTATTTGTGGCGATAAAACATCAACCCAGAGCAAACAGAGTCAGTGGTAGAGTCGCGTTGCTGTTAGCCAATCAGAGGAGAGATGTCCAAATGTCAGGAAATAAGACTCAAAATCCTGCCGTCTGAATCTACTGTATCCTCCAGCTGAATTCTTCGTCCTCAAACAGGCGCACCGGAGCTTTATTTCCCCAGAGAACAACTTACATTCATTCCTACTAGAAACCACTTCAAATGTATTAAAAATATGAGTAAAGTTGACCTTTAAATTGTAAAAAATCATTCAGAAATGAATGTCTAATAGTAAATTGGGTGTAAATTTGTTATTTACAGTTATTTTGCACTCAATGGAGTCTATTACTAATATAAAAATAGAAAATGTGCCTTTGTTTGAGTTTCAGGGAGAAAAAAACAGGATATGTTTGTGTTTTCAGTCAAGTTTAACTACTGTGTGTGTGTGTGTGCGTGTGTGTGTGTGCGTGCGTGCGTGCGTGCGTGCGTGCGTGCGTGTGTGTGTGTGTGTGCGTGCGTGCGTGCGTGTGTGTGTGTGTGTGCTGCAGGAGGCAGTGCGGTACTACAATCAGACCACCATGCAGCTACAGATGTTTGAGTTCTCTAAGCAGCGCCTGGCGAGCGACGATGAGGTTTGTGTGCGCTACACGTTATTCTGCATCAGACAAAAATGGAAATAAATATAAAAAATAAGTCACTTATAAGTGTGCTCAGTTCTTATAAAAAACTGCTTACAGTTTGCATCATAAAGGTTTATTTGTGCTAAACCTGTGGCAAAGTCTTGGGATTATTTAGTCGGATCACATGACACACCCTGCAGCACAGCATGCCCTGTGTTCATCAGGCTGTAGTATCAGCAGCAGGCATGCGAGGGCAGCAGGAGTCTGCATTCGCTGCATGGTATTCAGCTTCAACAGGCCAAAGCAGCATAAGCCAGCATTACATGTTGTACGTGCTAAATGGAATTCTGCTCCAGGCTTTAATCTCTTTAATAATGCTGGATATGAGAAAATCACCGATAACTGTGTCAGCGGGGGGATTTCTGATAATCCACTTTGAAACAAAAACAGACCTTTCTGATTTTTCATCTTCACAGGGGGACGTGGTGGAATTTATAGACGAGTTTCTGGACGAGGACGAATAGGAAAACACTGAAAAGGACAAAAACTGTGCAAATATTTGTATTTATTAGGATTTTAACAATCATTAAGGACATCTTTGGCTTTTTCACCTGCAGTTTTTTTTTAAATGAGGCTTTTTTAAATTTGATATTTGCAATTTTTTGAGATGAACAGCTCAACGTTTTAACAAACTCGTTTTTTCTACTGTGAATCGTGTCGTTTGTCAAACTTTTGCAATAAAAGAGATGGAGAAAAAACTTTTTTATGCAAAAAATTGGGATTTTTTACCCCAAAATTTTTAATGGCGTCATCCAATAAAAGCTAGAAGACACTGAAATATGAGTGATTTTTATTTCAAACTTCATTAATTTTGTTTATTGTTAGAAAAAATCACTTTAAATGTGATTTAATGAGATAATTTTGTGTTAAAAAAGAAGACGATAGAGAATGTGAGTGTAAGCATTCAGATAGAATAATGTTTGAACATTGAGTCTCTGTGCAGTTTGTCACATGATGGTGTTAAAAACCCACAGGAGAACATTCTGCCTCTCAGCATTTCTTCTCTCTTCATCACCGACTTCATGTCTTCTTTATTGTTTTAAAAATAAAAAGATGACAGTAAAAATTTCAAGAAAAAGACAAAATCAGCTTTTAAATGTTTATTGAATCTTAGAAAACACATCTCTAAGTAGTCATTCCTTTATTTCAGCACATCACTGGTGGACATAAATATTAAAATAAAACAAAACTGGTATTTTAGCTGAAAATGGACCAAATTTAAATAAAATTATGACCTGTTTCCTTTTTAAGAAAGATAATTAATGACACAAATATGTATTTTGTCCACTAGAATTCAATAAAAAACAGTAATTAAAATGTATAGACCATTAAATATTTATTCCTAATTTTGTGGTATATCTCAGAACGTAAAAGTGAAAGGAAAATCAGCTGTGGTGCATTCACTGACCAGGCAAAAAATGGAATTTATGAAAGTCAAATTAAAATGAATCGGACTTGAACACTTGACGATTAAACTAATGTCATTTTTAGATGTCTGGTAGGAAATTACTAAAATATTTATAGTTTCCTGACTTAAACTTTACTTTGATTCCAAAAATCCTTGAAAAAACAGTAATATGCAGCATATGTTTATATGTGTAAAAGCAAAAACTAACTCTGGAAACATGCTGGAAAAAAATCAAAACACCATTGTTGACTATTCTAAAGTGTTTGGTAACACTTTACAATAAGGGTCCCTTTTTTAATAAACAAAGAGACCCTTTGTTTATTAATGCTTAATAACGCACTAAGTAACGTTAAATAAGGGACCTTTATTGTAGAGTGTTAAGTGTTGGATCTAAAAAATGAGTGACTTTTAACAGTAATTTATAATAAGTAGTCTAATTCTTTAATAACTAATAATAGGCTCTGATATTAGGACTTAAACTCTTCTAGGCATTTGTGTTTATTTACATTTATTACAGAGCTCAAATTATACGTTTTGAGAAAGGATGGAAACAAAATACCACAGAATCAAACTAGAACTAAAGAGAAAATCAGATTTAAGTAGAGCATTTAGCTTCCTTTTAATTCTAGATAAAAATACCACACAATCACAAATATGAAAGGTTTTAGGAGAAAATCAGATGACTGGAGAAAATGTGGGATAAAAAAATCCATCTTTTGTCTATTTTAGTTGTTATTTAAAGCAAGGCATCGATTATTTGGCATCTTTCTTCCACATGTAATAACATTTTATTAAATGATTCAGGAAAAACTTATTATTTTAACAATAAACTCCTTTTCTTATCATTTTATAAACCCTAAAAAATCCTTATCTCAATTTCATTTGAGGGCTTTAGGCCTCCATGAACAAACAGTCCCTTAGTAGACCTTTTATCCTGGTTCATTCTCTAAATAAATGATTTACAAACACAATAAAGGATCATCAGCATAAAAATGAGTAATGTATGATCCTACAGGCTGCAGGGGGCTACATTTCATTAAAAACAAAATATGACCATATTAGGGATTTTTTCCTGCATGTGTCATCAAAGCCAATAAAAACTTACATTTATGTGCAAAATGTAACATTTTGTATTTAACCGTTTACATAGAATTTGGTTACCTTTTGACTGCTGGCTGAAAAATCTATTATGGAACCCTAAGCACCACACCTATTAGTATTTGCATGTAAAACCTCTTTATTATGTATATTTATGACACCTGGTTTTCTTATACAGTTTAGTTTGTCGTCTAAAAAATGTCCTTTCACTGAATTTTTTATGCATGAATGTCTTTTCTATGTCTTACCTCTACTTCACACAGGAAGCATAAGTGGTGTGGAATGGCAGCGGAAAGTCGCTGCTTCAAATAGAATCCATTATAGTCTGTGGGGGTCATTCAAACCAGCTGTGATGCAGCAATTTTCAGGCGCATCCCAGAAGCGGCTAAAGATAGGATTGGGTTCTATTTTTGCCACGAGCCACTTCTGGGATGCATCAATTTCTGCAGTTAACATAGGGCTAGACAAGAAATCACACACGGTTTCAGTGTAAAACGTCTGGTAATTTTCAAAATAAAAGTCTATTGCAGCGATGCAAATTCATATCTATGTAGATTACGTCTATACGTGTGACCTCACGGCTTATTTACTCCCTGCATCGTTCGAGAAGTGCAACAGTGTGTTTTACATGGCAGTGGAGAGGAACAACAGGGATTTTGTGATCTCACGAGTCCAGCGAGGAACGTGGTGGAGAATCTGCTTTGCGGCTGAGATTCTCCCGGTGTGCAATGGCACGCAGCGAAATTTGCGAGTAAACCTTTCCGCTGCCATTCTGCGATGCTGATGCTTCCAGTGTGACGTAGGGGTAACACACTACGCACATGCATTCTGGACTTGTGTGGCTCACGTCTGTCTAACCAGGTGTCAGAATCAACAGAAGGAAAAATAAACATAATTAGTCTCATCTAGTTAAGGCAACACAGAATTAGTTGGGTTTTTTACCACAATGTCCAAGACCCTAAGTCTCTTTTCAAAGCAGGTCTTGCATTGCTGGGAATTATTTTCCAGTTTCTGGGACTGAAGCTCATTTATTTGTCCAGCTAGACGGGGAGACAGTTTAAACTGATGTCAGGGACAAGAGAGGGACAACAGCTAAGGGATTTGTTGTCCTCTGGTTTCACTTGATTGTATCACAGTATTTTAGTGAACTCTACCACGTGGAGCTGTAACAAGTCCATATTTATCCGTAATCCTCCCTCCTGTGGAAGTGTCCAACAAGATGTGAAGATGTAGCATCCCTCACATCTTCATCTGAATCCTCCTGAACGTCTCTGTCCTTCATCACTGTCCTCATCACACTTTCTGCTGCATCTCTATCTGCTGTCCCGGTCTAGTTGGATTTGGGCCCTTCTCGTTCATCTCGTAAATTGAACTCTTCTGCTGTTGCCGTCGGTAACACCACACACCGAAGATGACTGCCATGGCAACGGCACACATCACCACGATTATGGCCGCCACAGTGGGACCTCGACTGGCCACGTTTGGTGGGTGGGGAGGACAGTCCTCTCCCAGGCAGACAGTCTCCCCCATCTCTCCTTCCACCTCACCCATCTCACCGGGCAGGTTATGTACAGCGTGTTCACTCATCGCGTCGGTGAAGATGTCACCGTCGTGCACCGGAGGAGCTAGACCATGATCGAGGAACGGGTGCTCGGTGAGTTCGTACAGCCAGGAGTGGGTGGGGGCTGCCTGTTGTGTGTCGTACTCCTGGGTGTCGGAGTATGAGGGAGAATCTGAATGATGTAAATGGTCATGAGAGGTACCTGGAGTCCTGATCCCTGGTTTCACCATCTTCACCACCCCTTGGTCAGGTGCCCTAGTGGGAGAATAAACCTTGTCTGATGAGCTGGTGTGAGGAAATTTTCTTCGAGCTTCCACCTCGTTGGGTTTATCTGTTGTCTCACCATCCTCAGATCTTGGAGACTTTCTTGTTGAATCACTACTTTCCGCGTCTTGAATAGGGTACCCGTCCAGCCACGTCTGATCTTTGGTGGTCTTACCTCCTGTCCCCCTCTGGGTGATGTTTGACCGCCCCTCCTTGGCTACAGAAAAGATCACATGCATGGGACCATCATCGTCTTCATGACTATCAAGGTCATCATAGCTGTCATCATGTTTGTCATCGTGGGTATCATGATGGTCATCATCATCATCGTGGTCGTCATGATCTGGATGTTCCTCAGACACATCAACATCTCCTCCATTTTTGTTCCTATGATCATCTGTTTCATCATCGTGATCCTCGTGACTGTGGCGTTCATCATACGCATCGTCTCGATCATCATACTCCCGTGTGCCATGGTGAACACGATCTCTGTCTTCTTCATGCTCGCCCATGTCATAATGGTCATCATGATCATCACGGTCTTTGTGGTGATCCAGTCTATCGAAATCGTGAGGGTGACCTTGGTGCTTCACATCATCGTGTTCTTGGCGACTATCAGCATCATCTGGATCATCAGTGTGATCGTCATCGTGGTCATCATGATCACTGGGATCATCCTGGTCGTCGTGGTCATCATGATCATCATGATCATCGGGATCATCCTGGTCGTCGTGGTCATGATGGTCATGATGGTCATCATGATCATCGGGATGATCCTGGTCGTCGTGGTCATGATGGTCATCACGATCATCGGGATCATCTTGGTCGTCGTGGTCGTGATGGTCATCATGATCATCGGGATCATCCTGGTCGTCGTGGTCATGATGGTCATCATGATCATCCTGGTCATCAGGATCGTCCTGGTCATCGTCATGGCGACTGTTGTCATGATCCTCATATCTGTCTCGCTCATCATCATGATCGTCAACATCAACATGTGGTGAGAGGCGGTGCCTTTCCAGGCTCTCGTTTTCTTTGCTCTCCTGGGATTGGGAGCCAGAGGCTCTTTGTGTTGTTTGTGTAATAGAGTCCGTGGAGAAGGGAGGTCCCTTCTCCTGGAAGGCTTCAGAGGGGAACCAGAATAGATGTTTTTGGGAGAGAAGCGAGACAGGCTCCTCTGTAGTTACAGTTGCATCAGTCCCAACCACCTTGCTCCTCTCCTGCTCCTCTTTATCAACACCTCCTTCAAATACTCTTCTGTTATCGATCACCATTCCTCCCATTTCATGCTCCTTCTGCAGGTCTTGATTCTCCTCCACGTTGAACCTGAATCTTGTCTCTTGCTGCGTCAGGCTGCTCTTTTCGTCTCGTGTTGCACCGCCGAACACGTCCTCGTCATGATCCTTCTCTGAGCTTTCATGGCTATGATCCACACGTTCGTAGGAATCTTCAAATTTGTCCTCGTAGTCTACTTGATCAACAGTATCATCTGAAGATATAAAGAAGAAATATATAAGTGAAATCAACATCTACCAACTTTAAATCTAGTGAACCTTCAATTTAGAGATGTAATTTACCCCTACGCTGCAAAGAAATATTTACACCCCCACAAATTTCTTGTTTTTGCTTTTATTGTCTCAGATCAGCAGATAAATCTCAATATCAGACCCAAATATCGAAACGAGACCCCTCTTTTATCGTTGACCTGCCCTTTACCTTGCTTTATTCGTTTACAGATTTTTATATACATAAAAATATAAATTCTTGTCATAAATGATCATTCGACAGAAATTTATTGTTTCCTTTATCAGACCTAAATCATTTTATAAGCCCACGTATTTATCCTGAGACTGTTAAGAAACCACAGCTTCAGAACAGACACACAACTATGAGCCCACCGACTGACCGCACAGGCCTGGTCTTCTGCCTCAGTCAACATGGCCGCCTCATGGCATGTCTCACTGAGGCGTCAGCTTCATCTGAACTCACAAGTGTAAGTCTGTGTTCCGTAAGCTTTCTCATGCTTTTTACCTTTGATGCAGATCTGCACAGCTCCATACCACTCCCCACAGCTGTCACACAGCAGGCTGAAGGCAGCGTGTCCAGCTGGCATCACATAACCGGGCACGCATGTGTACAGCAGCTCATCTCCCATCTCAGAGCCAGAGTGCTCCTGCAGACGAGCGTTGGGAAAGGATGGAGGGTCTCCACAAGCCTCGGCTGGCAACACAAAACACATTTAACTAAATGAAACGTTAGATCAAGAGCGTTTTAATCTTGTTTGCTTTACAATGTTTTTCTTGCAATGACCACGGGACAGAAACTATCATTTACTGACCTTTGTCTTTGATGCAGAAGGCTCTCAGATGTGCAGCATCTTCTGTAGCGTTTTCTATCCTCACCTTCACGGTTTTCAGTGAGCTGCCTTCGATATTACACACCGTGGTCCTAAACAGACAGAATGTCACATAAATTATATTGTGTGTGTGTGCGTGTGTGTGTGTGTGTGTGTGTGTGTGTGTGAGAGAGAGAGAGAGAGAGAGTAACAAAATCTCCCAAATTAAATTGTATTTTCTGCAATCAGATTTATTCTTTAAATGTTTTTTTCAAGTTTCAGCCCTTTTTGACCCTGATGCACATAAACTCTTTTGAACTCACACCACAGTCTCATCTGTCTCATGACCGATGGATGTTGCTCTGGTTTTTAAATTCATTCATGGAACAGAACACAAACACGGACGCTACAGAGCGCTCTGTTCTGACTTTCTGCTCATTCAAATGTTGTTCTGACATGATGATGTGGTCCAATCACAGCTCAGACATGCTTCAGTAACACCTGGAACAGGGAGGGATAAGTAGCTCTAGAAGGAAACAGGATTCATAACATCATATTCTTACTTTTGGATGCTACACAAGTTAAAAAAAAAACAATAGTTTGTCATCCAAAACCAACTGCGACATCCTGTTCTCATAGCAACCACTCGGTGCATTTAATCTATATTTCTGCTGGAGGAGCAACACTTGGAGTGGGTAAATCTGGATGAAGTAATCAGTGAATCTGGGTCTGTGTCAGTTTGTAACAGCTAAAGATTTGTCTGGGTGAGGAGCCGGCTCTCTGATTTATTAGTTTTTACAGGACTTGTGAAACCAAAAGGTAGATTTGTGTCGGTGTGATGGAGGAAACATATGTTTGACTGACAGGTGAGAAGACAACGCTACAGTGGGAGGGGCAACCTGAGAGGTGCTTGTTTTACAAGATATCCCCAAGAACCTACGTCATGTTAACTGGCACAGTTATGAAAATGGGACACAAAAATGCAATTTTTGCAGGATTTAAAAGACAAAGAAAGCAAATGCAATTCAAAAATGTACAAGTTTTCATCTTTGAATGAGTCGTGAACAGTTAAAAAGTGGGTGGGATGCATGTTTTACTGTTTTCATTTGCATTTTACTGATAAAATCAGCAAAATATGTACATTGTTGGAATTTTTACATGCATCAATTGCTCTGAAACGGGTTTTAAAAAAGGCTCAGAAAGCTGTGGTCCGGACCCCAGTGTGGGCCTTGAAAATCCAGGTCAACGGTCTTAGCTACTTGCAAGGTTTATAATTGTGATGTCCATTTCTGCAGTATCCTGCAGGTTTTAGATGAACGCACCTGATCTGAATAAATAAAATGCTCATGCAGGACTTGGGAAATCCTAACAAGTCCTAAGAAATTCTCATACGATGGGGGGTCCCGCAGGGCTCTATACTAGGACCTTTGCTATTCTCAATTTACATTATATCTTTCGCAAGTTTGGCATTAGTTTTCACCTCTACGCTGATGACTGCCCCCTGGATAAGCCAGGCGATCTCGCCATTAACAACTTCATGGAGTGTTTGGCTGAGGTCAAGACGTGGATGTCTGGAAACTTTCTGTGCCTCAATGAGTGGAAGACGGAGGCAGTATTATTTGGACCAAATGGCCATATGGATACCTCCAGAATTGACTGTTCAGTGGTCAGCTGAGTGGATCAGCAGCTAATCTTGGTGCAAAGCTAGACAGTGTCCTCGGATTTGACACCCACGTTAATGGAGTGGTTTCTTCCTCCTTTTATCAACTGCAACATTTGTCTAAGGACAAACCATTCCTGTCAAGAAACGATCTCGAGACTGTAGTTCATGCCTTTGTTATGGTACAACTGGACTAATGTAATTCTGTCCTATTCAGGACATCTGCAGTCAGATTTTTAGAAGATAAGCGAAAATACAACCATGTCATCCCAATCCTGGCAGCTTTACATTGGCTGCCCGTTGCTGTTAGAATTTGTTTTAAAATTCTTTTACTGGTATTTAAAACGTTGAATGGGCTGACAGGCCTAAATCAAACATCTGTCCCTGTCTCTGGTTGATGAAAGCACTGTGTCACGTTGCCGTGGAGATGAGGAGCGTAAATGACACCCCATCTCTGAATTCCCTCGTCCACCAAGAGGAAACAGAAGAGCCTTTCTCCGTCTTGTCCTCTCCGCTCCCCCCAAGCCCTCGTCAAACGTGTCAGCTTTGTATCTCTACCACACTTGTTAAAACTCGCCGACACTTCCTTTCATCCATTCTCAGAAGCTCCATCAGAGCATGCACACGACGTGACCTTTGGCATCTCCAAAAATATCAAGCAAGTTTTCCGTTTCTTACCCCACTGCGCCGCCATAGAGCCACCCACGGGTGCACTGAGAGAAGAAGCACTCGGCCACGGCGTGATGGAGCTCCTCCACAGCTGCCAGGCGGGCGTGTTGGGAGGAACACGCTTGCTGAGCATCTCTGAAGCCATGGAGTCCAGAGAAGTTCCTCTGGTCCAACACAAACACTCGACCTGAAACCAGAGAAACATCATGTAAACAAAAAAATATCACATATTGGTTTAAAACATCACTTCTCAAAGGTTATTAGTCAAAAACAAGGAAAATTTATGTTTTTCTATGTTAAGAATTTTGTTCACAAAGGAAATTTTCAGAAAATTAAACAATTTTGATCATAAAGAAGGAACAAAAGCAAGTAAATGTATATTATAAACTAAATTTTATTATATCACAAAAATCTACTTTCAATATGAAAAGGAGCAAATTATTTAGCAATACCTTTTATTATAGCTGCATGTGTAGTGGCCTTTAAAGGTCAAAGGTCACTACGCATAAAGTTGGTTTAAAATAAAAAATTAAATTTTTCTGACATATTTGTGTTACATTATTTAAAAATGTATTTGTTGGCTTTTATATTATGATGATATGATAACAATAGTGTAAAATTATATATATGTGTATATATATATATCTGGGGTGGGAATTTAACGCGCTAATTATGATTAATTAATTTAAGGGCAGCAGTAGCTCAGGAGGTAGAGCGGGTTGTCCAGTAATCGGAAGGTTGCAGGTTCGATCCCGGCTCCGGCCAGAGAATGCTGCTGTGTGTCCTTGGGCAAGACACTTAACCCGCCTTGCCTGCTGGTGGTGGTCGGAGGGACTGGTGGCGCCAGTGTTCGGCAGCCACGCCTCCGTCAGTGCGCCCCAGGGCAGCTGTAGCTACGCTGTAGCTCATCCCCACCAGTGTGTGAATGTGTGTGTGAATGGGTGGATGACTGATTGTGTTGTGAAGCGCCTTGGGGGGTTGTAGAACCCTAAGAAGGCGCTATACAAATACAGGCCATTTACCATTTAAAAAAAAATAACATGTTAATAAAAATTAATGCATTTAACCTTTTGGGCCCGAGGGTCCCCCAATCGGGATACGTTGAAGTTTAGCAGCAAAATACATGCCCTAAATATCAATAAATATCATCAACCTGCACCTCTAGGGGAAAATTTTGTTGAACGATTAAAATGCGATTAATCAAGATTAATTAATTACAAAGCCTCTAATTAATTAGATTAATTTTTTTATCAAGTCCCACCCCTAATTTATATATAAAAATAATAGCAAAACTTCGACCCTTTCTCTCCCAAGGCTGATCCATGCCTGTGTTTCATCCAGGCTGGATTACTGTAATGCCCTCCTTGTGGGGATCTCTGGTGAATGCCTGCAGAAGCTTCAGCATATCCAGAACTGTGCTGCCAGGATCCTGACAAGGGGTCACAAGTATGACCATATCACACCAGTTCTGAAGTCTCTCCACTGGTTACCAGTCCCTTACAGAATTCCGTATAAACTCTGCCTCCTTACTCATCAGTGTATTCATGGAAATGCTCCGGTCTATCTTAAAGAGCTCCTTATTCCACGCATCACTTCAAGAAATCTCCACTCCAGCAACTCTCAATACCTTCAACAGCCCAGGACCAAACTTCACACCATGGGAGATCGGGCCTTTCAAGCTGCAGCTCCAGGCTTGTGGAATTGTAGCACTTTGAGACTTCAGTGAAATGTAAAGTGCATTACAAATAAAATGTATTATTATTATATATTTTTTCTATAAATAATAATAATAATAATATATTATTATTATTATTATTATTATTATTATTATTATGTAAAATTGTCATATTTAATTTTAATTCAAACATTCCTTTACTTTTTATAAATTTTTTGTAGCTTAGTAGTCATGACCTGGGGTCAAACGTTTTAAAGAATTATTACAAACATATTAAAATACTTTGTGTAGACAAAGCTCAGGCGTAAAGTCTGATATATTAGAGATGTATGTCTCATTATTCCACTAATGACTCATTTATTCAATGAAACCTGAGACATTTAGAAACATATTTTTAATAAGGTACTTATCTAATTTGCAAAACTGTTTTATTCTGACTAAACCCCCCAAAATTAGAGGGAAAATGACAGTAAAACGCACGAGGTGCCAAACGGTTTTGCGCGCCTCCGCAGGTGCGCTCTCGGATGGTTTGTGCGTCTCCAAATCAGATAAAACTCACAAACATGTCCCAGAGTGGCTCTTTTACACGTGTTTTACTAAAGTGTTTACTTACCATCCGCACTCACAGCAGAAGTCACAATGAGACACGGCAGGAATCCAAAAAGCAAAGACTGGACATTTTCTTTCCAATAATTACGCATCTTTGTCCTGGATTGTGTTTTTGTTACCGAGCCCAAAAACTTCCAAATGTCCTACAAACCTCAGTTGCTGCGTGTCCTCTCTGTGTCTCTGTCGCAGAGACAATCTGAGGAGGAGGAGGAGGATGGAGGAGAAATGAAAAAAGAAAGGAAAACGGAGCGAGGAGGTGCAGCTCTTCACCCAAATAGGCGCAGTGACAAGCAGATGACGCACCTGTGTGAAAAATCGCATGTTCCCGTGAGTAAATACGTCACGGCGCAAAATCTTCAGGGTGGGGAGAAGGTGTCGGTCCGAGGAGAAGGTGAGATGACCTCCAGAACAGAGGAGGAGGAGGAAGAGGAGGAGGTCACTTCTATATTTGTGGAATTATAAAATACTAAAACATGAAGAAATCGAATTAGTTCCCAAAAAATTTGAGTTTTTTTTTTATTTCTGGCAGTAAAAAAAAATCTTGGATGCATCTAAATCTTTTAATTAACTTCTTATAGACAAAAGGGTCAAAGACAAATATTAAAAAATGTTCATGTCTTATAAAAACACACCCATATAATTAGTTTTCTTTTAAACTAGACGTCCTTTATAGATGTATCTATTTTTTTATTTCAGTGTATTTTTCTTGATTGACTCCTTTAATATGAGCTTAAATAATAAAAATATAAGGTTTTCAGATAATTGTAGAGAATTAAAAATATTTGTTTAAATAAACACAAAGTTAGTCCTCATCACTGAGACTGATTTAATCATTCCTTTATTTTCCTGCTGATATCAGAGAAAAGAGATGATTTAGGTTTTTCCTTCAGGATTAACACTCTTTCTGTAAATTCACACGTGTCCTTCCTTTCACATCTCATCTTTTCCATTCTCATCATTTTCCGTGTTTCCGCTGTCCCACTGGAGTCAAACCTCCTTATCAGTCATCATCTCTCACCAGTCACCCTGACACTAACTCATGCTTTCATGGAAGTCCACTTCACCGGTTTGGATGAGGCGATCAGGTGGGCTGGGATCCGGACTCGGCCTGCGTGGGGGTTATTTTTGGAAAGGTGGGAGCTGGAGAGCAGCGGCGAAAAGGAGAGAGACAGCAATTCACACCTGATCTCCCTCAGAGAAGATGGTGAAAATTGTGCTTGCTGCAGGTATCCAAGGAAGGATGGTGGTGGTGGGGTATCTGTCAGGAGACAAACACACATCCAGACATCGCACAGGTGTGTCATAATCTCACAGGAGTTCCAGAAGACACTTATTTAGCAATCCTGCACGTTGGACACATACACTCAAGTGCTGCTAGTCATTACATACGACTTCCTGTGTGAGACGTGTCCTGTTGAGGACGAGGTGTACGGCTGACTCAGAGGAAATCATCGGTTGTGATGCTGGAGGCCACGGGGAGGCATGTCTCTGTCTCCGTGGCAACCGCCTCCTAAAATAACAAAAGTGACGGGTCTGGACAAACAGAAAGATAGCTGAACTGTCAGATGTAAGTGATGGGTTCTCACATGAAGCCAAGATCTCTATTTTTAGTTAAATACGGAGTTGTTTACCTCAAAAACATACATGGGGATTATGTCTGCTCTTAAGGAAACAGCAAAAAGATTCACAGGAGATAAAGGAAGCAACAAACAAGGAGAAATGAAATAAAGACATGCATCTAAAACCTGTAAAAGTATCCATCTCCTCCTACACTGTAAAAAATATTTTACAGTAAAACGACGGCAGCTCAAGTTGCAAAATAATTAAAGGTAACACATTTTTTCTTCTTTCAAGGTATGCACAGTAAAAAATATTTAAGATAAAATGCTGGCAGCTGAGGTTTCCGAAATTCAACATAAAATGATAGGTACTACACAGAAAAATTCCCATATAAACTACATACTTTTACAATCAAAACCACATTATAGAAGTATCGTTTAAGATTTAATTAAATTCAGGTTTGTTACGAGTTTCAGAAACTGGCTGCATCTGCATTTTGTTGGATGCACAGCGGCGATCATCAGGACACATTTGACACCCTGAGCTTGAGTCACCGTGACCCGAGTGTGGAGCTATTCTAACGGCTGAGCTCATTCATTAATAAGTACTTGTTGATTACAGGAGTGACGAGGCAGGAGGATCACAGAGGTGCGGCAGTAAGAGGAGGGAAATAGTTATTTTACCCCAAACTGACTTATCTGTTGTTGATGTGTCTATGGAAGCCCATTCCCGCCACTCTGATTAAAAAAATAATACTTTTTATCTTATAAAAATGACTTAGCTATCTTATCATAATGAGATAGTATCTTATTATGATGAGATAGCTAAGTCATAATAATGAGATAGTATCTCACAATTGAGATACCATCTCATTATTATGAGACATTATCTCATTATTATGAGATAGCTAAGTCATAATTATGAGATAGTATCTCATAATTGTGAGATACTGTCTCATCGTAATGATGAGAAAATATAAAATTATGACTTAGCTATGAGATAGCTATCTCATAATTATGAGATAAAAATTATTTTTTTTAATCAGAGAGGCAGGAATGGGCTTCCATACTATGCTGTGATTCTTTTCAAGTTCAGTTAATTTAAAAGTACTTTTAGGCAAAAAAAAATCATTAAATTACACTTTTTAGTTCTTGAGTTCATTTTAAGTACATTGATTTATCATGAATTTGCAACTGCATGCCCTTGATCGCTTTCTAATGTTTCTTAATAAATGGAATAGTTATGATGAAACCTTATGAGCGAAAATGCCTACAGCAAAAGTAAAAAAAAAACACATAAAGAGAACAAACTAGCGTCTTCCCTCGTCTCCTTCCCATTTTCCACAAACTTGTGTTATATGATTTTCATTTCAACTAAAACAGCACAAACATGAGCAGGGGCGCCCTCTAGCGGTGCAGGTGAAGAACACAGTTCTGTCATTCACACCAGTCTGAACCAGCTGGTCTCAATAAAATCATCAAAGGCATTTTCTGAGGGGTAAATATGACATGGAAAAACATGTAGAATTATCTGAAAATTTGTGAATCTCATGCATTAAAATGTTATTAAAGTTCAGGGGGGAAAAAATCATATTTGATGTAATTTTACATGTATTTTCTGTTGAGTTAAATTAGGATTTTACAAGAATGGGAGGAACACATCAACTAACTCATTAATCTATTAATATTACACCATTTTTGTTTATATTTTAACTGCAATAACTGACTGAATCATGTCTGTTTTTGCTCTAATAGATCAGGTAAGTCTGACTTGTGGCAGGTATTTTCACATCAGTAAGGGAGGGGGTTCTTTTTGGAATGTGTATGTCTAACCAGTTTACATAACACAGAGGCATGGAAATCAATCAAATGGTTAGGGTGTGTAACTCAAGCATGCAGAAAGAAGCTGAAATACTTAGGAATTCTCCTGGAGCAGGAGTATAGCAAGCTGATTTACCATTTAATAGTTAGGCAGGCTCTTCAAATCAGGTGTCAAAAATGTGGAGATTAACAGTCAAATCTACATTTCACACTTTCAGTGTTTTGTCACAGTTATAACTATTTCAAATATCCTAAATGTCTTGGGAAAATTATATGACTTTTTTCATTCAATCAGTAATTTAAAGACCAAGTTCACCAATTTTTTTCAACACATTTGCAGTGGTCTATAGTATAAATGAATGGCTTGTGAGTTGTTCTTTGTGGAAAAAAGCTCTGGCGCTCCTTTTTCAGGAACTAGAAGTGAGCCAGAGGAGAGGTGAGCAAAAGAAGGCAGGATTTGGAGTCTTATTTCCTGATATTGGGACATCTTGCCTCTGATTGGCTGACAGCAACGCAACTCTAACATTGACTCCATTTGCTCTGCAATGTTGATGTTTTAGCTCCACAAATAACACAAGCCTGAAGGAGTTCTGCCATGTTATGGAATTGCTAATGCTAACAATTAGTTTTACTAGCTGAGATGTGCTCTGCTCTGCTTTCTCCTAAATGCTAAAACAACAACAGCCTTGGAACTTGATCTTTAAATAACAATGCAGTAAGACATTTTCACAAAAGACAATAAATTTATTCCAGTAACTGAGACTGTGGGTAAGTGAAATGTGAGTTTCTATTAGTAAATATTAGAAAATGAGATGGAGATTCAAAAGGGATTCTGTTTCAGACATCTACAAGCTTCATCCTGGTTTGAAAGTATGTGCCTATGCATACATGGAGCTGGATCAACTGTCATATAAATTATGTTTTGGGGTATAAATGTATTTTATTTAATTCATTTATCAATTTTATTTATTTTTTCTATCATGAAGGTCCCATTGGAATATATCATTTATTATTTAAGGAAGTTGAGGTCAATGTAGTGAGTGACATGAATAAAGAAAATAAAAGCTTTAAAATAAATTAAAATAATTTTAATTAGTAAGAAAGTTATTGGAGCTATATTAATGTATATTTTGACCAGGAGGAACGCTATAATTGATTTTTAAAAACTGAGAAGAGGTGCGGTTTGATTAAATGCCACAACGGCTTGCCATATTTTCCACAGACGCCACTGTTTCCTTGAATTAAACTAGAACGCAGCTCAAGTTCGGGTCAGGTTCCGTGTCGGTGCAGTTCTCTGACCGTGTTCGCGCCCGTGGCTGCACTCAATCCCGCTGTTTTAGCGCGTTTTCCCTAAATCTCCTGAAGACCTCACAATCAAAACAAATCGACCACGCGTGCTTTTCCCGCAGCAGCGACGTCACGTAGGCCCTCCCCCCAGCAAGTAAACAGAAAACAGGAGAAAGCTGTCATGTCAGCCGACATAACACAGCGCTCAAAGCTGGAAATATGACGCGAGGCATTTAACAGACGTTTTTTCCTCAGCGTTTTTCTTGTGTTTTTGGACCGGTTCGGGAGATTTATCGGTGCCGCCTGAGTCGCACTGGAGCGATTTAAGGGAGAGGCGGAAGTGAAGTCACTTGACAGACCGTCCATGTTATTATTGTTATTTTGGTTAGCCCTGGGATGAGACGGGCTGGGGAGTCGCTGGTCTCCGAGACAGCGAGCGTTCACGGTGCTACCGCAGGCCGCTCAGGACCGAACCGACATCACCCTCGCCGCCGCCACCTCCACTCCTCGCTGACTGACCCTGGAGACAGGAGCCTCGCTGGCGGCTGGGTGAGGGGGGGAATGAGGAGGAGGAGGAGGGTGTGAAGACCCAGCTTCACTCAGCTCGGCTCCTGCACTCCAAAAATAAAACGGCGACAAAAGCAATAACGGTGTTCGGCTCCGCTTAGCAGAACCGTGCCGCCGCAGACATGAACGGTATCACCAAGAGCCGGTTCGAGGTAATGACACGCAGGGAGTGGACCACCAACGCTTACACTGTTTGTCTCTACTGGGGAGTCGTGTATAAGTGTGTGTGTGTGTGTGTGTGTGTGTGTGTGTGTGTGTGTGTGTATTTTGTTGGTCAAGGGTAATCCGAAATCCTGTTGTTGTCCTGCTGCAACAGACAACGACAACATGGAGCTGAGGACTGCGGGACAGAGAGGGCTGCGGCCGGGGCGGGGGGTGTCAATATATCAGGGCCGAGGCTGGCTGCCACTGTCGCCTGAGGTTTCAGGCTTTCAGGTGGGGGGCTGGAGGCTCCATGTTGTATCAGCATTCAGTAAGAAATCAGCTCGTCTGGGCAGATAACGCAGTAACCCCGCCTGAGTGTGACAGGTGCCACACAGATTGGTGAAACCCCCCCCTCCTCCTTTTTTTGAGAAGAAGAAGAAATAGCAATCCCCCAAATCTCGCGATATTTCAATGATATCTCAAACTTTAGCATCACAAACATTATTGTAAACAAACGCTGAATGATTTTAAGGTAAATAGTTAATGTATTTTGTTTTATGTTGATCAAATGTGTTTATTATGCATTCTAAATGTATATTGAGTAATTTGTATTATCAAATATTAACAAAATATTTGTTTTAGCCCCTCTCCCCCCAAAATAATCAAGCTAGCAGTTTTTAACATCCATGTTAGCTACAGAACTTCATGTTGCACTCCAACTAACCATTTTCTTATGTTTTTACAAAAAAAACAGGCCTTTGTCTAACTTGTTGACACCCTGATGGGGAAATTTATTATTTAAAAATCAGGTGTGTTGAACCTGAAGGATCAGGGTTGAGGACAATTCTACGATCTTACGTGTTTGGCTGATTGTAAACACGTTCAAATCCTTCGCGATCGAATATCGTCACATCATCCACCTCTACTTTCAACTACAGTTGAATAGTTTTATATTTAATCTACTTTTCTAGGAAAAATGGCCAACTGTGACCACAGCTGTTGTGTAAATAGTGCAGCCAAACAGATCTGTCTGCAGATAATATCAGCTTTGAACATTTTATTAGTGTTGGCACATTTTCCATCTGCTTTAATGTCCTAAAACTTTCTTTTCCTCCCTCATATGACTTTATAAAAAATATGCTTGAGGTGACCTTTAAATTACTCCCAACTGGCAGAGCTGAATTTCATGGAAATTAATGAAGAGATTGAACATCGGGATGGAAGATTCCATTAAATTCTGCTATAGATCCCTATCACTTTTAATAAAAGTGCCGGATTGATTAGTATTGATCTTGGCTAAGGGTGTGCGGAGTTGTATTTACATATTCTCAGCCCGCTCTGCTGGATGAGCAGTTATGATGCCAAACATTGTCCAACACTGGAAACTTAAGTGATGACCCTTTAATATCCCACTAACATCTGAGTGTTGCATCAGCTCAGAAAACAACTAAACTATGAAGAAACACAAACTATCTGTGTGCATTTACTCCACAACCGAGCCCTCCGTTTAAGCGTAACACCTGCAGTTTAATAAACATGTTTGCTGTCAACATTTCCTTCTATAATTGCGCTCTAGCCTTATATCACCCCATCCAAATGGTGGTCGGCGCTGTTTATCTGACATGTTATTCACACATTGCTGAGATTCTTTAGGGTTTGACTTGATGGTACTTGACTTTCCCAGTCGGGTGCTCACAGGCCTGGTGTGAGTGAATCAGAACAGAAGGTGTTTCGTGTGTTTCTCTACTTGGCATCTTGCATAAAAATCACCATAGAAGATAAATCAGTAGTGGTACTAGGAGTGAGACTCCTGAGCTCCAAACTGAATGCATCACATGAGCTGGCTTTAGTTTCTCTGTAGTTGATTGTTTCTTTTGTGTGTGTGTGTTGTTTAAAAACCTTCAGACGGTAGGAATTTAATGCACCAATTCCATCTCCACCTCTCTCTCGGAACAGGAATATTACTGCAGGGTGGAACTTCCTGTTTGGGAATGCTGCTCTTCTGCTATTTTGCAGAATGTGCACCCAAGTTAGTTTGGAGAAACATTAAAAAAACATTTAAATGTTTGCATTTTCCCTTAGTGCATGATTGCAAACCAAACTAGAAGGCATTGCACAGTCAAGTCCATGTTTAAACAAAAGTTCTTTCTTTTTTTCATTTTGATTAGAGTCTCATGAGTGGCAAAGTGGTTAAGAATTAGGTAAACTACTTCTGGTTTTAGAAACGTATTAGCTAATGTGTTATCTATTAACAGCTCCACTTCTCTAAAACTTCTTGTTATGTTCTTCCTGTGTTCATTTTTCATCTCCATTGGTTTTTCTTGTTTTAACACAGTATAATGATGTTACATTTACCTTTAATTACTGACGGTTTCGGCGACTACTGTCGCCATCTTCAGAGTCACGCCGGAAAAATGTAACATCATTATACTGTGTTAAAACAAGAAAAACCAATGGAGCTCCACTTCTCTCTTTACTCAGTATTTCAGTCTGTTTATCCTTCCACGGGGTTTGGAGTGACTATTTTTGTTTGAATTTTTATTTAAATTTTGTAAATATCCAGAAAATCCACTTTAAAAATAGCTTCTGTGCCAGTCTGGACTTTTATTTTAGATCTGGACATGTTTCCTTAACCATTCAGGGCTTTCACTGAGTTTTTTTAAACCCACTTTTCTGTTTTCTTGGTGGTTTGTGTCGTCGATATTAAACATTTTAGCAGAATCTGCTATCTCAAACCCTCAGGAATATTGTTTTTATTCTTTCTGATGTTGCGGTTCCTGCTGCTTTGCTCCCATATCATGATGCTGCCGTCACCGTGCCTCAGCAGGTTAAAAATAATAAACCTGTTACCAAGTTGCAGCCTCAGTTGTGTCTGACATGTTGAGTTCTCTGCTAAAAAAACTCCAGAACTCATTTATATTATCCATTTTTTAAATCCAATGTGACTAACGTTGCGATCTCTGAAGCCTTCAGATGACTTTCCTGTTCTTTAGGACATTTTATAGATGTTCCGACTTCATCTAGGACTTAGAAGTCCTACTTTCTTTATTTTTTCACCTCTCTTTCACAAATCTGCCTGTAGCTTTTCTAGATCTTTTCTCTCCTGTCAACCGATGACTTCCTGAATCTCACGGACTTGGCTTTTATTTTGAAATACATTTTCAAGCCGTGCATGTACAAATATGATATTATCTCAACAAGTGGGTTAGAGTCAGAAAACCGAAACCACGTTGAGTAAAGATAATAAAAAGGGTTTAGTGTGGTGATTGTATTCTGATTAGGAGAATTCCTTCTCGTGTTTTTGACCTCATTTATACACAAATATTTTTTTTTATTTCCTCCCCTGTGACCTTCTTCCTTTTCCTTTTATTAATTGCTTTAATAATTGTTTCTCATTTCCCAGCCTCTGTGGTGCCATTTCTTTGTTTGCCTCCTGCTGTCGTTTTGATCCTTCTTCCATCTCCTTCAGTGCTTTCTATTTTAAGGAGGTTGCATCTCCTTTCAGAATCGACGCGTGCTCATCCTGTGCCTTCCTGGTCCTTTTGTATTGTCGCGTTTTCTGCTTGCATGTGAAACACCGGGGTGTCCTCTCGTTGGGAACGCTTGTCGACTCTTTTAGGAAGCGAGTGTATCGCTGTCAGAGCGGCACAGAGGTGGTGGGTGTTTCGCTGTGATCTAAATTCATGACTGAACGCGGCCCGCCTGATCGAGAATGTTCTGCCACTGTTCTTCACTCAGAGAGTTGAATCACCTAAGAGTGTGTAAATGTGTGTGTGTGTCATTCTCAGCAGATGGCCAGACATCCAGAGAGTAGGCTAATTGAGATAAGCATGCCAACAAGCTGACCAGGCTAACAGATTTCTAAGCTGGTATGGAGGCGACACGAGACGCCAGTTGCAGCTTTGGTGTGTTTAGTGGCTTACAGGAGTGATAGCTCAGGTTTTAATGGAAAGCGTGGAAGTTCTGCACATGCTTGAGCTGCTGATGTGAACTAAAAACAACCCCCATCTCTGGTTAAAGCCATTAAGGTCGATAATGTTTTGATTTCTCTTTTTATTTCAATTCAGCTCGCCAAAAAACCTCATTATTTCCCTTTTTTTGTGTGTCTGCAGGTGTTTTCAAACAGCGATGAAGCCCCCATAAACAAAAAGCTCCCCAAAGAGCTTCTCCTCAGGTAGGGCTGATCTCACACACACCATCATCATCATTTTCTGTTAGATGCGTGACCTACAGACCAATATTTTCTAACACAGCAGCTGCACACTCTCCATAAATCTGATATTTTGCACATTTTTCCAAGTGTGTGCATATTGGAAAGCGAGCCACCTGCGGGTACCTGACTGTTTATTTCTGTTTGAATGATGCTAGTTTGTGTGTGTGCATGTGTGAAACTCTCCTAGGCAGAAGCAAACTGTGTGTGTGCACGCTATAAATAGTTTCTCCTAGCTGGTGGGGAATTCTGCAGTGCTGCGCTCCACTGCTGCTCCATCTGCACTCCAGAGAGTCCACCAGTCCACCCAGTACCACCACCACACTTCTGCTGGTGGACCTAACTCCGGCTGCGACACATGACCTACTGTCTCATGTGTCATTGTGAGATAGTTGCACAACATCAGCTGCAAGGAAGACTCGCTGTGACTGCTTTAAATCTTGTTTATTAACCCTGGATTCTGGGTTAGCTGGAGCTTTTTTTGTTTAACAGTGGGAGATATTATCTCATCCATGTGGTGCACTAAAGTTTATGTTAGTTACAAAAGTGCTAAATAACCTCACGTGAACTTAAAATGTCCGTTTCTAGAAACTTTAAGCAAGATCAGCTGGTTTTGTGAAATCTTAGAGTAGAAAAAGTTTGGAAACGACGGTACTTAGGTCCCATAACTCAGATCAGCTGCTTTACTGTCAACAATATCAAGTTAGTGGTAAAAATAATGAAGTTGGTGCCAAGATTTTGTTTTGCGTTGTGCTGATTCTCAACAGAAGGTCACAGAAAGCATGCAGGTCAAGCTTTAAATCAAATTACATGCAGTCAGTTTGGTCCAAAAACAGATCCAGATTCAAATTTAATTGTAATCCATTACAATTAGAGTCAGTAGATTATAAATAAATAAAAATGAGCAAAACAAATGTTTATCGTAGGAAGCCGGCAGATGAAACATGACTTTTTGACCTTTTTTTCTTAAAATTCTGGCTCTTTTAAAGCAACAGTTTCCCCGCTTCTCCCTCCTACTGGTTGAAAGTGGAATTACAATGGTCGTAAACAACCCTGCTGCAGCCTGCTGTAGCTAGCTCTAATAACAAACTAATGCTAACACAAGCCAACTGATACTAAATAAGTCACAAAGTGAAAAGATCCACACTGTTGGACAAAAACGATTACAAGTCCAGTAGCAACAAAGCCAGGTCACCATCAGTCCGTGATTTTGTAGCCTCCTTTAGCTTCCTCAAACTAGTGCTGACGTTCACTCTGGTTTTAGCTCTTTGCTTCACCTCCAAAGACATTACTCTCTTACTTTTACTTCCAGACTCTGGCATGATGCCAACAAAAAGCAAACATATTAATTTTCTTTTTCTTGTGCTTTGATGATTGGTGAACTGAAAATGCTAACCGCTAGCATTTAAATTAGCTGTCGGGAGAGTAAACAGCTAACAGCCATAAAGCAGGTAGAGAGCTTCACCTAGTGAACCTACTCACAGAGGGCTGCAGAATGCTGTCCAATGTGAATTTGGTTAAGTTTCTACCTGACGAATCACTGAAACCAGTTTTAAAGCAATAGCTTAAAGTGTTTAAAACTCTTTAGTGTTGATTTAATTCAGTTTCAGCTGGTCGGGCTGCTTTTCTTGTATTAAACTGTGGGAAAAAAAATACAAACGGTGACCTGAATCTATCTGGAAAGCAGCAAACGTGGACAAACCTTCTCATCATCTGCTGGTGGTGGTCAGTGGGACCGGTGGCGCCAGTGTACGGCAGGCCTTGCCTCTGTCAGTGCGCCCCAGGGCAGCTGTGGCTACATTGTAGCTCATCCCCACCAGCGTGTGAGTGTGTGTGTGAATGGGTGGATGACTGATTGTGTTGTGAAGCGCCTTGGGGGGTTGTAGAACCCTAAGAAGGCGCTATACAAATACAGGCCATTTACCATTTTTATGTAAGCAGTCAGGACACTGCTACGTCTTTGGTACACACCAAATAAGTTTGCTGCTGGTTGCTCTCCCTCACTATCACCACGTTCTATGAGTGCACCACACCCCAGGCCCTCACCTGGTACTTGCTTCAAACCCTAACCATAACCCAAGACACTTCATTTGTCCAAAACCTTGGTGGACCAATGATGACGTGTCATTTTGAATTAAAATCTCCAGTTTGGGTCAGTGCATGCTTCAATAACATACATGGACTAGCATTTGCATTACCAGGTGGTTAATGTGCAAAGACCAGTCACAATCTGGCTGGTTTTTAAGAAAAAATATATAAATGTTAAATATTGACAGAGTCCTGCAGAGCATGAGGAGTGTTTTCAGGAATTGACAATCAATAGTAGCGATGGAGGTAAAATCCAGACCGGTTGGATGGAGGAAAACTTTGATCGGTGTCTAAAAAGACAGATCAAAGTCCAAATTTGACTGCTGGAGACATTCAGGAGAGAAAAGAGTCCTCTCGACCCTCCAAAAGGAACTTAAATGTTTATGGATTATCTTTTGGGTGAGAGCGTTTGTTCTGAGGAAGAAAAAGGTGCAGAATAACTTAAAAACATCTGTCCAGCCGTTTATCTCACAGCTGATTTCATCATACTTTGGACTTGAGTTGCAACTGGTGGCTTATAATTTAAAAGAGAATTGATTCAGTTAAATACCAGAGAATGAGGATGGTGTAACGTGTTGTGGCCGTTTTATCCCACTAACCTCTGACCTGATACCACTGATCTAATCAAACTTGTTTACTTTCTTTAACTGCATCATTATCTCCTTTAGGGGGTTGCAGAATCATTTTGAGTTGTTGTGACGTTTAATTAGAGACGGGAAAACCTAATCTAGTTAGAAAGTTTGACATTTTCGTAACCGAGATAAGAAAAGCATCAGATCATTTGAGAAGCGAAGACACTGCATTGTTCTTGTAAAATTGACTTAAATAATTACCTGATGATCAGAGGAACTCAGTGGTTCAACAAAGAAGCAGCTGCAACTTTTCAAACTGGAGAAGATTAGAGGAGGATCCCAGTTTTCGCTGCTTATAGCTGAGAGACGCCGCTGCGTTATTCATGTTTTTAATCACTGGAATGTATCATTCATGCGCGATATTTTGGCATCGGCGCGGCCCCCGTGAATATTTTCCGTTTAATTTGTTAATCTGATTAATTCATGTTCGCGTCGGCATCAGTGCTCATGTATTATCCACCAGCGTGAGTGAGCCTGCTCGTGTTTTTGTGCCCCTCTGCCTGTCAGCTGGTGCATCACAAACAGCTGCTATCTGGGCCAGAGCCGCGGCGGGGATAAACTGTGAAAAACAGGAGAAGCTCGTCTGACGGCGCCGTGGCGGAGAGGGAGTTCGGAGCGTTTTGACACCCCCCCCCTTTCTCCTCCTCCGCCATGCTGTGCAGAAGTGCTGACTCAGCACTCTCCCTGACCGACAACACCCAAATTTATGTCTGTGGCGTTGCCATAGCAACCGGTCTCAGACAGTGTGGTGAGAGTCGACTCGCTCTTATCTGGCCACGCTCGAGGGGCTAGGTGTACATTCTGTCATCAAGCAGGACTGGTTTGAAAATCCTGTCTGGAAAAAGAAAAAAAGGAAAGCAAGCAGTATTTAACAGAGCAATCAGCTGATTTTTCTTCCATTGTGTCCCTCTGAGTTCACGCTGTCTTGTGTGTAATGATGCGTCAAAATTAAATGGCTAAACAAAGCCGCTCCTCTGTTATGGCTTTCCTTTGCTCTGTTTGATCGTTGCTATCCTGCTTTGTCTGTAATTATTACTTCTGAATGTCAGAAACGTTCAGCGGACTGAAGGATTGCTCTCCTGTGAGTGTGAGTAACCAAAACCAGCGGCTGTAAAAGCCTCTCGGAAACACTTAATGGAAAGTCGGGTTGTTTTTGATTAAAGCAGACGCTGGGTCGATGATCGGTGCTGTGGCCATTAACCAGTTATTAGAAGAGGGATCGATGGGAGGGATTGGTCAGCTGCTGTGTGTGTGTGTGCGTGTGTGTGTGTGTGTGTGCGTGTGTGTGTGTGTGCGTGTGCATCTGCTGCTTTAACATTGTTTTAGTGATCAGATGTTGATTAAACTGTTGATACCTTTCCATTAAAGAGAGAAAACCCCACAATGGTCACTGAAATAACCTAAAACTGACAAAAGTCATAATCAAAACTCTTGGTATCCCTAGAAAAGAAGTAATGTGACCACAGAGACACAAACCCAGGTGTGTCCTGTAGTCGGCATCCAGGTGTCTCCAGTCTGGTACTCAGCCAGTCTGCCTGGTTAAAGGCTGAAAGGTAGTCACAGTGCTGTTTGATTTCAGGGTGTGTACCACACTGAACACCGACCATAGAAAGCTACAGACAGAGTTGTCTCAGGAGATTAGAGGGAAAACCTATGACCAATGTGTTAAAGGGAAACGCTAGAGGACAATCTCCAAGCAGCCAAAGGCTAGAGGATCATCTCCAAGCCTTTGATGGCTAGAGGACCATCTCCAAGAAGCTGATTGCTGGAGGACCATCTCCAAACAGCTGAAGGCTAGAAGACCATCCCCAAGCCTCTAAAGGCTGGAGGATCATCTCCAAGCCGCTGAAAGCTAGAAGACCATCTCCATGCAGCTGAAGGCTAGAAGACCATCTCCATGCAGCTGAAGGCTAGAGGATCATCCCTAAGCTTCTGAAGGCTAGAGGATCATCCCCAAGCCTCTGAAGGCTAGAAGACCATCCCCAAGCCTCTGAAGGCTGGAGGACCATCTCCAAGCAGCTGAAGGCTGGAGGACCATCTCCAAGCAGCTGAAGGCTAGAGGATCATCCCTAAGCTTCTGAAGGCTAGAGGATCATCCCCAAGCCTCTGAAGGCTAGAGGACCATCTCCAAGCAGCTGATGGCTGGAAGACCATCTCCAAGCAGCTGAAGGCTGGAGGACCATCTCCAAGCAGCTGAAGGCTAGAGGATCATCCCTAAGCTTCTGAAGGCTAGAGGATCATCCCCAAGCCTCTGAAGGCTAGAGGACCATCTCCAAGCAGCTGATGGCTGGAAGACCATCTCCAAGCAGCTGAAGGCTGGAGGACCATCTCCAAGCAGCTGAAGGCTAGAGGATCATCCCGAAGCTTCTGAAGGCTAGAGGATCATCCCCAAGCCTCTGAAGGCTGGAAGACCATCTCCAAGCAGCTTGATGTTCCTGTTACTACAGAATCTATGGTCTAAGGTCTGTACAAGACCTCCCTGGATGTGGCTGCAAGAGGAAATTAACAAAAAATTGATGAGATTAATAATAATAATAATAATAAAAATAGACCAGAAAAACTTCCAAGTAGAGTAGAGGTCAATTCCAAGGTCACGGTGCATCAGTGTCAGATTGCACCCTCCATAGCTGTTAGAGCCAAAGTGGACATAAAAGAAGATGACCAAGGAGGACATCGCTGCTAGAAGTAAATCACAAAAAAGAGAGACTGGGGTTTATCAAAATGCTTGTTGATGAGCTGCAAAGTTCTGGAAGAACGTCCTTGGGACACGTGAGACAAAACTGCAGGGTTGTGGCAAATTGCATCAGCGAATGGGCCAGAGTGTCTTTAATCTGGTCCAAAAAATATCAAAACTATCAGTAGCAATAACTCTGAAGTTATGGCTCCTCCTGCAGGATAACGGATCTGAACCAAACAAACACTTCTGAGCTACACAAACGTTAAATTAAAGCTATAACTTTTACACCCAGGCCACTTTCATTGGTTTATGTTGTGTTTGTATGCTGGCTGATAACACAGACATGTCCCAACATGCCCATGTGTCTCACACACACACACGCACACACACACACACACACACACACACCCTCTGTTTGTTTTAATGTAAAGGAGACAATGCCAGAGGGACATTCAGGCTCCAACTGCTCTAGAATTCAGCTTTATGACAATTCTCAAAGAAACGTGTGTTTTATGGATTCTTACTAGTCTATTGTTGTAGGGAGGATGTGTGTGTGTGTGTGTGTCGTTGTGTGTGTGTGTGTGTGTGTGTGTGTGTCGGTGTGTGTGTGTGTGTGTGTGTGTGTGTGTGTGTGTGTGTGTGTGTGTGTTTTGTATGTTTGCATGCTGGTCCCGGTCCGGTCTGTGGCCTGGACTGTCTGAGTGCCAGAGATTACTCATTGGCAGATTAATGGATTGAGCTGACCCAGTAGCGGTCAGCGTGCGGCCCTCTGTGGCTCAGCCAGCGCTCATGTGAGACTCTCCTGCCCCTAAAACACCAAGGATTGTTAAATTCTCCACCTATAGATCGAATAAACCAACAACCAGTGGCGGCTGGTGAGAGTGCGTATAAGTATTTGCCTTCTTGGTCCAATATAAGTTTTCTAATGAACTTTTTTATTAAATATACAGCTGAATTAGATGAAATGATAAATGACCTGCACTTGTGCCTTTCTGAGTCAGACGACTCCAAAGAGCTTTACATTACAGTGTGCATTTTATTTTGACATTAGTTCCATCCTGTGTTTTCAGCCTGTGTGCGTCTCAAGTTCATCATCTGGTCAAAACCTGTACACCTCACAGCGTAGTACTCGGTTCCACCAGTAGGTGGCACCAAAACAACATAGAAATTCCATTGGATATCCTGTTTTTAGCATTATAATCATAGAGAGAGAGAGAGATCCTGCAACAGCTGATCTAACAGACAGGCCCCTGAGACATTAAATTCAAGGATGCTGATTGGCTAAAATATTCTCCACTTCTCCCTAGCAACCAGGGAGGGAAGCAGCCTAGCGCCCCCTGTGGACAAGCCGGCACTGCCGACAACGCAGAGAAAAATAATGACATTCCAAACCATGTTTATTTAAATCACACCCTCTTTTTATTTTCTTGTCTTTTTCTAGAATATTCTCCTACCTAGATGTGGTTACACTCTGCAGGTGTGCCCAGGTATCCAAGGTAAGCTCCTCCCTTTAAATGCATCAAATAATTCATGCAGGTTTTTTTATGTATTGATGTTTTAGTTTCTGTGAGTGAATCAACTTTTACATTTATTTTGTAATTAAGTGCCCTCTGCTGGTTTCATGCAGTCTGTGCTGCTATAATGAGCCTTTTCTGAATTAAATATATAAAATTTAATGATTAGACATTGAGTGTTATCATTCTTCAAGTCATATAATTAATAATATGATATAATTCTGATCATTTTTCTGGCATATTGGTGTTTGTTTATTTGACCAGGTGAATATTCTTTACAATAATCATGTTTGGTGACATTCTTGAGATGAAAACCATCATGCATTAGTATTAATAACCAGAAGTGTTCTTCTTTCTCTAAATGCGATTTTTGTTTATTAGAACTGGAATACCTCCGGATTCTGGATGATTCAGGATTAATTGTCATGATGTTCTCCACCTTTGAGCATCTTAGACCCCGAATTAGAAAATTCCCAAATCTCCTGCTTGCTAAAATACCAAAGAGGCACAAAGGGAAAGAAGAGTCATGTTTTATGGGCACAGATTTCCCTTCAGCAGCAGCAGTGGTCGGCCTGCTAGCTCATCCACGTCTCTCTGACCCGGCTCCTGTTTCTCCAAACTTCCTTTTCCCAGGCGTGGAACGTCCTGGCTCTAGATGGCAGCAACTGGCAGAAGATTGACCTTTTCAACTTCCAGACAGACATCGAGGTGAGCGGTGTGTTTGCAGCTCATCGGAGCTGGTGCTTGAGTAGCATTACCCCGCCCAGGGCTTAGCGCTGGGTCACTAGGCTTTGGTGTCAGCTGTGACGTCTCAGATGATCCTCTGGCCCGAGTCATCTCTCTCTCTCTCTCTCTTTCAGGGGCGGGTGGTGGAGAACATTTCCAAGCGTTGTGGAGGTTTCCTGAGGCAGCTCAGCCTCAGGGGCTGCCTGAGCGTTGGAGATGCCTCCATGAAGTGAGATCCTCTGACGTTTCATGATTTAGTGGCCAGAACTCATCCTGTTGGTTTACTCGTTTTTGTCTCTGGGTGATTACGTTTGAAGTTTTAAGCAGCTTGTGCTTCTTTATTCTCGGGGGATTTTTGCTAGAAACTCTCTTTTAAACACATTTAATCTCAGTTTATTTTGTACCTACTCAAAAAAACCATTATATTACTTAGCACAGGCTTTCATTTGAAGATTAATATTAATGCTAAAAGTCACAGACTTGAAGAATAACAAGATGTTCCAAGCGTTTGTCGAACAGCAACACGTAGAAGAAGGTTCCCAACGGACGTGAATATAACTTTAAAATCATAAATTATTCAGTGAAGCGACTATTGTGTCTGTTTCCCAGGACGTTTGCTCAGAACTGCAGGAACATTGAGGTCCTGAACCTGAACGGCTGCACAAAGATCACAGACAGCACCTGCCTCAGTCTCAGCAAGTTCTGCTCCAAGCTCAAACAGCTAGATCTCACTTCCTGTGTGTCCATCAGCAATCACTCCCTCAAGGCCCTCAGGTACAGCTACGAAACACACGCCCCCTTCTTCTTTAAGTCCCTCCACGCCTAACTCCGCAATCTCTCCTTCAACGCTCAGCGACGGCTGCAGGATGCTGGAGATGTTGAACCTGTCTTGGTGTGATCAGATCACGCGTGACGGCATTGAGGCCTTAGCCAGAGGCTGCATCGGTATACGAGCACTGTTCCTCAGAGGCTGCACACAGGTAAACGCTTTAGGAAATCTGGCTTTTGCCATTTTTTTTCCTTGCAAGGGTTTGTTGGTGAAATATTTCATAAAGCGCTGAACAGATGTTTTAGTTGCTTCCCTGCTCCAACACACCTGATTCAACAGCTGCATTGTGTGTTGAAGCAGAGAGGATGGTGGCCCTTGAGGACCAGGTTTGGACACTTCTGGTAAAGATGACATTTTGAAGACTGTCATTACAATCTGCTCAGTTGCTATGGCTTTAAATCTCAAGAACGCTATAAATGCTCCCTGTTTTGTTGAATAAAGTTTTCATTTTTAATTATAAATTCCCACAAATCTCAAATTTGATTATTTCCTGCTTTATATGCAGAAGAAAGAGACTCAGTAAAATGTTGATCTTCTAGAAATTCTGGTTTCATTTGACTCAGTGAGATTCTGACCTAGATTTTATGCCTTAAAGGCGCAGTAGGAAATGTTTTTTTTGTTCTTCAAGCAAGCTACTTTTTGAAAATACACGGTTTTAAGGTCCAGCCTCCTTCCTTCAGCACCCCCTCCAAGCCGTGCATCCAGAATACAGTAAAGCCCACTTCACACTGGAGGCATCAGCGGCGCGGAACTTTGCTTCAAATAGAATCATTATAGTTTATGGGGTTGATCCAAACCGACCGCGGTGTGGAAATCTTCAGGCGCATCCCAAAAGCGGCGCTGCACCACGCCGCTAAAAATAGGATCGGGTTCTATTTTTGCCATGAGACACGTCAATTTCCGTAGTTAACATAGGGCTAGAGAGGAAATCACACATGCTTTCAGTGTAAAATGTCTGGTAATTTTCAAAATAAGACTATTTCAGCGATGCGATTTCATATCTATGTACGTCAATACATGTGACCTCACAGCTTATTTACTCCCGGCATTGTTCTAGAAGTGCAGCGGTGTGTTTTTCATGGCTTTAATCCTGGCAGTGGAGAGGAACAACATTATATCTGACATCAACCAGCTCCGGTGGCCTAGTGGTAGAGTGTCCACCCCGGGACTGGGAGATCAGGGTTCGATTCCCGGTCGGGTCATACCAAAGACTTTGAAAACAATGAGACCCAATGCCTCCTCGCTTGACACTCAGCACTAAGGGGTTGGATTGGGGGGTTAAACCACCAAATAGTTCCCGAGCGCGGCCACAGCTGCAGATCACCGCTCCCCACCATGGGGATGGGTCAAATGCAGAGATGTAATTTCACCAGTGTGTGATGAATACTTGGGACTTCAACTTTTCAAACGTGATTTACTTCTTCTTCTTTTTGGTTTAATGGTGGGTGGCATAAACAAACCGTGACCTTTGAAGTCTCGAGGGATTTTGTGATCTCGCGAGTCCGACAAAGAGGACAGCGGAGAAGCCGCTCCGCGGCTGAGACACTCCCAGTGTGGATTTGCGTGCAGTAAAGCTCGTGAGTAAACTGTTCTGCTCCGCTGATGCCTCCAGTGTGAAGTAGTGGTAATGCACAATGCTTGTTGTTCTTGAGGGTTCTTTTTGATGTTTTCAACTTTATATTGCCACCTTTTCTGTCATAAATCCTAAAATACCGCACCTGTGTAACTGTATACAATTTAGCATGCTAGCTAGATTCATGTGGTGTGTTTATGGAAAAACATTAAGCAGTTTTTAGGTTTCTTGGTTTATTCATAACTTCAATTGGGGAAAACCCCACGAACAGGTCAAAACTTCCAGAACCCGAGCCGAGCCCCCACTAACTCGGATGACTCCACACAAACGCGTTGCTCTGCCAGCCGACGGAGCACAGGCTGCGTTCACACACAACAGGTCCGTCACTGAAACGTTTCTCAACAACAGAACCAGACTCTAATGTAAAACAACTCCTTAAACGAAATTTGCTCTGGCTTTGCGTCCTATAAGCCGAGAACACATGATCCGTGGACTTTTACGGGTACGTGCTCAGGCGGGGGAACGGTCAGAGGAAACGTTTGATGGATGAATCAGGATCCAATCATTAAGAACGGGACGTTTTTAATGATTGGATGAGAATTTTCCAGGATTGTATGTTTCAGAAGTGATTACGATCATTCCTTTTTTTGATAAAACATCTAATTTAATGGTGGCATCGGCATATGAAGAGCGCTTCACGCACCAGAAAATAATCTCATACTTCACCTTTTAATAAGATTTAGAAACCATTGATGTATCATTGTATATAAACACAAGTTTCCTGAAAGTACACTGGAAGGAAATTATTTTGTGCTGATTCAGCATTTAATTCAGAGTTCTCGTATTTTTGGAGGAGAATTTAAACTTTATTACTCTTTAATTACACGTAAAAATCATATCTCAGTTAATAAAAATGTTCTTTCCCCCCAGCTGGATGACGGAGCCCTGAAGCACCTACAGAAGCACTGCCCTGAACTCACCACCATCAACATGCAGTCTTGCACAGTAAGACAAACATTTGATTGTTGGATTTAAGGAGAGGGAGAGAGAGATGTGTTTTTTTTATGTTTTCATCATTTTTTTTTTTGCCACCAGCAAATAACTGATGATGGTCTGGTCAGTTTGTGTCGGGGATGCCACAAGCTGCAGATCATCTGCGTGTCCGGCTGCAGCAACATCACTGATGCCTCTCTCACTGCACTGGGACTTAACTGCCCTCGACTCAAGTAAGACACACACACACACACACACACACACACACCCTGACAAGGACAACAGCTTTCTGTACTTGCATCCATCGTGGAGCTGATGACATCATGTTCCTCATGGCTCTCATGTCTGCTCTAAGGATTCTTGAAGCTGCACGATGCTCCCACGTTACAGACGCCGGGTTCACGGTTCTCGCCAGAGTAAGTTTCATTCTGTTTTCCAGCCAAAAAAAACTCTGATTTTTTTTCTCACAAAAAACAACTGTTTGTCTTTGCAGAATTGTCACGAGCTTGAAAAGATGGACTTAGAAGAATGTATATTGGTAAGCTAGCTTGTTGTTCTGCCTTTTATCTGTTTGACTAGCGTGGAGAAGAGTCTGTGATGGCATTTATTACAGAAGAAAGCAGAGTTTGATTTAGATCATTATTATGCAACACATTACTCACAGAGACGTCTCTCCCTGAACGTGAGAACAATTTACTGATCGAGCTTGTGCTCTCCTCAGGTGACCGACAACACCTTGGTTCAGCTGTCGATCCACTGCCCTCGGCTGCAAGCGCTGGTAAACGATTACGCCTGCAGGGCAGGGTGTGTGTTTGTGCAGCACGCTGGCGTGTCCTAAACCTGTCTCTATGTTCAGTCCCTGTCGCACTGCGAGCTGATCACTGATGATGGCATCAGAGCTCTGAGCAGCAGCACCTGTGGTCAGGAGCGCCTCACGGTGGTGGAGCTGGACAACTGCCCCCTAATCACTGACGTTACCTTGGAGCACCTGAAGAACTGCCACCGCCTGGAGCGCATCGAGCTCTACGACTGTCAGCAGGTCACCAGGGCCGGCATCAAACGCATCAGGGTGAGTGGGCGGAGCGGAAAAAATACCCAGTTGTTTGATTCCCCAGTGACTTTTATCATATCTGTAAATTCTTCTTCTCTCCTCCACAGGCGCAGCTGCCAGAGATCAAGGTGCACGCGTACTTTGCTCCGGTAACGCCCCCTCCCTCGGTACATGGAGGTGGCCAGCGTCTGTGCCGCTGCTGCATCATCCTCTGACAGTGGAGGGCCAGGGGGGGGCACCTCTGTTTACAGGTCCTGCTGCTCTGATCTGGCCTGGGAGGGGGAGGGGGAGGGAGGCTTGGGGTGTAGGAGAGAGGATGGGCTGGACCCGCTCACTGCTCCTGATCACTGATCCCTGATCAGTTCAAACCGACCCTTCTCTCTCTCTCTCTCTTGCTGCAGCAGATCGGGTTTAAGCTGCAGAGAGGTTTGAGGAAAGAGACACAAATGGATGGACTTTTTCTTTTTATCTTTCCGTCTTGTTCTTTCTTTCTTCCTCGCAAAAGAAAACAGATTGTCCGCTGCATAGCTGCCCCCCCACATGCCTCCGATGACCCACCTTTGGGTGTAAAAGACTAAAAATGGACAGTTGCAGATGAGCAACATGATCGGTGGAACTACAAAGAACTGTTTTCAAAAGAACGATAATAGCATCATCATGGACGCCAGCTCTGTGGATTTTCATCTCAGCCAATCACGCGACACCTCTGTGTGACCATCCTGTGATTCATTCTGCTTTGACCAACAGACTCAGAGCTCGGAGAAAGATAAAACTGAGCCGTGACGCTTTGGCAACGCCAGCTCTGCTCTGCAGACAAACAGGAAGTTCGAAACAGGACTTGTAACATATTTGTTCATCTGGAGAAGAAAAAAACACACAAAACAACATTTCTGTTGATATTTTGGTTCTGTTTGTACAGAGAATGTTTTGCAACAACAAAGATAAAAAAAACACCTACAGCAACTTCTTCAGAAATTTAAGAAAGGCCAACAAAAACTATTTTTCCTTTTTTTTCAGTGCTTCTTGTAATTGTCCATGCCTGTTTATTCAGAAAAGGGGCATATGCTTGTCTTTTTTTGTATGTAAAAGAAAAAAACGTTGCTGTTTCACAAAACAAGGACCTACGATTCAGACCCTGAGGGTCAAAAAGCATTCTGTTGGCACTATATGCTTCGGGGACGGGTGGTCTCCTGTGAACTGTGTGGTTATGTTGACTTCTAGGCCCTGATCCAGTCCCGTCAGTAGACCTGTGACCTGTCTCCTACTTGACCACTTAGCCTTTGTTTACATTTCAGATTAGGTTAGCACCACAGACTAACCTGTTTACATCAGTAGGTTTCCAGTCCCGCTCGCTATCCAGAGTTAGTCTGGATGGTTTATGACACGGATATAACTGGGGCATAGCCATAGTAAGGTGGACCGTGATGTCCGTTGTTGGGATTCATTGCCGTGTGTATCAGGAAATCAATCAAAGCTATAGATGAAACGTGAAAAGAAATTTATCGTATTGGGTGTGAGACTGTGAGTAAAGGCACCTCAAGTATTTGACAATCACATGATTTTATGTATTTGAAAGTTTATTTAGTATAGTTTTGTGTAATTGTCCATTTAAATATGCTGTAAGAGATTATGAATTGGCTTATTTTTCCCTATTCTAGCACCAGATTAAATATTTATAAATAGAATGTTACACACCTGAGGAAATCTGACAGTCATATCATTTTAATTCATTCCAACAATGTTTCTGTTGTCAGTTCAGAACAGTCAGGAACAAGGACGGCGATCTGTAGTCACTCGAGAGCCATAGAATCAACAGATTGATTTGCCAAATACTCTTTGAGCTCAATAAAATGTTTATATTTATCTCACCTAGATGACACCTTAAGACGTTCTCCTAATTATCTACAAGAAAAGCGAACTGGATTATCATCACAAACTTGACAATTGGAAATGTTTTGTAGTGCCAAGTGCTTTAAGACTTAGGAGAATGGGAGGACAATGGGTAAAATAGAGAGAACAAAAAAGATCAGGGAAAATCCAGAAGACAAATATACTTGGCTGATAAGACTGGTTGTGATACTAATGCCCTCAGTTTGACAGCTGTTTAACAGTTTTATGTTTAAGAAAATAAAGAAATACATGAAAATAAATGAATAAATAAAGATGACTAATCGTAAATATGTTTTTGTCTCTTTAGTTAAATTTTGTCCCTTTGTTTTTAGAGGTATTTTTTTTCATAGCCAACTGCGGCAGATCACCAGATGTCACTAGAGCGCCGTGTTCCTAGCCGACACGCCCACACCAACAGTTTGTTTATCCGTAAAAACAAAAAAAGAAATAATTACTAATCATTATTAATACAGAATGTTTTAATTTGTCATTTTCTGTTAAATTACTTTTGTCGTGGATCCCAGTAGTAGATGTTATTTTATTTTTCATCAGGCATCGCGTTGGCTAGCTGTGCGGTGCACACCGGTAAATTGCAGTAAAGGATGTTGTGCCAAAAAAAGCACCCCTGGCGTGAAAGGCCACCACAGAAGTGCAGTTCCGAGTCCACGAAATCAAGTGACAAAAAGAATAATTTCCAGTACATATGAAAAATTTATTACGTAAAATAATTGGTTTACGATACTCCTTTAAAGTATTTTGGTGATAAATTGGGAAGTCACAGCACATGACTGGCTGAGGGTGCTGTCTAGTCCATAAAAGCATATTTATAAATTAATTATCTGAAGAGAGTATATTGTTGAAGGTGGTGAAAAAGAGCAATTTTGACGTTGTTTTTTTACTTCGTTTTCGCGTTCAGTCTTTGGTTCCACGACAGGGGTGCTTTTAAAGGGAAGATAATTTTTTCGGCACAACACCCATTCGGCGCCGCGCAGGCTCTCAACCGCTTTCAGCGGTTCTAGTTGGAGCAGTGATTATTCCTGTATTAAAACAAAGCTCGTTACCGACGGACTGGAGCTCCAGTCTTGCGGGGATTCGGCACAACTTTCCCGTAAACTCAAGCGCGTGGTCATGAAGTAGAGGAGTTTAACGGAGCCAGGCGACCGAAAGGCCTGCGGATCATCAGTGGTAGCTGGTGATGTTAGCCGATGTGAAGCTATTTGTATGGGTCACTGTGCTAACTAGCTTGGTGCTATTTGGTTAGCATAACAGATAGTAACTTAGGACTGTTAGCTTGTGTAGATGTGAATATAGTGACAAAACCTGCCGGTGTACGCTATAGTTAAATGATTTTAGAAGTTTTACCGAGTTTTGACTACCATTTGCGCCACACTTGACTAGCAAAAACAGCGCGCTACGACTTTTGTCGCAACGTTCAAAGTCGAGCCCTTGGTTCGGATTGGGGATTTTTTTTTTTTTGCGAAAGTAGTCTGTATTTATAGAGAAACCTCATCTTGATGATTAAACGCCAGTTAAAACCAGACCAAGCCAAACACTCTTTCTGCTCCTTAACTGGACTACAGTTCACATCTGAGGCTCCGCACACCCCGTCCTGCCAACCGTTGTTTCTAGTATTTGGCCGGCTTTAGTGGCTGGCCACACGGCACCGAGTGCCCAATGGAGGAGTATGACAACATGGACTATTTTTACCAGCAGGTACTGCAGAAAGACGTTACACGTAGACTGCAGGTCGGGCAGGACCTGATAGATTATCTAAGTGACCCGCATCGCTCCCCGGACGTCGAGCAGGACAAGCCTCGGCTGGACAAAACCGTAGACGAGTTAACGGGATGGGTGAACTCCAGCAACTTCAAGGTGAGGTGTTGGCCATCATCAACAATGATCTCTTTATCAGTGATGCTTTACCAGTTTAGCTGTTGAGCCTACAACGAAAAGGAAATTGGGGTTTTGTGAAAATATGAATTAAAAAAAGCTCATATCTTATATTTAGACAAAAACATATGATCTTGTTTCAAGATGAGATGATTTAAACCTTCCAGAAAGCAGGAAAGTAGCAGAAATCTGTGTTGTTGTCACACAGCCCAGCAGTCTGATCCGGAGCTTTAAGAGGGGAGACATTTTTAAATGACTTCCCTGTGACTGGGTACTTTCTCTGGGCATTCCTGTGGCTTTTTGGTGTTTTTATTTTAGTTTAACCCAGACTGATGGTGTGTGTGTGTGTGAGAAGGAGACCTCTATTGTCAGCAGCACTGAGGTCTACTGGAGCTCTGAATGGGGGGGAGGGGTTAGAAGACTCGTTGTGACACTTGCTTTTCTCCATCTCTTCCTCTTTTCCACCCCTGTTTCTAATCTGACCTTTTTAATCTTTATTTTCTGTCCTTACTTCTATCTAGAATCTATAAATATAGAACATGACATATTTTTTACTCATCCAGAGTGTTTCAAATCTGTTTAATGTAGATTTTGTAGACTATTGCTTGAATGGGAATTTCCCACAATGAGGTGTAAATAAAGGCCTCATTCATTAATTAAGTCATGCCAGTTAAGGTTGCAGTCATGAAACAACACACCCAATCACGTATCAAATATATTTTTAACAGAGTGACCTGTCTGCACCAGCTACAATCCCACGTTATGACTAATTTACTTTTATTACAATCTGAATGGTTCTGTGCATTTTACATTCAGTAACCCAAAAGCTCAGCTCTTTGCTGCTGGTTGGTTCCCTGTCAGATGAACAAAATGCAGGAGGAGTTGACCAGGCGAGGCTGGAGAAGGGAGCGATGATGAATCATGGGTGGAGAATGATGCATTAATGTTAATGTAAAAGGGCTTTAATTTGTAGGGAAATTATGCTGGACATTATCTACCCTTTCAATGTGCTTGTGCATGGCTCATCAGATATGAAATGTGCAAACATGGGTCATTAATAATGCACGCTGCATATATGGACAGCAAGTTGAGACGGCTGCACACTTCCTGCACCGATCTAGAGGTTGATTCTAATACCAGGCTGCCCTTCCATTGCATTTTGATTGCAATTTAGCCGGATATGTCGGACATTCATTATTCCAACTCCAAAAAATGCGTGGCATTACTACTCTTGGAGGATGCATATTTTAGGCTGTTTTTGCAATCACTGACTGAACTACAGAGGATTTAAATGAGAAAATCCTCTGTAGAGTGTGCGACAAATTTAAAATTAGAAGTTAAATATTAGGAAACAGTCCACAGCTTTTATTCTAAGCATAGTTACAGTTGGTCCATGTTTCCTTTTAGAACAATGACCATATTTTGATATTAGCCTGATGTCTCTTCCTGCAGGTGCTTTGTGGGAAGCAGCTGCATGAGCTGTAGTATGCCAGTCTGGTCTCTGGGTAGTCGGCTCAGACAATGGTCCCAGTCTGCTTTTGGGCATTTTTATTAGTTCATCATCCGTGGATTAGCGATAAGGAGTAAGGTCCCAACCATAGCTGCTGGGTGCAGCGAAGTGAATCTTAACTCAAGTCAGTGTGACAGGAAGTTGGAACAAATGCATTTCCTGTGGATTTGCTTTATTAAATAACAAACGTTCGTTTAGCCGCCACCACAGTCCCTATTTATAGGGTCATTGTTGGTGATTTGATGGGGAATATATCTTGGACTATTCCGTACCATCTTGAATAAGGTTGTATACGTTTTAGGAGCTTTTTTTTAATCCTAAGACTCCAACTTCTCCGGGAACTCGGAGTAAACCTTCCACATGGTATGTGAATTAGCTGCTTATGCTAGCACATGTACCGACACAAGAAAGAACCGATTATATAGAGCCGACATTTCTCAGCTGCACTAAAGTTTTAAAAGCTTGCAGTCGAGAATGAAATGATTGCAGGATTTTTCCATCTTTTGCTCTTTTTTCTTCCTCATTTTCCTCCTAAATTTAGTGTTAGGAAGTCTTTGATGTTTTTGTGCCTCTCCTCCAGGTGATTTTTGTTTTCTGTTACTTGGCCTCCATTCTGCCTCTAACACCCCCCCCCCCCCCACATCTGGAGTCACCTGGCTTTGCTCTTCCTTTTGACTAAAATAGGGAAAAACCGTAGTCCAACTCCCGCCTCACTGCAGGACAGCGTCTGGCAGAATAATCTTCACACGGATTTTCTTTTGGACTGTTCGGTTTTATGAAGACGAGGTCCTGCCAACGAAAGCATTCCAGGAGCGCTGTGTGGGAATGTGATCCGAATCAGGGACGCGGTGGAAAAACTTGACTTCTACACACAAATCTGCCTTTAGCAGTTTTTTCCTTTTTTTTTTTTGCTTGAGGCAAATATTTGCTTGGTATCTTTTCTTTTTATCAATGTTCTTGACTCCATTATTGATTCAGAGATGATTGTTTTGGGAACGTGTCTCAGGGATACGGTTGAAGCAGAATCATTTCATTTGAGGCAGTCCAGACGTGACCTTTAACCTTTTGTGGTTCTTTCACTTTGCAGGTGGCGTTGTTGGGGATAGACATCTGTGGTGCGTTCGTGGATCGCCTGGGAGAGCGCTTCAAAGGATACCTTGGCACAGGATTGTGCTGCAGGTTGTGCTTCGTTTAGAATGAAAATGTGCAAAGACCCTTTTACTTCTGTCTTTTTACAGCAGTTTTCACGTGCACTTAGACGTGCAAGCTCATCGAGCTGTTTCCAAACTGAAGCATGTGTAAACTCTCAAAACTCATCATAAATACGACTTAATTCTTCGGTATTTGTGTGCACGTCTCAGCCTTTTTTGTCTCACTTCCACTTAGTGTTTCCTCCAAGACGAGCCCCGGTGCCGCCTCCTTTTCTCTCTTCTCCATCCCTTTAACTTCTCTATACTTAGGCCCTGCTTTGTGTCACCTTATTACACCCCAAAACCACAGCTTGTGTAATGACCTTAGAGAGTGAGTGCTGTATCAGATTTTGTGTGTGTGTGTGGGTGGGCCTGCGTTAGGTGTCGCCAGCTGTCTTTGTAAGCCAGACTGAATCTTGTCACCAGCTAACATGCTGAACCCTGCAGCGCCACTGTGGGATTACTGAACTCATCACGCTGCAGTTTTACAACAACACACACTTTTTATCCCCTCATTGTCAAGGACGGAGCTGTGTGTTACAAAACTGTGTTTATGCTTAAATTTGATGGTAAAATCTTCTGTTTTTGAGCCACCGCCCACTGTGGAATATCCCGACGTCCATCTTTCTGTGGCTTTGCTCTCTCTTCAGCTCGCTGCACCCACCCTCCACACTAGGGGGAGGATGATGAGATCATCGAGTATTGATCTACAGCTCTGACATATTGCACAGGGCTGCTAAAGTTGCAGTGTACGTGTGTGTGCGTTTTTGTGCGTGCACATCGGCGATGTGAAGTTGAAACTGAGGTGAAACTTACGGACGCTTCACTTCGGGTGAAACATTCCTGCAGGATGACAGAATGAGAAAATGTGATTCAAAATGCACAAATGCGCTCTGCTGGAGTGTTTGTTTTCATTTCTACTACAGTAAATGACGTGTGCAACAATGCCCCTCTGTCATGCTCTAGCTTTGAGGCGATTGTCCTTGTTGCCAAGGCAACCAGCTGTTATGGTTGCAAAACATCCATGCACTCAGTTAAAGGGCAGATTACATCACTGTTGCTCCCTACTGATGTCTCAGATGTGTGTGTGTGTGTGTGTGTGTGTGTGTGTGTGTGTGTGTGTGTGTGTGTGTGTGGTGTGTGTGTGTGTGTGTGTGTGAACTCTGAAAGTCTGAGTCAGACCAAAACCAGTTGAACTTATCTTCTGTGTTGGACTTTAAACGTATGGAGGACTCATCCTTCCAAAACAATCACCCAATCAATCAGGAAATAATTAAAAAATAAGGAAATAATTAAATAAAACAAATAAATGAGGAAATAAAATTGAAATTAAATGAATATATTTGGATATAAATAAATAATTGTTGTAAAACATTTATTTCCACGTGTGTTTATTTATTTAATTGTATTTCAGCATTTATTTATTTTTCCCTTTACTTCCTCATTCATTTGTTTGTTTATTGTCTATTTTGGCAGGATGAGTCCTCTATATAAATGTCCTGTATTTTTATACAAAATGGAAAAGTCCTGAAATGTAAATCTGTAATTCTCGGCCCAAGTTTCACTTCGATCTGCAGGATTTTAAACTTATTTTAGCTTCTACTGTATTGTAAAAAAAACGTATAACATTAGTTACTGGCGTATGTGTGACTGATTCAGAGTAATAAACTGGAAAACTTATTTTTGTCATTTTTATCTAAAATTAAAAGCTCTTCAAAAATATTTACAAATGGAATCCTCAGATTAGAGTATTGTGGTACATCTAGGGTCATTTTACTGCAGCTGGGATGTGAGAATTTCCTGACGCGGTCCGTTTCTCCTCGTCCGCTGCACCCCAGAGCCTAATGCTAGCTGTGAGATGACAGAAGCTGTTATTATTTATCGACTTTCTGCCTCTCGTCTCCACTCACTGCTCGTGTTTTGTCTTTTTTAAAAGGAATCCACTTGGGGGCAGTCTTTGTTGTCGTTCACATTTGTGTAAATCCACCATCAGCTGTGGCCTAATTTGAACAGATTGTGACTCATCATGACTCTCATCTCCGTCCTCTCTCCCGTTTTTCTGTGTCTGTAGTGTTGCCAGCTCTGGTGGACAGGCTGGGTGATGCTAAGGATCAGGTCAGGGAGAACAGCCAAGCTCTCATCCTCCGCTGCATGGAGCAGACCGCGTCCCCTGTGGTGAGACACGCACATAAAAACCTCAAAACCCCGACCAGATAATTCATCTTGTTACACAAATGCATCACCCTCATATAGCGTGATAAACGTTCAGGGTAAATAACAGCTCAGATCTTTTATAATGCCTTCCTGTGGCTCCCTCCTCTGGATGGTAAAGGAGCCGCAGAAACCACGGCTGTTCTGTGTTGTTGACACAAACAACACGTGCACATTTCCACCGGTTTTAGCCGTCCGGTGTTTTGTAATCTGCTCAGCTGCTGAGTGGATGTTCTTCTGCTCGTTCCTACCCACGTCTTTCCTCCCTCACTCATCATTTTTCTCCTCCAGTACGTTTGGGAAAGGCTGGTTCTCGGGTTTAAACACAAAAACTTCCGCTCTCGAGAAGGAATCTGCCTGTGTCTCAGCGCCACACTCGCCACGTGAGTTATTCCTTCTTCCTTAAAATGTGGGTCACATCCAAATGGGTGAATTAAAAATGCATGTACTCTATGTTGTGGCCAAATCCACTTTCTACAACCTTTCCCGACCTACTTTGTTGAAGAAACATGCACGCTCTCCGTCTCCAGGGTTAATCCTCTTAACTGTTTGTGTGACACCAAAGATGTAGCACAAGGAAACAAATCCATACAGGTCTTCCAGTAAATCTGAGGAAGTGGCATTCTAGTAGTTTTACAAATAAAAATACAAAAATGCTTGTTTGTTGTAGCTTGTTTGATCGTATTTTCTACTTTAAGGTGACACACTGAATCTTGAGTGCTTACATTGATTGCTTTTCCTAGTTTTAGCATATTTCTTCTAGAAAGGGAAACGGTTTTGTTTACGTCTAAAGTTTCCACCTGTTGCTAATGCTAAGGATGTTAGCTTTGCATGTTTAAAGTGGGCAAACACTTGTTATTTCAATTAATTAGGTGTTGTCTCTAGTGTGTGGAAAAAAGCTCTGGTGCTCCTGTTTCGAAGTAGAAGTTAGTCAGAGGAGGGGCGGGGGCAGAAAACAGCAACATTTGAAGTCTTACTCATTAATATTCATGATATGCAAACACCTCGTTACTGATTGGCTAACAGAAATGCGACTCTTCCGCTGCCGTCGTTCGCTTTTCTTTCTTGGGTAAAAAATTCAATGTTGATGTTTTCTCTCCACAAACGCAACCCCATGTTTCGCAGTGTTGCGGAGTTGCTAATGCTAGTGGTTAGCTTCTACTAGCCGAAGCACGCTCTGCTCTCTCCTGGATGCTAAATTAGAAGTCTTCTGCGTTAGCAAGTTAAGATGGGCGAGTCATGTTCGGTCACCCTCCCGTAAGTTTCCCCACAACTCCTACAGAAACTGAGAATCTTTCCAGAATGGTTCCAGAATCCCAAGATGACTGTTTTGAGAGGACTTATGGATGTAAACCTTTTTGGACATTGTCAGATTTTCTGCGATGCGCACCAGGAAATTTAGAAGCCTCTATCGACCCTCTCTGAGACATTTTTGAAACTCTGTCAAGAATTCCGTTTGCATTTTATCGCCAACTGTTGCAGCTTATTGAGATACTGGCTGACTATTTTGGGTTTGCGCATGAGTACATGCCTCAAAGTATAAACGTCACAGGACCCAAGTCGGGTGTTTCTACTTGTAATCTTCATCCTTGTCCTTTTTCTTCTCGTCTTTATCTCAGGCATGGATCTCAGTCTCTCAGTCTCAGTAAAGTAGTTCCACATCTCTGCACTCTGACTGGAGACCAGAATCCACAGGTAGGACACACATTGCCTTTTCAGGCATATTTTTATAACATTCCTGCCAAATTTTCCTAAATTCTGGTTGTTTTATTTTGTTCTTGTAATGTTTTCTAACTGAGTGTGTGCTCTCAGCAACCAGAGTGTGTTAGCAGTCGTCTCCAGTTAGCTCTGGGATTATTACTGTTATTAGCCCCCCCTACTGTGCTTCATTGCCGATGAGCACCCACACTCAGGCATTAACCCACACAGCAGCTCTGAAAGCGTGAAATAGAGAGGCTGCTTTCACCTCCTGTGGAGATGCACCAAAAGGCTGCTTCTGTCTTCTACCCAATCATTCGCTCCCCAAATACCGTCTGGACCAATCGGCGAGCTCGGCTTCCTCGGTTACAGGGAATCCTGTTACAGCATTCAGCTACCCAATCACAACAGGGAGGAGAGTCTGAACCTGCAAGGGATTAATTATATTATAATGAATGTTGATGTTTACAGATCTGTTTACTGAATAAAAAGATCCTGTCGACAGACATGTTTACATGGTGTGAGTGTGAAGGTGCTGGGTTATTAAACCGGTCCGTGTCTGCTGACTGCAGGTACGCGAGGCCTCGATTACAGCGCTGGTGGATGTCTACCGTCACGTCGGGGAGCGAGTCAGAGCAGACCTGGGAAAAAGAGGACTTCCAGCTGCACGGTAAAACGATGCACTTTGTGCTTGTGTGTTGTTTCTGTTGTGGGTCGTGTGGCCTTGGCACCCATTCTGTCCCAGGCCACACCATGCACCACTCTGCTCCTCACAAACACAGAAACACTTTCATCCGGAGCACAATGCTGTTTAGCTGAGAGAAGAGGGTGGGAGGGGGGCAGCCAGGGTACAAAGGCGAAGAAAAAAATGAGGAAAAATCTGTGTTCACTGAGTAGATTTGTCCTTTTTTGGTGGGTTTCTTACATTAATAAAGGTTGTTTTAAAGGGTTCCTAGAATTCAAGACTGCATTTTTTTTTACCTTGTTATTGTTGAATGAAGGCAGCCCGGCGTGTCAAAAGTGCCAAAACGTCTGTGCCTTCTCCGAACCTGCTTTCCTGTGTAAATTAGTAATGTTGTAATGGTTGCGGAGAAATGGTTTGTTCTGAGGAAAGATGGTTTGACACATCATTAGCTTAGACACACCACCTTAAATTAGCATGTCCCAACCCACTTAAACATCGGCAATATATAAACGTTGGTCACTGTAATGCTAACAGCAGAAAAACGCTATCCCATGCTATTGCTAACACTAACTCGAGCTACTGCTAACGCTAGCCCGAGCTACTGCTAATGCTAACTCGAGCTATTGCTAACATTAGCCCGAGCTACTGCTAACGTTAACTCGAGCTATTGCTAACATTAGCCCGAGCTATTGCTAACGCTAACTCGCGCTCCTGCTAGTGCTAGCCCAAGCTACTGCTAACGTTAGCCCGAGCTACTGTTAATGCTATCCTGAGCTGCGGGTAGTGCTAGCTCAAGCTACTGCTAATGCTAGCCTGAGCTACTACTAACGCTGTCACCATCGGGGTAAACCAATCAGCACGTGGCTCATTTAATATTCATGTCTTGGTTGAGTGGGCGGGGTTAACCAGTCTTTCCGATGTAGAGCTTTATTATGGGGTTGTGTTTGGCCTTTTATCAGGGCTCCTGGGCCATTTTGAGCCCCAACAAAGTTTTATAAGCTATATAGAGGCTCAAAGAGCAGTTTAGTACTGTAAAGGTTTTTTCCTATGTCCCTTGTAAGCAAATCAGTGACCCCGTCTTTCTTCCTTTCTCCCCTCTTCCTCCCATGTGTGAGATCTGAGCTGCAGCCAGCGTTGTGTGCATACTGCTCAGCATGAGTCGTGCGTCTGTGAATGCTGGCTGTGTCCTTGTGTCATGTGTTGAGCATATTAAGCCTGTCTGTCTCCTTTGTAAATACGCTGTCTGCGTTTGTGGGATTCATGCACACTGGCATGTTTGACTTTAGATAAATGAAGGAAGCACAGATGTGGAAATCTAGATCTGGTACCACGGCTCCATTTGGATTTTTTAGAGAAGTTTGAGCCAAACATAATAACCCTCCTCTCATCCTTTGGGTCTGAATATTTATGTTGGTGTACAGTTGCAGGATTGTAGCCAGAATCTTATTAACCGGGTCACACGTCATTTCTGTTCAGATTATGGAAAAAAAGATTATGGCTTAATAATACGGGAATGTTGGCTGAGAGGCTCCGAGTTAAAGGTGGAAGTTTGAGGAATATTAAAAAGAAAAAACTGCCTGTATTTAACTTTTACTGATGTTTAGATACTAAACACAGAATCGTCCCTTTGACATTTATTTGTGTGTTTTTAAACGGCTCACCAGCATGGCAGAAATCATCAGAGCAGCTCCAGAGTCGGTGTTTAAAGGAACTTTTTAACACCTTGATTGGGATCGTTTGCAGCCATCGTGCCCTCACCCTGCTCCAGGTCAGACCTAACCCAGAGTTTAACACGACCAGGATTTTTTTAAATC
>SSNS01000146.1:959736-1198129 GCA_006937985.1 Aphyosemion australe
ATATAAAAGTAAATAACAGTCTCATTATCTGTTTCAGAGTTGTAGAGTTCAAACTCTTAATCTCTGGTTATAAAGCACACGTCTGCAGGAATGTCAGCATAATTACCAAATTCAGATCTCTTGTCCTGTGGAGCAATAGATTTACTTGATGCTGATAGGGTGACATTTTTGCTTAAATGTTTCTGACTTTAAAGCCCAGTGCTGGGGTTACTCTGTTCCAGTAAGGATAAAGATTATTTGTGTGTAAAAATCCACTAAATTGATCAAATATTAAAAGCGTGAGTTAATGCTATTTTCTTAACCTTATGAGTTCAGGACACAAACTCTCTCCGTACGTTAAAACACACACGAGCGTTTCCGTGCGTCCTTGCCCCACGTCGCTTTTAGGCCAACTCCTCCCGCTTGCTTAGTGGAGAGGAGAGAAGGGAAGGAGGCAGAGAGGAAGCTGACAGGAGCAGAGTCACAGCGCTGTGCCTATCACCGCCTCCCCCTGATTCACCACGACAGAAACGGAGAGAGACTGAATAAACAAGAGAGAGAGGAGGAGGTGGAGGGGGAAACAAATAGGAGAGTTAGTGACCGGGACAGAAGCAAATACAGACACAGCAGGGCGGTTTCACTCTAACTTGACTATGGAAGTTGGGAATGATGGGAATGGTAAGTGCGCGTTAGTCCGTTTAATCTGAGGATGTTGGCACCCAGACTAAAGCTTGTCAGCGTTCGGTTTTAGACGGAAATCAGATTAAACTCCCAAGTACTCTCGCCCGGGCGCTGCTAGCTGGGCGTCTAGATTAAAGAATGTCGTTTATGTTATGAAAGTCGTGTAAATCGGAGACATTTGGAGTTCAGCTCAGGTGAATAAGGGCATGTTATCATGCACGCTCTCACGCAGTTTGAGTTGTGTTGCAGAATAACACACAATCACGGTCTTGTAGACATGCTCATTCTGCTTCAGCGCACCGTCTGCTCTGCAAAGGAAGCTGTGACCCTGTTTCCAGGCTAGACCCGTTGCCATAGCAAAGCTCCCCTCTTTAAGTATCGTGGATCATCCCTCCTCCACAGATCGGAACCAGAACTTTTTATTTTAATGAGATCGGCTGGAGATGGAGCGGGTTGCCCATTTTACATCATTCTCTGTCCAGAATCAGACGTCACTAAACGATTTGTCTCTTCTGGAATGTTCTTGTATTCGTTCTGAATGGAAAAGATGCTTTAATTTGGATTTTTTTGTGCAGGGAGAAGAAATTGCTTAACAAAAACGTGCAACATTAATCATTTTGTTTTGGAAGTGGTTCAGTTTGAAGTTTTAATCCCAGTCTCTGCAGAGTTACTCATGATATTCTTCCCTCTCGTCTGGTTGTCGTCCTCACGTGAGCACTGAGTTGTTGGACCATTTTCTGTGTCATCTTTTGCACGGGAGTCTGCACAGTGTCACATGGTGTTGAGCTGGATTTGGTGACTCAGCTTGTACCCCTGCAGAAACATGAGCTGTCCATGTTGTGAGTTTAATTCCCCCGGAAGACACTTCATCGTGCACGTGCTGATGCTCTGCAACAGAGAACAGCGATTGCACGTAATTATGTTTGCAAACTAACATGAACAGATTAAACATGAAAGCAGAACAGTCCCAACAGGAGTTCTGCAGAAGCATCACACAGAAACATGAAGTAAGAAATTCTTAGTTTAAACTTATCAAAACGATCTGTGAGCAGAGACTTGGTGCTGCCACCGTGTGGTCAAAACCAGAGGACATTTGTGTTGATTCTGATTCATTTCTGCGATCGGCTTCATCTGTTTCAGACGAAATTCTCGTGCCTTTATGTCCGAATACGAAGTTTCCTCCACTTCCTTCACATCCACACATAATCAGGATTCAGCAGACGTCTGGTTTAAATGTTTTTAAAACATCAGATCTAAATATTTCATTTGCTGTCCTCCTGAAATGGAGAGAGGAGGGAATCTCGTCCTGGAGTTTCCATGGTAACGCTGCCTGGTACTCCGTGGAGCTGGTGTGTGTGTGTGTCTGCTTGTTCGGAGCTACTTGTTTTTTGTTATCCTACTGATGTAAGACCTGACCAAGTTAGTAAATAAAAACAAACTAAATTTGTCCGGGTTTAATTAACTAGCGCTAAACTAGCTTAAAGATGCTAGCTAATGCCACTCGGTTTACAAAACACCTCACACATTTTCTGCCCATTTTCTCGAGAAGCTTGCCTCCACATGTCACCATGGCAACAGCATGTATGCTGCCTCTTCCCTACGAGGGATTCTCTCTCTTTCTCTCTCCCTGCTGTCGTTGCTCTGCCCCTCACCCAGACACGTCCTCCCATGGGGTCTGACTCGACTCAAGCTGGAGGTGCTAATCACGTTAGCTGGGATGCTAATCACGTAATAGAGTATCGATAATAGACCCGTGGAGTTTGTTTGAAAGCAGTGCAGTGTGCTGAATTATAATTCTAGGATTTATTTTAAAAAAAATTTGTCTAATTTTGCTTTAGAAATAATAAAAATTGTTAATTGAGAACCACTGATTTAACCAAGTCTTTTTAAAATGGCTAAAACCAGGTAATTCTGGGATGACAGATGAAGTTTTAGGCCATAAATCTTCAAAATTCAAACCTCATTTGAGCCACTAATAATAAATTAGCAATTATCTGTCTTTTAAAAAAATGATGGTGAAGTTCAGCGACAAAAACAATGAATCAATTCCCAGCTGAGACAAAAAAGGAGGGTCAGAGCCTCAGAGGGGCGTGGCTGGACTCCCAAAGTCATCCCCCCTCGTTTATCGCTTCTTCACCCTTTGTTCATTTTGTTTATTTAAGGAGAACTCGGGCATAGTTTTGTTTTTATAAAGAGATGATTGTGATAAAAGAAGGTTAGATGGCTGAGAGGTGGAGGGGGGGTGTTGTCAGCGATAATGAGTTCAGGTTAGCCTGGTCTGGTGGTGACACAGAGAAGCCCTGTTAATATTCCTGGGGTGTGTGTGTGTTCCATTCTCTCCCATCACGGTCTGAAAGGCCTGCCTCCGCACTGGCTGCAACAGCATGATGTCACCTCCCCTCTGATTGGCCGCGAGGCTGCTGAGAGAAGGAGGAGAGAGGCTGGGAAGGGGAAGAGGGAGGGATAGAAGTCAGAGAGGAGAGAAAGGAAAATGCCGGCACTTGTATGGGTGGAGGGGGCTTCTTTTTTTTTTTTTTTGACGGCGATGTGCGTGAGAAGTGTGTACACGGCCGTGGCCGCACTATGAAGTGTGTGTGAGGCGTGTGGATCCGTTTTGGGGTGCGGATTGGAGAAGAGAGGGGACCCCAAATACCACGCCCTCCCAGAAGCATGAGGCGACTTATCTGCCAGCGGATCTGTGACTGTGAGTGTGTGTGCGTGTTTGTGTGTGTGTCAGCAGTGTGCAAATGTCATTTCCTAACAGATCTTGTGCGTTCACCTTAACATTTACTGACACAGACACAATAGACCGTCCCATAGGATCGGATAATCAGGCGTATGCTCGCACTCATACATGCATCTGATGTTTTTTGCAGGATGTGTGTGTGTTCGTGTGTATAGGTGAGCTGATGTATGTGTCGGTGTGCAGGGTGGTGGCTTTAGCGCATTTCTCCATGGCTGGTTGTCAGAGCGACTAGAGCGCGGCTGCATACCTACGCCTGCCAACAGTTTGATCTCCAGTCGTCTTTGTGTGTGTCCTCGCCTATTGTGCACAGTCGTTGTTCTGAAAGAGTCTCGAGTTTCAGCTTTTCAGCCCGGAACGATTTCTGCTAACCTGCACTAAAAGGATTCAGCTCTAGAGAGTTGTGGCTGTCACCAGTTGCGTGGTTGGAGATACTGAACATTCGGGGTGGGCAGGAGGGCTTTTGGTCACTTAGAAATGACCGTGTGTGTGTTTATAATTGGTTTAGTCATTTTTGAATAATCTGTCTGTGCTCTATAACCTCAATACGTGTGTTTAACTCTTTAATAATGACATTTTCAACTGGTTAAAGCTGCTCCTGTCTGTCATTGGCAACAGTTTAAGTGCTGACAGTGATGCTATCTAATGTCCTGACTCCTCAGATCGTAGTTTTGATGACGACGACAGCGTGGACGGACGCTCCTCCTCGGGGTTCAAGGTGCCCAAAGTTCCCAAGAAGCCTGCAGAGTCGTCTTCGGCGCGCCGACCCAGCGCCACTGGCAGCAAGCTAGGTATCCGTTCATATTTACTCTCACACTTAACACCCAAGTAAACAAAACATGTTTTAGAAGAGCTTGTTTGTTTGCGTGCATCGTTTATGGTTCTCAAACGCTCCAAAGTGCTGGTTTCCATTTTGGGTTGTGCTGAAGTTTGTTTACAGATTTTGTGTTTGGAGATTCCTGCTGAAGGATCTCTGTCAGCAGTAATGAAGACAGACACCCTTGTGGATGTAAGCATTCTACAAGCAGAGGCCTTTTGGGTCGGTCTGCAGGTCATATCAACTGTAAAGCAGCTGAATCAGGGGCTCGAGTGGTGTTCTCCCACACATCTGAGTCCGGCTCCTAACAATCCACTATGGTATCTTCATTCAGACGTAAAAGAAAGCGAGTCGTCTCTTTGCCACAGATTTTTATTGGCACGGTTCAAACACTGAGTCAGAGTTGTAGCAGCATCAGCAGCTCTGGTTACAGAAATAGGAAGTGTTGATGCAGAGGATTTGGTTAGCACCATAGGAATGCTTTTCTTTTTGTCCGATAGGGAATAAACTCCGCCTGGTTTTAATTTTTTCCATTTCTGGGTTAATATTCTTGTGTTTTTATAAAACGGGCGTCCATGATGCTTCTATTGTCTGCATTTAAATGACAGCACACCCACACACTCACGCAGCATTCACACGGATCAGAATCTCTGATTTTATCCCAGCCTCCTCTCCTCGTGTGCACGGCTGCTTTCACGGTTTTATTATTCTCATCCTCGTCGATCGCTTTCATCTCTTTGCTTCCTGAGTGAGGAGTAGTAGAAAGTGTGACCCACAAGACAACCAGACCTCAGGGACATGTGATCGACACGCTCATTAAACCCCACTAGAAACGTTCTCTACCACCACGACTTGGTGTTTCTAATCAAGCTTTAAAATTCTGTTTTGACAAATGTTAAAACATTTTTATTTTAAAGTTCTCTGGTTATTAATCAAAGGTTGTTTGTTTTGATCTCTCAGCTGTGAATCCCTGACTGAAGTTGGGTGAGACAGGTGATGGATTAATGGACTCTGTTTTCTCTTCAGCGTCGAAGGAAAGTGCTGGAGCTGTCGACGAGGAAGATTTTATTAAAGCTTTTACGGATGTCCCTACTGTCCAGGTTTGTGGGCAGTCGCACACTTTCGCCCCCGTTTGGTGACGCCGCTCCCTCTCATCTCTCCCGTTTTCTGGGTTTTTGCAGATTTACTCAACACGAGACCTTGAGGACAACCTTAATAAGATCCGTGAGATCTGCTCCGACGACAAACACGACTGGGACCAGAGATGCAACGCTGTCCGTGGATTCTCTTTCATTTCTGCTTCAATCGCCTTCACCATGCGGTTCCCTTTAGGAATGCTTTTTGTGTTTGTTTTACAGCTGAAGAAAATCCGCTCCCTGCTGGTGGCGGGCGCAGCCAGCTACGACTGTTTTTACCAGCATCTACGACTTCTAGACGGAGCTTTTAAACTGTCGGCTAAGGACCTGCGCTCACAAGTGGTCCGAGAAGCCTGCATCACTGTGGCGTGAGTGTCTGATCACAGATACTCGGGTTAAAACAAGTTTTAGTTTCTGTTTTTGCAGCTTTAACACCTGTTTTCTGTCTCTCAGCCACCTCTCGTCGGTTCTGGCAAATAAATTTGACCACGGAGCAGAAGCCATCGTGCCTGTTCTATTCAACCTCATACCAAACTGTGCCAAAATTATGGCCACCTCTGGTGTCTCAGCCATCCGCATTATTATACGGGTGAGTCCATCGTAACACTTAAAGGGATATTCCACCCCTAAGTGAAATTTAGTCTGTTGCCATGTTCCCCAGAGTTGGATAAGTGACCAAAAGGATTTTGTAACCAGGCCAGTAGTTCTCCTGATTTGGCAGTATTCTGTTAGCTTTAGCTTAGCATAAACAGTGATGGTCACATCCTGGCTGAGTGGGTGGAGTTAACCAGTCTTTTAAATGTAGGTTTTTATTATGGGGTTGTGTTTAGCAATTAATCAGGGCTCCTGAGCCATTTTGAACCCCAACAAAGTTTCATGTTCTATCTAAAGACTCAGAACAGTTTCCAAATGAAAAAAAAAGTTTAACTAGGACTCCTCTAAGTTTTCATATTAAGTCACTGCTACATGTCCTCTCTGCAGCACACCCACGTCCCCCGACTGATTCCCCTGATCACCAGTAATTGCACATCCAAGTCTGTAGCTGTAAGAAGGTGAGTAAAACTACTGGTACCGCCATGAAAGTGGCTTTATATTCATGAACAGGTCATTAATGGATCAGGAATACACAATGATGATTTTTGTTGTTGTGTTGAGTGAATTATAAGATCACTGTGGTCTCCAGACGCTGTTATGATTTCTTGGACCTCCTGCTACAAGAATGGCAAACCCACTCGTTAGAAAGGTGAGGACGTATTAACATTTATCTCAGAAACACGAGATTGGAAACGTTTTGGGAGATACTGTTGGAGACAAATGTGGAAAAAGATCTTTGTTGTCCCTGTTTCAGACACACTGCAGTTTTGGTTGAGAGCATTAAAAAGGGAATCAGAGATGCTGACTCCGAAGCCAGAGTGGAGGCCCGCAAGTACGACAAACACTTACATATATATACACACACACACCCTTACTTTTCTGAAAATGTGAATATTTGTTATTTTCTTACTCTCCAAGAACCTACTGGGGTCTGAGGAACCACTTCCCAGGAGAAGCCGACGCTCTTTACAACTCCTTGGAGTCGTCCTACCAGAGGACGCTGCAGTCCTGCCTGAAGAGCTCCGGGAGTGTGGCCTCTCTTCCCCAGAGCGATCGCTCCTCATCTTCGTCTCAGGAGAGCCTCAAGTAACGAACGCTCCACACCGCTGCTCCATGACTTAGTTTAAACCTCCGAACTCATCAAAACTCGTTAGAATCTTCAAGCTAATCGTTTCAGATGGAAACCATCATTTAGTCTCGTCTGCTCAGTATTTGCTTTTCCCTCAACTGTAAGGGGCATAAACTTTAAATTTCTTGGTGGAGTTTCTGGTTGTTTCCATGACAACGTCAGCTTAAAGATGATGTTTGTGATTGTTTACATGTACTGACCCAGTTTTCTCCTCCTTCACCAGCCGTCCTCTGTCTTCCAAATGGTCAGCAGCTCCAGGGCGAGGTGAGTCTCTCTCTCACACACACACACACACACACACACACTGAGAGAGAAATATCATCATCTACGAACCCATTACCCAGCATTCTCATTGACATCTTGTGTTACTTCATGTTTTACGTGTTTCTACACACATGTGCGTACACACATGTCTGGTTATATGTGGGTGTTGTAGTTTGCATGTGTTTGTGATGTATTTTATTTTATTTTATATGTATCCCATCACCTCCCATTCCTTCTCCCAACACGCTCCTCCTCCACCTCCCGTCAGTCCCTGCCGGTTCAAAGGCTGGGATGACACCGGTCTCCCTGCAGCGTTCCCGCAGCGACGTGGACGTAAACGCAGCAGCCCTAGCTAAACGCCGGCACGTCGGACAGACCGGCGTAGCGGGCCGTCTGCCCCCCGGCTCCTACTCCTCTCTGGGTAAGCCCCCCAACCCCCTCTGTCAGGCAGGTTAAATGCCAAACGAGGCAAAGCAGAAATAAAGAGTCTTCCCAGATCTTCGATGGCCTCGAAGACCTCTCCTCCCTCCTCCTCCTCTCCTGCTGCCTGCTCATTCACCTGTTTGTGTCTTTTTATGTCCTCGGCATGTTTTTACTGTTCTGCCTTGTTAGTTTGTCTCTCTTCATCTGCACGTTTCTCTTAAACAGTCGGTATGTGACTAATGCACTTTATGCTCCTTTCTTCTCTTGTTTCTCTTTCTGCTTTTTTCTCGCACTTCTCCTCCCCTTTGTTCACAATTTTTCCTGTTTTATTTTGAATCTATTTTTTCCTCCATTATTTTTCTCTCTGCTACTTAAGATGATACCTCTGATAAAACGGATGGTAAGATCATCTCACTCAGCTTCTTCTCTTTCCTTTCCCCCTTCTCACTGGATCCCAGTTCATGTAAACTCGGTGTGTGGTTGCAGCGCCCCCTGCTGTTATCGTCCATTACTACCACAGTCCTCATCCCATCATGAGTGGATCTACTGATCCTAAATCAGCTTTAACCCTTTACATCAGGATGTTTTCATGTTAACCACGCTGTGTTGTACCATCACGTTTACAACCTGCTCCTTCTTTATCTGTCTGTAGGAACCAGGTCAGACAACGGTAAGGTTGTTGTCAGGTGCTTGTTAGTTTTTTTTATGTGTTTTAGGGATGTTCTAGTTGGAAAACCACACCTGAATGATTTTAAAATCGTGTTTTATGAGGCAGGTTGCATCGTGAGTTGAGTCTAATGCAGTAGAGGTGGATTAATTTAAAAATAAACAGCATATAATCGAATGAATTCACTGATTCTTCAATGCTGCAGATGGCTTTATTAATCAGATTTTTCTGATTGGTGGTTTTGTTGGTTGATCCACTGAAGCATCCCTGCTGTATTTATGTGTTTGCACCTGGCTGAGCGTCAACATGCAGCTGTAGAAGCTTCTGTAGTGCTTTTTAGTTTGAGCTGCAGGACGTTTGTGATTAGACGAAATCCCTTTGGTGTGTTCTCACGGCGTCCCTTCTCCTACACGCAGGCCGCGTTCGCGCCAAGCAGCCTTTGACGACGGCCAGCAGCGTCTCCAGCCAGGTGGACTCTCGAGGACGCAGCCGCACCAAGATGGTGTCCCAGTCTCAACGTGAGTATAAAGACTCTGTGAGGGGAACACGTTCTGCCTATTACAGCTGAAACGGTGCGTGAGTGTTAAGGAGTGGACTTTCTCAACTTGTTGCCGCCATGGTAACGATAAGCTCCGTGTGGATGTTTTTGTGCCTTCAGGTTCGGACGAATCCGATTGCACACCAGGTATTCTGTCCGTTTGTGTTAATCTGTGTTCCACAGTGGGATGGGTGCCCCACCTGCTGTTGCTCTCATTTTGATCAAGGTGGTGCGCGTGTGTGTGTGTGCGCGCGTGCGTGTGTGTGTGTTTTATTTGCATGCTGTGTCTCATCACTGAGGGTGGTGTGGTGACCAGTTAATTTCTGCTGCTCCAGCTTGGCTCTGGCTGTTCTTAAAGTACAAAAAGCCTAAAATAAACCTCACACACACACACACACACACACACACACACACACACACACACACACACACAGGCTCTTTGATCAGAAGGTCAGGACATCCAGAAGAAGAGACGGTGTGGATGTGAGAGCGTCTGGACATTTTTGCACCGTTTTCCTTTATATTTTTTTCCTCATTGTGAGCAGGTTTGCCGTACCAGTCGTCCCAACATGCACCGCTTCCCCCCCAGCTTACGTGTGCTCTTATGTCTCTTTCACTAGTAAATCTATTCACGCGTGTTTTAGCTTCATCCTTGGCTCAGAACACCAGGGTGCACTCCCATCAAACGCTGTCCTCTAACTCCCATGATGCCCTTTGCGTTAACCCATAATGCATCTGGTTTAATCTGCTGTTCCTTCCCCTGCTTCCCCGCCCTGCTCTCCACCAATGTCTCAGGATCTCAGTCTGCTAACACTGTTGGTGGTAAGATCACAGCGCTACATTTTATTTGGTTTTGTTTTCTTTCACGTGCTCATAGAAAGAGCCTTAAAGCTCCCTCACGCTGTGGCAAAGGCATGCTGGGATATGTAGTTAGAAACTCTTTACTTGACTCTTTATAATTCTGCACGTATGTGTGCCTGGATTTATTTTTGCTAAACCCAAACTAAACCTCAAGAATCGGAAAATAGTTCATTTTTTAAGTAAAAAATCAGTTTTGCACCTTGAAAAGTTTAGATTTTTGTTGTTTTGATGCAGATATCTGCAGGTCACACACTGTGCAGACGGTTTCGTCTTTAAGAGCTACCTTTTTTTAGGACTTGTGCTAGCACACAGACAAGTCACCTGTGTTGAGTGTTTGTGTGGATTTAGATGAGTTTTTGTGAGTCGCCGTGAGAGACCGAGACTCGTCCGTGTGCCCGTCGTTCATCTCGTCTAGCCCTGTAGAGCAAAGGCGTGTCGTCTGTTTGTAGAAATGTACTGTAGATAATCTAGAGTAGACTGGGTTTTTGGATTGTTTAAATTTAATTTTGATGAAGATTTTGCATTAAAACCAGTTAAATGTAACATCCCTAAGTGTCGGGGAGTGAAGTTGGAGTAAAGAGGCCGGTTCTGCAGCGTTTACTGTTCTGACTCCTGTTTTCTCTTTGCTCTCTCCTCTCTGAAGCCGGCAGTCGGAGCGGCTCTCCGGGACGCGTGCTGACGACGACGGCGTTGAGCACCATGAGCTCCGGGACCCACAGGGTTCTGGGCGGGCCCGCTGGGGACGGACACAGACGCAGCCGCATCCCCCGCAGCCAGGGCTGCTCCAGAGACTCTTCACCCACTCGCCTGTCTGTCGGTGGGTTTCTAAAGCGTTCCGGTCCTACTCCGGAGTTTTAAACGGAGGTCGTTCGTGACCCGTGTGAAGATTTAGCTCAAATAAACCGGGCTCCAGACTCAGATTGTTGATCTCCTGCTCTGTTCCCTCTCCCTTTCCTTATTCTGGTGCTTCCTCTAGCTCCTTCTAGCCTTAGTTCCAACTACAATGGTGCAAGCAGAGGAGGTAAGGGTCCCGCACAGATCCAGCCACCTTCATCTGTCACCCCTCCTCCTTTTCTATCCATCACTACAAAAACAGAAATCCCATCCCCTCCGTCACGCCTGCTGCCTCGGCTTCATAGATCCCTCATCTTTCTGAATTGCCTGATTTCATGGCTGCGTTGTTATGGTGACGGGTGCCCAAGATCAGCTGATTTTTTTTCCTCCCCCACGCTTTGTGGACACGAGTCTCCTCTGACCGTACTAACCTGTCGTTAGCGGCCGTGAAACGAGCCTTCTCACAGGATCGGCGAACACGTCTCGCCTCTGCAGTGATTACCCTCTGGATGGCTGATGCTGAGGCTGAACTAAGCAATGAAGCATAAAGATGATTGCATCGCTCCTCCTCCCCCCCTCACTCCCCTCACCCTCCATCATCTTTGATGAATCCACTCTTATCTGTCTGTCTGTCTGTGTGGGTGAGGAAAACAAAAGTCTGAATGCCGTTGTTTTGTCCAGCTGATTTTCTGCTCGTTAAAGGTGCATCTCATCTAAAACGGAATGTAAAATGCCAGGATGTGAGCTTTTAGGGTAATTATCTGTTTATGTTGAGATGCTCCTTAAGGACCAGGAGACCGTTTGTCACCTTTTCTTCACTTCTCCGTCTCTGATCCGTAAATCCTCTCAATTCCTTTCTTTTCTACAACGTGTCTTCTTTTCCTTGTTCTCCTGTCCTGCCCCCCCCCCCCCCCGGTTACCATGTACGGCTGGGTGGCGTTAGCTCGAGGCAGCCGTATCCCGCGGCCCAGTATGAGTCAGGGCTGCAGCAGGGAGGCCAGCCGGGAGAGCAGCCGGGACACCAGCCCCGTACGCTCCTTCACTCCTCTGGGTGAGTAGCTTCGGCGGCCAGACTCCCACCAGGAGTGAGTCGGACATTAATACTTTAGATTAATCACAGTAAAACTTAGCAGCTGACCTGTTTGGAAGTGTTTTCCTGCCTTTCTCTCTATTTTCACCTCAGTTGAAGTCCCTGTGTTGTCGTGTGTTTGCGTGAGTGTGTGTTAAACGGTGTGTGTGTGTGTTTTAATCTTGATTGCAGCGACTCGGAGCTACTCCCGCTCCACTGGAGCCCTCCACACACCTGATGCTTTTGGTGCTGCAGGTGAAGGCTGAGTACATCTACTTCTTCGTACCTCACCCACCTCCTCGGCCAAATTAATTTGACTTTTTCTCATTTTGTTCTTTTCATTTTTGTTGTTTTCAGTTCCAGTCGCCCTCTTTTGATTACCAGCTTGTTTTCTTGTCCATCAGCTTCAGTTTTTACTTTTTTTTTGTGCTCCAGGATGTCGAACCCTCCAGGGGAATCGCATGCTTCCGCCTGTTAATAACTTCTTCCGGTTTTGTCTGTTCATCCTTTATTTAGCTGGAACGCCATCTCTTCTGTTTTTTTATGTCATCCTGTCTCCTCCCCCAGTGGCAGCCATAATGTCACCTAACAAGTCATCATATTAACTTGCAGGATTGTTTCCTGGGAAAAGGTGGGAGTGTTCAGAGAGGTGAAGAGTTTTCCTGCTTTGACTCTTTTTGTCGCGTTTCTCTCCAGGGTCAGGTTTCGGCATCAGTCAGTCTAGTCGTCTCTCCTCTTCGGTCAGCGCCATGAGGGTCCTCAACACCGGCTCAGACGTAGAAGAAGCTCTCGCAGACGCTCTGGTATGGAAAACTTTGGGCTTTCACACACAAAAAACACCCCAACAGTTACAAACTCAACACACTTTCCAGTAATCTGTGTTCGTCTGCATGAAAACTAATCCCTGGTTCTACCTCCTGTTTAATGCTGTCAGCTGTTGGGAGACATGAGATCTAAGGTCAGCTTCTTCTCCTGGCTTTCACCTGTGTGTGTCGTGTGTGTTTTGCTGCCTAGCTGTGATTGGCGCGTGTTTATTGCCTGCGCCTTTTACCACATTCCCTTTCTTACCTGCAGAAGAAGCCGGCGCGGCGGCGGTATGAGAACTACAGCATGTATTCAGATGACGACGCTAACAGCGACGCGTCCAGCGCCTGTTCAGAGAGGTCCTACAGCTCCAGGAACGGAGGAGCCATCCCCACCTACATGAGGCAGACGGAGGACGTGGCTGAGGTTAGCAGCAGGAGATGAGTCTCTATGTGAAGCAGCAGAAAAGCCCCAGCTTTTGCATAAAAACACCAAACATAGAGGTGTAGGAGTCAAGTGGAAACTGGTCAGTCTGAGAGGAAATTAGCTGTGTTTCTGCAGGAGATTCGTCATTATGCAATCAGGTTTAAAGGTGCAATAGGAGGATCTTTGTTGACATATTTTTTCATCATTGTGCGCATGTGCGAGGGCCTGTGTGGCAACATAAACAGTATGGCCTATCAATACGCGACGTACACTTTCACGCAAGTTTACGGGCGGAATCCCCAAAATATAAACACTTTAACGTCTAAAGACAGGAGGAGGGTTAGAGAGAAGCTTAAAATCTGTAATGAAGACAAAAATAAAGTTATTTAAAGCCTGTTTGAGCTCTGGGATGACAGAAAACGTTGCTCCGATTCGCCAGTGTTTTCTCCACAACGCTGCTGGGGAGAGATTTATTCCTATTTAACAGAAAGCCCTGGACCCTTCACTCATGGAAAATTAAAGGCTTTCAAACGTCTGGAGGTCTACGATTATTGTGTTTCAAGGAAAGTTTGGCTGAACTTTTCTGCAAAACAGGAAGCCGTGACTTTGGTAAAGCCGTGGTCGTGCTGAAGGCGGCGCCGGCCGGCTAGCGGAGTCAGCATGATTCACATCACCTGTGGGTGGATAAATCCTCACAGCGACTGCAAAGCTGGTTAAGTCTTCATTAATCAGTGTTGTTAGTTTTTACTTATTCATTTATTTATTATTATAACGATCGCGGGCTGAGACGCCTGAATCAGTGCTGCAGTCTGCTTCCAGCATGTTTCCTGCATGTTTTAGATCATGAACACAGCTGATTTGTTTGATTTGGTGATGAACCGCTCCTGTAGACACTAATGAAGGCTGAGGAGACATTACAGCAGTTAGATTAAAGTGTTAAAAAGATGAACGCGCAGCGAGGAGACACGTTTGACTTTTGGTTTTGTTAATGGACACTAGGGGGTGCTAAAATCAAGCCAAAACTGCAAATTGTGCCTTTAATAATGTCTCCAGGAAGGTTATACTGAAACAAATTTCCTTCTTATCCAACTGGGTGTCAGTTTTTCTCCTTTTAAAAAAGCCAAAGAGGGACATAGTCACTGTTTACCATCTGTCCCGCCTCCATACTTCCTGGTTCCAGAGCCAATCATATGTGAGCTTGCAAGGTTGCCACGTCTTCAAGGCAAACACTGTGCCAACATTTGTAGTTCGGCATCAGCTAGCAAACGGTAGCAGAAGAGCCCAGAGGCAAAAGAAAATAAAACAATTTTGGTTGTACTCCTACTATCTAATAAAAGAAAGCTAGAGGCTAATGTTTAGCTAACAATGCTAACGGTGAATTAGAAGCATATAGTCAGCTCTAAAAATATCTCAAGCTACTTTTTCAATTACCAACAACTGGATATTACAGTGAAATGTGTGTGTGAAGTGAATAATGAGTCAATCGTGACATTTTACTTTAATGAGTCGTTCAGAACTATAACACCCCAGAGTGCTAACACCAGATATGACAATTTATTTATCTACTTATCAACTTACTGTGTATGACTCGTCTTCGTTTGTCATCTAGAATCTTCTGGCACTGATGTGTAACTGGAAACAGTTCCTCAGAGCGAACTCGTTTGTTTAGATACTTGGACTGCAGTACCCACATTTAACCACAGGATGCCATTCTTACCTCATGCACCTTTTACACTCCTGCACCTTAGAAGTCTTTATGCATGTTGAGTTTTCTTGTATTTATGGTGATTTCCAGGTGCTCAACCGCTGCGCCAGTGCCAACTGGTCTGAGAGGAAAGAGGGTTTATTAGGTCTACAGGCTCTGCTGAAGAACCAGCGCACACTCAGGTCAGACTCAGAACACACAGACATGTTTTCTGAAGAGAATTCACGGCAGATTCTTAAATATTCTTTTGTTCTTCTAACTTTTAGTCGAGTAGAGTTAAAGAGGCTGTGTGAAATCTTCACCAGGATGTTTGCAGACCCTCACAGTAAGGTATGAATGCATGCAGCCCAATATTCACACACACACACACAAACACACAGTGCCATAACACCAAATTCGTCATTCCCCTACTTATTTTCTTCTTGGTTTCAGTTAATTTTGTTTATCTCATCATCCTTCACTGTACCGGATTCTGCTAAAACACAAAAACACAGACGTGTTCAATCTTTTATACGCAATCGTTCTCACACACACGCACACACACAGAACCTTGTTAAGCACAATAATTAACGACTTGAGAGTAAAATAGAGGCTAAACTGGTCAGAATATGTTGACACATGTGGATTTACACACGTTTAGACACAAACACGGGCATGCAGAATGTGTAAAGCCCCGGTTGTCTAACGGCATGCCACGCCTGAGTTTGCGTGTGATCTCACGTTCTCCGCCGCCCTGTGGGATTGCTCTATCACCGTTCAGCTCTCTGCATCCACTTCCCTCTCTTTCCCTCTCGACGACACTCACCTCACACACACTCAGACGCTCTGAAACACACACACACACACACAAAAGTAACTGGGCTGCCAGCTCTTTTCTCTCACTAACCAGCTGTGGTTCGCCCTTTTCTAACACTTTTCCATTGGAGCCATGAGTGCCCCGTTGCCTCACACATGGCGTACAGTGTGTGAATTTTCCTCTTTTCCATTCGTTTGACGTTTGACGATTTGATGAATTTCAGCGAGACTCCGGCAGGGTGTACGGCACCGCAGAATCCGGTATAAGCTCAGCCTCCTTCAAGGTACCGCATCTCACCATGGACCTCTCCCCTGACCTCACCTGTCTACTCCTACATCTTCCTCTTTTTTATTTTCCATGTCATTTATTTCACTTTTTTTTATTGCTAATGTACACAAAACAACCTGTCCGATGTTTGTGATGTGATGGTTTCCACCTGTTGTGTTGGAAGTCCAGATGGGTTTACTCTGACTCTGTTAGGATGCTAACGGATGTGTTTCTCTCCTCCTCCTCCCCCCCCCCACGCCACCCTACTGTGGGACTCTCTGTAGAGAGTAAGTTTAGCCAATCCTGTTGTGTTAATGTTTTTGGATGAAAATCTGCTTCATTAATCTGATTGGGAATCAGTTGCCAAGGCAACCGCATAACCCCCCCACTAACCCGTCTCATGTAAACGGTGCCTCACTGCCCTGCTCCAATCAGCTGCTGGCACATAGAGATGTTTACCTCTGGGTCCTAATGCTCATCAAGTTAAACGCCCCGCTCTGATTTTGACATGTTTGACTTCATTTTGGGTGATTTAAGTGGAAATGGTGTTTGGGACTGAAGGTGATTTGCAATAAATTATAACCACTAACATCACAGAGGGGACTAATGCTGTTCTTACATCATCCCTATTAGAGCTGCACGATGTTACGGTTGAGCGTGACATCACAACGTGCGTCTGCGCGACGGCGTGGTCTCTTATGTTAAGGGTACCCGACACGCAGTAATCCACCAATCACAATCTTTCTTCAATTTGCAGAATCAGACTACGAGGGGGGTGGGGTTTTATCACAAGACCTACCCCCGCTCGTGTGAAATTAGGTCGTTTTCCAAATCTCATTGTTTATTAGATGCGTCAATCCACCTTTTTGGCCTATCAGCCAATATTTTCAGCTTTTGCCTAAACAGAGTAACCCTTCCTCTGTTGGATCACGTAAGATGTTGAAGCTAATATAAAGACGCTAAACGAAGGTTATGACGAAACCTCTGTAAGAAAGAGATGCATCTGAAGGAAATTTTGAATTATTCCAGCAGTAAATTATGTTTGATTGTGGACGCAAGACTTGTGGACTATTTTATTGGAGGACATTAGTTGGACCCTTGTAGACGTAAAAAGTTCGTTTTTGTCAATGATATGAGGTTGGGTATTGTTTAGCATTCTTGAGTGGTTTGTCAAAGCGTTTACCGTGTCTATAGTTATGAATATATCGTGCTGCAAAAAACGCAGATTTGACCCAGAAGATCATAATTTACCGTCTGCGGGATGAACTTAGTGTTTTTCGAGTTATCTTTTAAAAATTCTTGTCATTTTTAGTTTTGCACGCTGGGATTTACGGAAATATCAGCGTACTGAAATATCGCGATATTTCTTGTTCTGAATTGATATTTAATAGCAGTGAATCTATTTTTATTGACAGTTAAAACCCTTTAGCATTCCAACGTCCCGCCCATGGGACAAAACACGTTATAGTCATGGAACCTGGAAGTTTAAGAGGTGTATTCCTTGTGTGTGCAATTCATACTCTGACAGCTAGGTGGCAGCAGTTTTACCGCCTTGAGATAACACCAGATGTGTCTTGCAAATATCGTCTGGCTTTTAGTGTCACAATATATCGTATGTATTGTGATATATATCGTATCGCCAGATGCTTGCCAATACACAGACCGATTAGAAGAAAAAATTGCAAAGTGAATTTTTTCCAGTATCGTGCAGCCCTAATCCCAACGCAGCATAATCTGTATCCACCCTAACATGCAGAAGTACCCGCATGCATGCATTTGTGTGTGTGTGTGCATGAAGTGTTTTGTGATTGAATGGCTGGGCTGCTGTGTGACTTGAACTAAATCTGCGAGTGTTTGTGTATTTAGGTGTTCAGCATGTTCCTGGAGACTCTGGTGGACTTCATCCTGGTTCATAAGGAGGACCTGCAGGACTGGTTGTTTGTCCTGCTCACACAGCTGCTGAAGAAGATGGGAGCAGACCTGCTGGGCTCGGTGCAGGCCAAAGTCCAGAGAGCTCTGGATGTCACAAGGTGGGGGTCAGCTCACGTGTAGATGGGGGCTAGCAGCTAAAGGAAGGTCTAAGGAAGCTTCCAGCGGGTTTTAACCTGCAAAATGTTCCTTTAAATTTAAGCGTTGCTCATTTTTTAATTGTGTAAAACAGCCATAGTCATGGTCTGGTTTGTTGTTTAATGTATAATTGACCCTTTTGTCCTTATTTCTTGCAGAGAATCGTTTCCAAACGACCTCCAGTTCACTATTCTCATGAGGTTCACGGTGGACCAGACACAGACGCCCAACCTCAAGGTACCGACGAGTCACGTCCATTTGAGTCCAAGCATGCTCATGAAGCTGTAAACCTAGGGCTGCTGTATCCATGGTTACTGCATGGACTAACCCAGCTCACCTGGCTGTGTGCCCCAATACCCTGAATCCTGGGCTGTGATTGGACACCAAGCTGATCGGGTTTCCTTGTTTCTCCTCCACTGGCGTTCTGCTTCATTCTCCTTCTGCTTCATTCTTCCATCTTTCTATCACCCTGCAGCTCCCCTTTATTAACATTTAACCTCATTTTCACTTCCTCCTTTTACTAATTAATCATTTTATTACCAACCTTACAAACGATTTAACCCACAGAACCATTTCACCCGTCTGCTGCAAACGTTACCAATAAACGTAGCAGCGAGGATGACTGAGGAGACAAAAGGTTCTGAAAAGATTTTTACAAATAAAAACTACGACCTGAAGCCTTCTCCACACCTCCCCCCACCCTCGCCTCCCCTCCATCCTCCCCCTGTCCTCGTCCCTCTGTCTCTGTTGATTGACGCGGTGCTTCTCCTCTCTCTCTCTGAAGCCTGTACGGAGCTCGTGTTGCGGGCGAGGCAGGGGAGGGTCCGGGGTAAAATTGTTCCCCCCCAGAGCGCGGCGCCACGCTTGCTCTCTAGACGAGCAGGCCGCAGCCTGGAGCCAGTCCTCCCAGGTCAGTGCGCTCCGGGGGGAGCAATTATAATGGCGCGCTGTGCTGCTGAGTGGTTTTGGAGGAGGGTCTGGCCCTTGAGGTGCGGAGATGGAGGGGGAATCAGTCGTGACATTTTGGAGCCTGAGGCGAATGTTGACATTTCTTTCTTTGCTTTTGTCATTTCTCATCAGTTTTATTTGTGTTCTTACTTTTGAGCAGCATGAACGTAAACAATCACTTCTCTCGCTGATTCATCCGATTTGTTCACTTTCAGATCTGCAGGAGATGCACTCTGTGAACAGTGGTGGTCATTTTCATGCGTGTTTGTAACTGTGTGTATTTTTTCCAGAGGAGTTCTGAACACAGTTGCATAATAACTTGTGTGTATTCGTGTGTGTTTGTGTCTGCGGCGCAGGTGAAAGTGGCTATTCTAAAGTACATTGAGACGTTGACACTACAGATGGAAGCGCCGGACTTTGTGAACTCCAGCGAAACCCGACTAGCCGTCTCCCGCATCATCACCTGGACAACTGAACCCAAGAGCTCCGATGTCAGAAAGGTCCCGCCCCTTTAGTCTCCTTGTGACCGTTTCACTTAAGGGTTTTTCATTTTTTATGCTCAAAAACCACACAATGTACATATATTCATTCTTTCATCACCACATCAGCCTCTAAACAATGTTTTGTTTGTATTTTGCGGCTCACAGGCAGCCCAGTCGGTGCTGATCTCCTTGTTCCAACTCAACACTCCAGAGTTCACCATGCTGCTGGCAGCGCTCCCCAAAACCTTCCAGGACGGAGCCACTAAGTTGCTTCAGAATCACCTGAAGAACACAGGAAATGCTGCACAGGTGAAACGCACACCTGGACTCGAAGCTTCAGACGCATGAATCTGTGTCACCATTAAAAACTCATTTTTAATCATATATTTAGGCTCAGATCGGCAGCCCGCTGACACGCCACACCCCTCGATCTCCAGCCAGCTGGTCCAGTCCAGTCACCTCACCTACAAACACCTCCCAGAACACCCCTTCACCAAGGTAATAAACACCTCCACAAGTCCCCCTGATAATAAGAAAAAAAAACTTTTATGAGGTAAATACGATTTATGCTCAATTGCGTGCAAATTCCTCTTTAGTGCATTTGACTACGACACAGAAAACATGAACTCAGAGGACATCTACAGCTCCCTGAAAGGTGTCACAGAGGCCATCCAGAACTTCAGCGTCCGCAGCCAGGAGGACATGAACGAACCGGTCCAGCGGCGAGAAGGAGAGGAGGTGAGAAGATTGGTGGACGTTTTAGAAAGCCGATTGCATCGATTATAATATAATAACTCACGGATAATGGCGTCAACTCCAGTGTTCTGCAGAAATCTGACGCTTTAGGTCATAAACAGACTGCAGGCAGTCATAAAAGGTTATTTCTGTTCCTTTCACACCTTTGTTTGGGGTTTGTTGTGTAACACACACACACACTGATACTGTATGACTCTGACATGTGATCCCCCTCACCGCTCCACTTTCATCGTGGGAATTGAGACACTTTAAACGCTTTAAAGCCATATTTATTATCATGTTGATAAATAAAACAGCTTGTCTGGGTTGAGCGCTCATTCCGTGTAAATTTATGACTCCAGACGTCACGCCTGGTCTTATTGCACCCCCCCTCACCCTTTTAAGGACATGGTGTTCTCTAGGACAGAGGTGTGACCTCCTGACATTTTCCCCATGAGATGCAGCTGAAATCCAACCAGCCCACATGTCATCGGCACACCTGACTCATCAAACGGCTCAAAGATAGTAGCTTTTAGTGCTTGGAGAGTAAACACACACACTCACACACTCACACCAGGGCACCTTAGACCCAATCACCCTGTCTCGCTCCTCATCCAAGAGGAGGAGAAGGAGGAGGGGGTCGTGTGTCGACCTTCAGAAAGGCAGCGGGTTGTTTTTAGCACGTCTAGAGAACATGTTGTTGACAAAAGAAACTCTATCCTAAATGCCCCGGTGGGATGCGAGAGTGAAAAATGAAACTGGGATCCGGTTGCTTTTAATCCTCCTCCTGGTTTTTTTTTTTATTAGCTTAAACGCACAACAAAGAGCTGAACTTTAAGCTGAAACGGACCTCTGCTTCACTCTGATGTTCTGGTGCAGAAATAAACGAACGGAGACCAGAAGTGGAATCAATGTGTTTTTTGTAAAACAATTTGGCTCGAGCTTCAGTTTGCCCAGATGAAGATGGTGTGGTGGTGAAGATGCTATTTTACACCTTTCAGAGTAAGGATAGGCCCGTGAATGATTAAAATATTACCGTTGGCACTATGGAGACGTCATTTTTTCTGAAATGGACGTTATTTTCTTGAGACTTTTTTTTTCAAAATGGAAAAAATATGATTGGATTCTGTGAAGTCCCGCCTCCACCTGTATGAATTCCAGCCGTTTCATGACGTAACCGTAGATCTCCATCAAACCATAATGGACCATGAAGAAGAAGAATGTAACCTCCACCAAACTTTTTAACCAGCTAGCAGTTAGCATTTTGGTTTTAGCGTTTAGGAGGAGCGTGCAGGTTAGGCACTTCCTGGATGGGGAGGAGCGGAACAGGATGAGACAAACATTACCCATCCAGCTGTGAGAGCAGGGTTCAAACCTGAAGCCAAAAACCTTTTTAGGGGTGTTTTTGAAGAGGAAATAACATTCATGCATGGTCAAAAGCTCCAAAAATTAGATTTTGCATGATATAGTTCTTTTAAAACTCAAAGTGAACAAATCTCATCTTATATTAATTTATTCTTTTAGGCAGCTATTGACCGTCAGCCAGTGCTAAATGCAAATGTGGAACATCTCAGGGTTGTTTAAGCAAAGACTTGTCTTCTCAGGGTGGCAGCGGGACAGAGAGAGACGTGATGGACGGCGGCCGCATGGCTCTGGACAACAAGACCTCCCTTCTCAACACCCCCCTGCTCTCCTCCAGCCCCCGAGTGGCCCGCGAACACTTCTCCGACTCCCCCTTCAAACACGGCCGCAAAGACGCCAGCCTGGACGACTCCGAGCTGCTCACCGACGACAGCGTCCTGGACCAGTCGGAGCTGGTGGCCGAGCTGCTCAAGGAGTTGTCCAACCACAACGAGCGCGTGGAGGAAAGGAAGGCGGCGCTGTACGAGCTGCTGAAGCTGATCCGTGAAAACACCCTGCAGGTGTGGGACGAACACTTCAAGACCATCCTGCTGCTTCTGCTGGAGACCATGGGTGACAGAGAGGTACGCGTGCTCGCCGTGAGTCTGTATCGGCTGATGTTTCAGCGCTAAATTCCTTTGATGCCTAATCCTTTTCACTCTCCCAGCATGTGATCCGAACATTGGCTCTGCGGGTGCTGAGGGAGATTCTTGGTAAGCAGCCTTGGAGGTTCAAGAACTATGCAGAGCTCACCATCATGAAGGCCCTGGAGGCTCACAAAGATCCTCACAAAGAGGTAACTTCATCCACACATAAAGGAGCTTCACCCCAGACTCGCACGGAAGACGGGAGCTTAATTCTGACTGTTTGTGTGTCTCTGAAGGTGGTACGAGCAGCGGAGGAGACGGCGGCCATGTTGGCGTTGTCCATTAGTCCAGAGCAGTGTATAAAAGTTTTATGTCCCATTATTCAGTCAGCTGATTACCCCATCAACTTGGCTGCTATCAAGATGCAGACAAAGGTGGTGGAGAGGATTCCCCGCGAGAGTCTGATCAGCATGCTGCCTGAAATCGTGCCGGGACTCATTCAGGTGACACGGTTCACAAATGCACCCTCTAATTATATAAAACCAGATAAACAAACATCTGTTTAATGAGCTGAAGACCTCTGTAGTGATGGTGTTTGTGGTTCTGCAGGGTTACGATAACTCAGAGAGCAGTGTGAGGAAAGCCTGTGTGTTCTGCCTGGTGGCCATCTACGCTGTGATTGGAGAAGACCTTAAACCGCACCTCAGCCAACTCTCCAGTAGCAAGGTGAGCTGATCGCAGATCTGTCCACATCTATCAACAGGAGGTTTACATCTTAACACGGGTTTTAGACCCTGTACATTAACTGTTCAGCAAAACAGATGTTTTCTTCTTCATTTAATGAGAAGATTTTAGATTTTTGCTGTTTTGTGTTTAAAAATCTCATATTTTGGATGTATTTGTATAAATGTGAAACAGTAAAGTCCCAGTCTGCTATTGATTTATGGAGTTCACTAGAAATAACAACAACAACAACAAAAAGACACTTTTACTCATCAGGATCGAACCACTCAGGCTTAAGATTGTTTATTGTTAAATTGTTAATTTAAGATGGCCCGGTCCTCTCGGCCCTTTCAGGACTTTGCACAGACGTCAGCCTATCGCGACTTATTCGGCAGTGAGTGATGTCACTGATCAGCGCCAAAAAGCGTCCACTGTAACGTTAAAAGTTTTATTCTGTTGACATACGGCAATTGAATCCATTCGGAGGACGAGAGCAGCTGTGTCATGTAAAATGTTGCATTCAACGACCAGAAGAAGTGCCGTCTCACTCTGAGAGACACCAAAGCGCCATGAATTACATCGTCATGGGGGGATTCCACTTCCTTCTTTGGTGTTTGAAATTTAGTAATGGCTATTTTAAAGCATTGCGATCGGTGCTTACTTGCACGTGCTTCCATTCTGCTTCACAAGCAACTCTTCTAATTTTACTAATGTTTTATTAATGTTTATTTATTAATGTTTAATGTTTATTATTAATGTTGTTTTGGAGTTTCACGAGTCCGGGTGGAAGTATTTTTATTGTGGGTGAGAAAATGTATACATAATTTTTTTATGAATATTTAAATTAAAATAATCCCAAACTGTCTGTGAAGCCCCACACATCAGATTAGACGAGCTTCATTTCAAAGATGTTAGCTTGTAAAAAAACATTGAAATGGACATGAATGCTAAACTAGATGGAGGCGAGCCCCATAATGTAAACACATCTTTTAGTAAGGCAAAGTCGGACATGTGGCAGAACTTTAGAAGAGTTCGGAACAACGAAAATACCAGTCAGTGTATTGTCTCTATTCTGGTTGGGTCCAGATTTGATCAGGAGGTGACCACGGGTACCGATTTGTTTCACTTTGACTCCAGATTCCACGTTATTTTCCACTTTTTTGTTACTTAGGTTGATAATTTCATCCTGTCCCTCTCTGCTGTGCTTCAGCTCGTCCCTAAAGCCTCTCGATGTACTTCAATGTAAATGAAAGGCACTAACTAGAAACTGTATCAAATGATGCTTTTCTTCTCTGTTTGCAGCTGAAGCTGTTGAACCTGTACATCAAGCGCGCCCAGTCGGGCTCCAGCGGCGGCGAGCCCCCGTCGGAGGGTCTATAGAAGTCACGCACGTCCCAACAGAACCACCACAGAACTGCAACTGTGCCCGGCAAATACAAAAACATCTGCTCACGAGATCACACCCAAAACATAAATCCAGACTTACCGGAGAAAACTGCTTACATTCACAACAGACATGGTGTGTACACACAAATAACACCCGTACACACACACACTGCTCATGTTTCCCGCTTCGCCGCAAGATGGGAGTTCTGGTGCAGAGGAGAGGAACGTTGTAGTTCTCTTCAACATCATGGAGCATCCACCCTTTTGTCTCAGACTGAACTTAACCTGGAATAAACAAAACATCCACTTTCATATCCCACCTGGATTTGTCATCGATCACTCCAGGGTTGAAGTTGACATGTCCGTCCTGTCTGTCGATGCATCTGCATGGTTTTCATTTTTCCAAGGTTCAGAATTCATCAAACACTGCAACCAACGAACCTGTTTCCTCTCCTGAACGGGGCCAGGTGGACGAGAATGTTCGTTTACATTATGTCATAGTTTGGGTTTATTTTTGCGCAGCGAGGTTTTACTGGAGTGCTTTTTACCACTAAGAGTTCCCTCTCTCATCCACTCACACATCAAGACACGTTCTGGTTTTTAGAAAGGTGCTGATGAGCCTAAAAGGTACGACCAACCGATTCTGCACAGCGCCGACGCGGGTCGCAATGAAATCTGGAGTTTGGGAGGCGTTTATGTGCTTGGCTATGCATGAGACAACATGTAAAAAAAAAATGTTTTATTTAGGGTCCTGTTGAGAGTTAAACTAGTGTGACTGGGGTTTTAAATTAATGTGAACTACGTCCACCCCTTTCAGTTAAATCCACCATTTCTCTGAGCTCATGCTCCAGCCTCGTCCTGCAGGGCGATGGGCGTGTGCTGCTTTACTACATGAAGGCAGAACATGGCTGATTATTACATAGTGGATTTGTACCTATATATGATATTAAAATGGAAGTATCCCATAACAGTGTCATTTAGGAGTGTCCCCCGGGGGGGTGCACGCGCGCACCTTCACCCATCTTCATTTTTATTCCTCCCTTTCGCCGTAGTCTTACTCCCTCGCTCTCACACACATTTTTCTTTGCTTCCTCTGCTGAGAGGTTTGTAGAAATGTATTATTTACAGCCCTGGAAAACAAAATGCCATGTCCTCTCTTTCCTCTTTTCCTGTTCATTGTGTTTTTCCTCTCCTCCTTGTAACATTCTAGTTTTCTCCGTGCATTTATAAAGCTGTGCTTACAATGAAATAAAGAACTTGTACAGATCATGAGAAGCGACAAGATTTCTGAATATTTTATTTAAGCAAAACTCACCTTTTGCATCATTTTGTGCTGCAATGTGGATCTCTACTTCCTCTAAACACTCCAAACATGAAAAGAACCTGTCCATCCATTTTCTGTCGGTGTTTGGTTTTAGGAATTATGTGCCTAAAATGAGCCGTTTCAAAAACTCCTGATTTGTGATGTCACAAACGGGCAAAGAAGATAAGAACAATACCCTATGTGCAAGAGAGTGCTGCTGGTGGAGGAGTGGCAGCTGTACTCCAAGCTGTTTCTGGAGCTTTTTAGCTTATAGCAGCCAATCAAGGGATGGGTGGGCGTGGCCATCAACAGCTTGTTTTCTTAAAGAGACAGAGCCCTGAAATGGCTCATTCTGGAAGTTACTGAAACTTTCAGGAATAAAACTGGAAATCGCTTTATGTGAGAGAGATTTAGAGCAGAGAACTTGATAAACATGTTTTGTGTCAACCATATAACTATTCTAACTTAAGAAAATAAGTCATATGTCCCTTTAAGATGATCAGGAACTAGACTTCAGTCTTTGTTCCTGTTAAAAGTTCTTAATCTGTTGCCTGAATCCCAGATTTTTAAAGATTTTTCTTTTTGATCCTATGGAAGCCCATTCTTGCCACTCTGATAAAAAAATATATATCTCCTAATTATGTCTTAGCTGGTGGAAATGAGCTTCCATACGAAAGACTGCTTTAGCAGGAGGGAAAATGTAGCAAACATGCATTTGGGAAATATATATTGTAAAAGAGAACAACAATATAGCTGTTTGAGATGCTGGTGCTGACTTTCATTTATGCATCTGTTCTCTGAGCAGTATATTTAGGAGCAGCTGAAGAGGAGACCAGGTTAAAACTCTGCCATCTCCAAACAGCAAAATCAGTCAAATGTCCTCCAAAAAAGGGATTACAGGGTTGGGTTTGCACCTGTTAAAGCTTAAATCATGTTTAACTCAATCTTGTAACTTTATAAAGCATCTGCTGGATGATTCGGATTATGATTACAGCTAATAAATGTGCACATGGGGGAATTTCGGTGTGAAACGTCAATTTAGGACTATTTTTAATCAATAAACGAATGTAAACAATCTTATTACAAATGCAGTCCAGTGAGTTTGCTAAATTGGTGAAAAATGGATCACCTAGTGTAGCTCTTATAATAAAAACATACTTGGATGGGATTTTCAAATGTAAAAGATCTTTATTTATTTGTTTATTTTATTATGTATGCATTTATTTGTTTATTTATTTATTTTGCATTGAAGTCTGAGTCAGGATTTTCTAAGAAGTCTGTCTCTAATTCTGTCTCTGAGGCGGGTCTCCACCCCCCCCCCCCCCCCCCCACCCCCCCAGACTAAAATAGCCCCTGTAATCCAGCTCGAAAGGACTCTGCCACCCCCAGAATTGCGCCACATCCCGAGTCTGGGGGGTAATTATTGACCAGAGGGGAGGTAAACACAGCAGGTCGGTGCCAGGATTTCCCCCCTTCGGCTCAACAATGTCATGAATCGAACGTTTTCGGTCCCGTTTGGACCTCGGAGTGAGTCGTTTTCGTCTCCAACAGAGGGTGACAGCTGTTCGGTCACACAAATGCTGTTCTGGCAGTCCTACACCGAGAACTTCCGAGTCCACGAGCAGAGACACGGAGACAGCAGCTTGACTCGGTAGGAAACTCATAAACTTGAGTGGCTTGTCTAATTTACGGTCTCAAAATACCAACAAACTTCCACGTGACATATTGGTTCGTGGTTTTACTTTGGCTCAGGACCCTGTTAAGTGTTTAACATGTTTGTATGTGGCGTTTAGAGGCTGCTCTCTACTATATTCCTGTTTGTTGACTGTAAATAAATAGTTTCTGCGAGGCAAAGCGCAGCTACAGTTGGACACAATGACGAAAGCTCCGCGGCTTCTCATTGGCTAGCCCGTCTGCACGGGCACGAATAGCGGCTTCTGATTGGCTGTTTTTTGTCCTGGCATCGTTCCTGAGGCTGGCAGTGGTGGTGGTGGTGACCCAGCAAAGCTACACAGACAGACTGTATGTAAAGGAAGCCATGTTGATGCCCGTTTTTTCGTCAAACGTTACATTTTGGATGGTTAATGGACTCCGAACTAAAGACGGGAAGCCTCAGCGGTGATTGAAGAACCGCGATGATTGGAGAGAATCGGACTGGAACGGCACAGGGAGCGCCGGAGGAGAGCTAGGTCACCGGGCAGCTGATCGAAGGCAACTGAAGTTGTTGCTAGTTAGCTGTGCGGACTCTGCGTGGGATGTAATTTTTAAACTCCTCACATCATTTCTTAGCTTGTTGCGTTTGACCAAACGGACGGCTAACCAGACTGTAGGGGCGACCCTGCCCGAAGACAACAACGGGGCCGCCAAATTAGCATTAGCTTTATATAAAACACCCTTCGTAAAGCTAGTTGCTAGCAGACGTTAGCATGCTGACAACCAGCCTGCATCGTCTATCACGACTGTTCGCTAGCTGAGGGAGCTCTAACTTATTGTTTCTCTCGGACAGTCGGCCTCTAGTGTGGAGGGGAAAGGCTTTTATGTAGAAACATGGTGGTGAATTCAGTCTCCGGGGGACGCAGCCTGTTCGGAGCCTAACTTTCCCCCTGCTGCAGTGTCGCGGAGAAGCTGCAGAGCCCTCCTTCCTTTTCCCTGAAGCAAGCTGGCGGCCCTCCGGGTAGAAGCCGAGGACAAGGACCTGGGGCCGATGGCCTGGGTCCTGAAGATGGACGATGCCGCCATCGAGTCGGGGCTGGTGCACGACTTCGATGCGAGTCTGTCCGGGATCGGACAGGAGCTCGGTGCTGGAGCTTACAGCATGAGGTCAGAGTCAACCACTGCAGCATCATGGCTCAGGACTGGGTCATTTAGGGAAAAACAAACACAGAATCAACGTGTTAAAACACATCCCTTCCTTTATTATATTACATTTTTTTTATTTCTTTGTTTAGGATATTGGACAGCCACTGCAGGGTGTCACAATCTGGGACTAAAACATTTAGACTTTGACAGCAAACATTGTTCAATCAGATTATAATTCTGAAAGTATGAGTGCATTTATAATCTTAGTGTCAACAAGGAAGTGTCTAAAGTCACTGGCTTTGTGTCTGAGCCAGAGTGGTTCTGATTTATCAAGAGTTTGTTTTAGAAATGATGTCAGTTTTCAGCTCAGTTAAATGTAAATCAGTAAAGAGGACACAACAGATCTGATATTTGAACATATTCATACTACTAAAGCTAATTAGTTCTCTGATGTTACTGATTACCTGCTTGTGGTGCGTCTAACTAGTGATGCACCTATTCTGGTTATGATGGCTGATGCAGATTTTCAGATTCTTGCACAGCTCCAATTTATCTCGCAGGGGTGAGTTTACAGACCTGGAAAAATGTCTTTCTTATTGTTTCTTTGATGCATTCATGGACCTAAAGAAAAATCTTTTTATTAGGCCGAGCGTGCTGCAGGTGTAACCTGAATTTCTGAAGGGAAATGCTGTGGGCCTTTTTGTTTTATGGTTACCCACTTTTAGATGCAAACACAAATGCAAACATCTGCAGAAAATGACTGTTTCTTGCACCGTGGTGCTGAAAACAAACACTACTGCAATCACATTCTCACACAATCAAGCCTTTTGTATGGTTTTGGAGAAAGTGTGAGAAATGCACAAAGTCCAGCAAAAGATCAAGATCCTAAGATGTGTCTTCTCATGCTTACTCAGCACTTTATGATTGGTCTATAGAGGATGCACGGATGCTTTCTGTCTGTTGCAATGCACCTGTTTGCTTACAGTTTATTTAAAAGGTGTGCGCTGTTACAAATGATAGGTCAGTTGGACGTAGGGATGTTCCTCCGAGGAGAGCTAAGCGTGTGTTATCAGCAGCTCCCTTTCCTCTATCTGCTCCTAAGTGTTTATCTGAGCGTGACATGGGCGACTTGTGGGTTCAAGCAAGTTCGCCGGTGCTGAATTCACGGTATGCATGTGAGGGAATTGGTGAAAACAGAGAGCGGGGCTATCCGTGAGGCCTGGGGTAAGGTTGAGGGGGGTGTTAGAAGTCAGCAGCTGGTCAGGACAAAATGTCTTGATGCATTTCAGTGAAACACACTCCTCAGATTTCTGGATGCTGACACAGGGTCGGGGGGTGGCTCCGCAGGGCCACAATAAACAGGTTGGTCTGATCAGCGAACACCCGGATGTTGCTCCTGAGAAAACTTTAGATGATGAGATGCCCTAGTCTGCATTTGTGGAATTTATTCCTCTTTACTTACTCATCCCCAAATGCACTTGGAGTTACGTACTCTCTCTCTACTAGACTTTTGCACCCACCAACACACCTGCAGCATTAGTCGTAAGAAAATGTGTCAACAGCTCAGCATGAATGCATAACCACTTAATCAATGAAAAACTCTGTAAAGAGCAGATTTAAATATTGTTGCTCATCTCTGGGTCATGCTGACTGTTTGTACCCCCGCCCTCTCTCTCTTTTTCAGTGATGTGCTGGCTCTGCCCATCTTTAAGCAGGAGGACTCCAGCCTTCCCCCTGAAACCAAGACCAAAAACACCCCATTCCAGTATGTGCTCTGCGCCGCCACTTCACCAGCTGTCAAGCTGCACGACGAGACGCTCACATACCTAAACCAAGGTACGCAAACTCCACGCAGGGAGACGTGTTGGTTCTGACTCTGCAGCTGTGTTTTTATGATGCATCTCTTTTGGCTCAGAGTGAAAATTAGCATACATGTAGAAGATGAAGTGACAAAGTTCACAAAGAGATGCCTTCCCTGCTTGTAGCTCTGGTCCTTGAGCTCCACCATCCTGCATATTTTAGATGTTTCTCTGCTCCAACACACCTGATGCTAATCAGCAGGTGATTAACAGGCTTCTGCAGAGCTCCATGACCCACTGAACAGGTGATTCAACCTTTGAATCAGATGTGTTGGAGCAGATAAACGGCTAAAACATGCAGGCTGTTGTAAACAAAAACAACCGGGGTGTCATTCAACTTGTAAATCGTTTCTTTCTTCTGGTGGTTCAATGAAACATCTGAGAATGAAACAACATATTTCTATAACGACACCATCGAATCTCACATTTCTGTTCCTCATTCAGATTATTTTCTGTCTCGTTCAGGCCAGTCTTATGAGATCCGAATGTTGGACAACAGAAAATCAGGGGAGTTACCGGAGCTGACTAACAAGATGGTGAAGGTGAGAGAATCCTTAAAGCACCTGTATCGTGCTATTTTACACCTTCCAGTGGGCACACTATATGATAAAACGTTACTGTTGACATCTGAGATGAAGTTTTTTATGAAATATATTTTATTTTCATGAGCCATTCCTTCAACCCGGAAATGAGACGCTTGGATTCAATAAAACCCCGCCTCCTCTGTGTGAATTCCACAAGAGTACACAACTGCAGACTCGGCTGAGAGGGTGGCAGATTCCACAATTAATGGCCCAGCACGTGCCTGATGCTCACCCACTCAGCTAGCGGTTAGCATGTGGGTTGTACTCACTACCTGGGTTTATTTGTTGGTTTTAACGTTGGAATGGTGCCGGTTTGAAGAAGTAATCTGTCTGAAAACCCACTCTGGTACTGGCGGTGGTTTAAGAAGCAATCTGTGAAATCCCGATCACATTCTGGCTCGGTTTTAGAGAACCCCAAAAGATAAAATCCAAACATATTTGCCCATTTCTCCCAGTTAAACTCTTCTTCAGGAAGACTGGACAGGGATCCTGTTCCTCTCCTGACAGAAGTTCATTTTTGGGTTCTGGGCATGATTAAAATGCAGACTAGATAAAAAACGAACAACTTCTGGACAACTGTGCAGAGTAAGATCCCTGCTAGCTTCTCGAAGAGACTGGGCATTAGTGTTTACAGTCCAGGGGAGGAGTGAGGTAGCAACAACCCCAACTCCAGGCTTCTGCAGGAGCTTGACAGACAGCAGACGATTTGCAGCTGAGACAGAAAAATGCATGCATGATGAAGCCAAATACTGCTTTTTTTCATGGGTGGGTTCATGAGGAAATAACTATATAACATAGTCAAAAGCTCAAAAAAGTAAATTTTGCCTGATATAAGAACCTTTAAAACTAAACATCTGCTGCTGTTGAGTCTAATGCTCCTCATCCTGATGTACGTACGCGCGTGTGTGTGTGTGTGTCAGAGCACGGTGCGTGTAGTGTTTCACGACCGTCGGCTGCAGTACACAGAACACCAGCAGCTAGAGGGCTGGAAGTGGAATCGTCCAGGCGACCGTCTCCTTGACATTGGTAAGAAACGTTTGCTTCTGCTGTGCCTTGTGTGTGTGTGTGCACGTGATGAAGCTCAAATATATTTGCGTGTCCGCTACAGATATCCCGATGTCAGTGGGCATTGTGGAACCGAAGACTCACTCCTCCCAGCTTAACGCTGCAGAGTTTCTGTGGGACATGAACAAAAGAACTTCTGTCTTTGTGCAGGTATAAAAGCGCCAACCCGCCACGTGCGCCGCTACTGTTCCACATCAAACCCGTTTTGACGACTTGTTCTCTCGTCTCAGGTGCACTGCATCAGCACAGAGTTCACTCCCAGGAAGCACGGGGGGGAGAAGGGCGTCCCCTTCAGGATCCAGATCGACACGTTCGCCCTGGGGGACGGCGGGGACTACACGGAACACCTCCACTCTGCCTCCTGCCAAATCAAAGTCTTCAAAGTACGCGCTCACGCCCTCACAGAGAAAATGATTGACTTGTTTATCCACCATGATTACACCCATCTCTTGGTTTGTGGGTTATACTTGTTTACTTCCTGTTTAGCCAAAGGGGGCGGACCGTAAACAAAAAACCGACAGGGAAAAGATGGAGAAGCGTACCCCACAAGAGAAGGAAAAGTACCAGCCTTCCTATGATACCACTATCCTATCAGAGGTCAGTATGCGTTTGATCAGGCCTGTCCTGGTGCAGACGTGCATTCTGGGTAAAATGATCACAGGGCGGATGAAGCTCGTCTGAGTTCAGCTTTACAGAAACGGATTTACACGTCAGAGCAGGAAGCTGAGATGCACCGGTGTCAGAGCTGAGAATTGCATCACCAACAAACAAAATCTTTAGATTTACAAGCGTTACACGAAGCCACGTGGTCACATGACTCTTTAATTTACGCCTGGTTGCTTCCTTTAAGTTCAACAACAGCTTTTGATGTGGTTCAGAGCCCAGAGACACTTTGTTTCCTCTACAGGCCAAACTAAACCTCTTCCTTCTCTTAATGTTTTAGTTTTTTTGTTTCATTTACAAAGAAAATGTTTCAAAACCTCAAAAAGGTTTAAAAAAATCAATTAAAACCAAAAGAAGTCAGATTTTAACAGTTTGGACTCCTAAAATACTATTTGTCATTCCATTTGAATTTTCCGTATCCTTAAATTTATTTTATTTTAATTTTGTGATTTTTATGTGTAGAAGGTGATATAAAATACATTTAAACATGGTTTGCAGGGATGTCGGAATAGGTGTTGCTGCTGATATATTTTAACTCCTTAAAGCTTTATTTGAATTATAAGTTTAGTTTTTTTCCTGTTTGGTCGGGTGAGCTGGCCCAGATTAATAATCTAAACAACAAAGGAAAGGCTGGGCATTTTTTCAAAATGACAAGAGCAGAAAGAAAACTTAGATGGAGAGACAGGAAGACGGAGAGAGAGAGAGACTGAGATGGAGAGAGACAAGGAGATGGAGAGACTGAGGCAGAGAGAGACCGGGAGAAGGAGAGAGACTTTGAGACGGAGACAGAGAAAGAAGAGGAGACGGAGAGAGACTGAGACAGAGAGACAGAGACAGTTTGGTTATTGTCAGCCAGACACCTGTTCACCTTTTGTTTGCTTCATCTTGTTCGGCAGCCATATTAATGCTGTTGGTAAGAGCCCTCCTGAACAGGTGCTTTAACCATTGAATCAGGTGTGTTGGAGCAGGAAATAACTAAACCCCTCAAGGAAGGAACATAAAATGTGGTCCTTCTTGTTATGTTCTTCCTGTGTTTATTTTCTATCTCCATTGGTTTTTCTTGCTTTAACACAGTATTACGATGTTTTATTTACCTTAATTCACTGACGGTTTCTGAAGATGGCGACAGTGAGTTGCCGAAACCGTCAGTGAATTAAGGTAAATAAAACATCGTAATACTGTGTTAAAGCAAGAAAAACCAATGGAGATATAAAATGTGGTCGTTGAAGCAAAGATTTAAATCTAATTTGTCCTTTTCGCTCAACCAGCAAAACAAAGTAAAAGCTAGAATGATTAGAGCTATCCAGCGCCGTCTGCTGGGAGTCACACCTGTGGCTGCATGCTAGCGGTGGCTAGGCTAACCTCTGCTGTGTGTCTACTCAGACGAGGCTTGAACCCATCATAGAGGATTCGGGCGACCATGAGCTGAAAAAGTCCAGCAAGCGGACTCTTCCTGCTGACTGTGGCGACTCCTTGGCCAAGCGAGGCAGTGTAAGCATCCTCTTCCTCCCTAAACAGCTATCTTTATTAGCCCCTCGCCATCGGTGTGATGACTTGTGGTGAATGTTGTTTACGTAACTGAACACTAGGTGGCAGCAGAGCACTGCTAATATATATATAGAGGTGTAGTGTAGAGTTCAGGGGAAGTTCTGCTGAGGGAATGCTGTGTGTGTGCTTGTACCTCCTGCTGTAATAAAGTTCATATGGATAAAGTTGCTGCCTGCTTTCTACCAACTAGAAAACATAACAGTAATAAAGATTTTTTTTCCTGTTCTTCATGAAGATCGATTTGTCATGATTCATTTAATTGTAGTTTTAGTTGTTTGGAGCATGTGAAAAAGGTTTATATTTTTTTGTAATTTTTTAACGCGTTATTTTTTTCTAATTAATTAATCCTGATTAACTCGTTAAATTCCCACCCCTAATTTGGAGAAATTTTTCTGGTTCTAGTTAGAATATTTATATATATTTGTGTGCTTTTACATCAGTGCTCGCCATGGCCAGACGCCGCCTACACCAGCAGCAGCCAGGCAGCTACCCTTTCCTTTGCCTCCACCCCGCTGTCCACCTACACAACCTCCTCCGTACTGGACAGGTACTCTGCACTCACTTTAGCTTACATCAGAGATTTTTAATCATTTTTTGATATTTCTAAACTTTGTTTTTCCAGTGACGACTCCTCTCCCAATCACCAGACGGATCCTGGCTGCCATGGCAACCCAGAGGTTAGTACAACGCATTTGTTATTGTCCTAAGGACCATTTATTTATATTTTAATCTACTGGAGGGGTGATTTTTTTGCCTTAAGTCCAAGTATATCAGGCATTTGAAGAATTGGTTCAAGATTAAATGATTTATTGGTGGATTTATTCCGCGTTTTTTAAGGATATTTGTAGTTTTTCTGTGTTTAGGAGGAAGAAAGTGATCAGTTTGGTGGGAAATTATCCCAGAACTCATATGGGGATATTTTTAATCCTTTGAGCTGCAATCACTGTTTGAAAGAAAGTTTTAATTGACTGATATTTGTTTGATACAGGAAAATTAATAATAATAATAATGTTATGATCTTGGTAGGGAATGTTTTTAGATTTTTTTTTTTTTGCTTCAGTAATTTTATTTTTTAGTTGCATCAGGTGCACGTTTCAGTAAAATGAAGGGACTAAAATGAAAGCTGTCAGTTGAAGGGTTCACACTGTTAAAGTTTGATGAATCCGGACCTTGACGAAGTGAGTCAGACGTAGAAAAACTGGTAAAAACTTTTCTAATGTTCCTGAAAAGCTCCGTATCTCGCACCAAAATGCATTTTTGATATTATTTTAAAGCTCTTGTTTGTGAGTGGACATCTTTGTTGACATCTTTGTGTTTCTCTGCAGCAGCTGAGCCCCACCGCCTCCATACAGGAAACACAGAAGTGGCTGCAGAAAAATCGCTTCAACTCCTACGCTCGACTCTTCTCTCATTTCTCAGGTACGCCCCTGATCCTGCTCAGATATTCACGTGCAGGCTGTTTATTTAAACCCCGCTGTTTTTAATCGTGTTTATTTGTAGGTTCTGATTTGTTAAAGTTGACACGGGACGACCTGGTCCAGATTTGTGGGCCAGCAGATGGGATCAGACTTTTCAATGCACTCAAATCCAGGTGAGAGATATCCTATTTTAAATCCTCTCCATTAGTGAAGCAGCTGTTTATTAAGTTTCTGTGTGTGAACTGTTTGTTTGTGTGTGTGTGTGCAGGTCTGTGTGTCCCAGATTGACCGTGTACGTCTGCCAGGAGTCACCTCAGGAGAGCCCCCTGCTGGAGAGACACTGCACTATTGAAAACGGAGAACACAGGAGCTCCGCTAGTTTACACGGTGAGATCCTGGATGCTGCTGCTGCTGTTGATGAAATCCTTTAATTATAATCGGCATCAGTCTAATTACACCCCCCCGGTCTGTTCATTTTTAGTGTACCACGCTCTTTACTTAGAGGAGCTCACAGCTGCAGAACTCATCCGCAAGATGGCGTCAGTGTGCGGGATTCCTCTGGGCACGATCAACCAGGTGTACAGACAGGGTCCTACAGGCATACACATCCTGCTGAGTGACCAGGTGTTCACACACACACATACACACACACCCCATGTATTTCGCTCATATTACAGGCATCTTTAGCCATAATAGTCCTGAGAATTTTAGTTTTGATTCATTACAGATCTGATTTAGCAGAAATTAGTTGAATTTACTACATTCAACCTAAAAATTGTGGTCAGATTTAATGTTGAAACAGTGGAAAACGAGTTTGATTTCATAAATAAACAATAAAAACGTAATTACAATTTTAGGAGCAATTTGATTCAACTGGTTTAAAAAAATGTCATCGATCACGTAAATTTATTTTATTTACCTCATCAATAATTTTTGCATGTGGTGTTCTGAATTATTGATTATATTTTTGTATTTAAAAAGTTGAAATGACCCTTTTTTAGTTTTATTTCTAAATGTGAATCTGCAGTCAAGATAAAAAAAATAAAAAGCAATAAGTGTTCATCCAAAATTATTTACAATTGGAAAACGAAAATTTGGGATGGAAAATCCCAAATGTATTCAGGGCGTCGGGATGCAAATAGCAGAAATTATCCTAATTTTTGGAGAAAAAAATTCTCTAAATGAATCCATCTTTATTTTTGTGTTGATTTAAATAGAGATGCCAGCCTCGGAGTCTGGGTTTTGTTTCCAGGCTGCTGCTCAATAGCTCCACTCTCTGTGGCGTCTCTTATTTGCATGTTATGCAAAGTCTCACTCGCTCTCGTTGCTTCTAAACAACCAAAATGTTGAGATCATAAAGCAGCTCAGATGTTTGAAATCCTGTGTTTTTCTCCTCCAGATGGTTTACAACTTGTCCGACGAGAGCTGTTTTTTGATCAGCACCGTCAAAGGTCTGTTTCATCCTCCCCATAAACCATCTTGTTTCTGTTTGACGAGGATCTAACGCTCTTCTCTGCTCTCCCTCCAGATGAGTTGGGTGAAGGACTTCATCTAATCTTGAAGTAGCGAGGAGGACAGACGGCATCGCTAATGCTCCACTCTCTGTTTTGGAGCAGAAGCCTCCTCCTGTCCCTCTCCGCCTGCCTCTACTCTGTAGCTCCATATCCTCCCGATCCCTGCTAATAGTAATTATAATAATAATGATGATGATAGCTTGATGGAAAGCTGCGTTAAAGCCATGTAAATGTTAGAATCTGACATGGGTGCTTCCACTGTTTCATATTGAAAACATTATTAACGAAGGAGATTATGTAAGAGAAGAGATTTGGGAGGATACGGGATCAGGGAGTAGCTGTTTCAGTTTTATTTTTTTATGTGGTTTCCGTGTGGAGACGGGAGGGCGGAGGCTCCGGGAGAGAGGGGTGGAGGGTGCTCTGATCCGCTAGAGACTAAAGGAAAGAACAGTTTCCTTGTTGCTCGTTGCCCTTCCGTACACGACGCACACAACCAGCACTTGGCCAGTATTTGATTAAAGTGAGTGCCGAACGGCACTCGATCCAGAGAAACACGCTGGCGTCGGCTCTTACTCACCCAGGACACGGCCGGGAGACGTTTCACCGCTCATCCCTAAAGGCTTCTGATTTCTGATCGTGGATTTTGAATTCAGGACCAGCCGGGGAGAAGAATCGAGGCAGATTTGAAGATTTTTTTAAATTGTTATTTATATTAAACATTCCTCCCCTTAAGGCGTCTAAGTCCGGAATTCCCAACCTAGGATCAGAGCTAACGGAGCCTCTTTGATGAGAGCTGAAACATCTTGAATCAACTTATTTTTTTAACTCTTAGGATTAACACTTTACTCTGCTTACGTCTAGACGGGGACGTCGTAATCTAACCAATCAGCTGAGCTCGGTAACTTATCTGGGGTAAAAGAGTGAAAAGTGCCCTCATGTTGTGGATTTTGGCACCATTTTTTTTTCTTTTTAAAAAGTGATTTTATGAACTCGTGTGACATAGAAACACGTGACGTAGGCTCACAGCCATATCTCAGTTGACATGATGTCACTCAGCTCAGCTGTTTGTTTTTAAACGCTGTTTTTGTGGCTCTCTCGTGTATTTACTGTCCTGGTGCCATACGGGCTTATTTGCTGACATTTAGAGCATTTCATCCTTTTCTCTCTTCTTTTTTTGCCTCATCTGCTTTATGTAATGACTGCGAAACACCAGTTTGCTTTTGGGGATTTTTGGCCATACGTGTTGAATGAGATGACAAATAACCTCTTTAATACCTGTTGGAGGAGCGACGCCTATCAGCAAACCTACTCTAAAGCGGACCAAACAGGTTACCGACGGGCCGTAGCAGCATCCTAGCAGCACTAAAGAAACGGGTTTAGAACGTGTGCGCCACTCTTTCATCACACAGACCTTTTATTTTCTAGTTAGTTTGGAAAAAGTTGTGTTTAGCTTGCTGTTTAGTGAAGAGCATGTGGAAATCTGGGAGATATAAATTTGTCAGTGAGTGTATTCCCCTTCTGATCCCTCCCTCCCTTTCATACAATAAAGACCAAGCCTGCACTGGAAGAAATTCACAAATTTCTAGCTTGATGTGTAGTCAGTAGCTCCTACAGCCCCATCCTTTTTATCCGATCTGACGACAAATAAGACGATAATAATAATAATAAAGCAGCTGTTTCTGTCTCACCGTGCACCAGAGCCAGGACTGTAGCTGTGTGACGTGTTTACAGTAAAAACTGTTCCTCAGCGCTTACGATTAGCGGAGTGGGTGTTTCCATCCAGTCTGACTAAGTTTTAGCGGAGCAGTTCGAGTCCGATCGACCAGCTGCCCGTCTGTGAGCGCAAGCCGGAGAGGTGACCACTGTTAAAGATGCTTCTCATGTGCACAGTATCATATGCTGGAGATGTTCACAACCACATGTGCTGGGAATAAATGATTTCAGAACTTCCTCTTGTGTTCTGGCTCTTCGTTGTTGCAGAGGGGTTTTTTGTTTTGTAATGTAGAAAAGTTGCACAAGTTCGCTTCCTGACTTGCATGACTGCAGTCATAAATGGGTGAACAGTTAAATTACATTTGTTCATTTAAAAGCAGAACAAGTGATGATTTAATTACTAAATATGAGTTATATAGACTGCTTTTTTGATTAATTGTGACAGTAAAACAATAATTTTTAGATTGTAATTGTTGAGACATAAAATGTATTATTAAAGATGCACCAGGCCCAATAAATAAAAATAAAATGATCAAAAACATTACCTGAATTAATTTAAAACAGGTAAATATATGAGTGACAGTTTAAGAATTTTTTTTCTAAGATGGAGATTTGACTATAAAGAAGACAAAGTATTTAAAGTACATTCAAATTTACTTGAGTGGATTTCTTTTATTTTTGGTAGCTATGCATTTCTTACAAATAAAATTTTCTATAGCTTTTGATTCGGTTTCATACTTTTTTTCCACTTTTGTGTGAATCAGATCAAGAGTTTTTATTATGTCCTAGGTGTAATTGATTTCACACCAGTAATGTTGGCAAATACAACAAAGTTGTTCAAAAATGCCTATAGATTGAGAAATTCTTAGATATTATCTGTTGCCTCATTTATTTTTAGTTCAGAGTAAAAACAAGTGTAACACTTTCAATAAGGGTCCAATAATTGTTAGTGCATTATAAAAGGGATCCTTTATTAATGCTTAATAATGCACTAGTAAGGTTAATAAAGGGACCCTTATTGTGAAGTGTTACCAAAACCGGAAATAAATTCATGATGTAAAATACATATTGAGAAAATTCAAATATGTTAATATGAATAATTTACCAAAAATGGTATATTATATATATATTATATATATGGTAAAAAAATAAAAAGTTCCGCTAACTAATAAAAAAAATTAATAAATAAAACTTACGGATTCTGCGCAGTTTGTCGCCGTTATCCATGACGTCATCGACGTTGCCTGTCAGAATCCAGGAAGTGGGGTCGGCCGCTGTTGTTTGTGTTCGTCGCGCTAAGGTTTTTGTAGCTGTTTTTCTTTCCTCTCATTCGGAGATTGTCGCTCGACGGGCCGAAATGGCGACGTTTATTTCAGTCCCGTTGAAAAAGTCCTCCGAAGTAGATCTGGTGAAGCCGCTGTCGAAGTTTGTCACAGCCTCGTACCCAGCGGGCGAGGAGCAGGCGGAGTACCTCCGTGCTGTGGATGAGTTGAACAAGCTCCGCAAGAACGCGCTGGGAAGGCCGCTGGACAAACACGAGAGCTCCCTGGAGATCCTGCTCCGGTAAATATTCACCTTTTGGAGGACACGAACCCGAGAACACTGATTTTAAAAAGCTCGTGAAACTTTCTTATCGGTGTAGCGGAGCTAGCTTAGCGAGTCGCCGCACCCTGAGAGGTTAGCTTAGCTGCTAGCATGGAAGCTAAAGTTAAAGCTAAAATGCTTCGTTAACGGACGTTGGCTGACTTAAACCTTTGAGTCATCGAGTTAAATTAACCAAGTTAGTAGGTTAAATGAACCAAGTTAGTCATCTGTTGTGTGCCTTTATAAGTAAACTGGATCTAGCACTAACATTGAACAATTCCAAACGATATATATATATATATATATATATATATATAGATATGCATACAAGCAACTCTATGGTCAAATCAGGTCCATTTGTCCACCCAAAATGCAGGAAAATGGCCTTTTTAAAACTTTCACAAATCTAGAAAAAAGGTTTCACATGTCTCAAATTGTGTTTTACAGAGTTTGTATTTAATTCAGGACTATCCATTCCAGATTTGACTAGTCTAAGCATTTTAGATTTTCAATTAGAGCTGACTCATGGTAGTCTAAATGCTATGAAAGCAGTGAAATAGTGCTTGTTTACTGTATATTACACACCAGTACCCTTCAGGGTCAACTCTCTAGTCCCCAGTAATGATCAGACATTTACAGCAAACATTGCTTAGTCATCACAGGTCAACTTCATCACACAGGTGACAATTATTACATTAGTTTAGCATTACAGTGTTAATAGAGACTGCTGTATTGATTTGTTTTTCTGTCCTCAGCAAAGGGTTTAGTCAGGTGCTTCAAAGAGATTGTTCCTGTCAGTCGATGTTATAAACATACAGTCACCGCTTTGCATAAAGGAAGTTAATATTTTTCGTGCACACTTAACAAAGTGTCTATCAGTGCCTCCTGGCTTTACCTTTTTACAAATTCAGACTTTTAATTGACTTAGCCTCAATAGAAAAATAAAACTTTCGGGTATAAAATCTTGCTAAGTATCAAGTAACAAATTCCTTTTTCTAGATGTTGTCTCTAATTACAGCCTTCTGACAAAAGGAGTATTCCTGTTTCACCGAGCTGGTCGTCCATTTTTCTCCTTTGTTTTGATTTTTTCTAAGTTTCAGTATATCTGTATAACCAATTGGTGCTTTTTAAACACGCCTGTGTATCCTGGTGCAGGGATGTGAGAGTAAAGCTAGTGGTCATGCTTTTTTTTATATGAACTTGCTGTGACACATGGAATTTGTTCATCTAGGACTCTCGCAGAGCAGAATGATCAGAATTTTCAACAAGGTCACTTTATAATAATTTTAATTCTGAGGATTTTAAATCACATAAAGAAATGCTCCGAGTTTTGAGGCCAACATGCCTGTGATGAAGGACTGTAATCATCATCGCTCCTGTTATCTCCTCACCCCACGCCGTGTAGTCAAGAGCAACATGGCCCTTCAAGGGCTTCTCGCACGTCGCCATGGTGACCACTGTTTGCATGGGATGGGTATTTCATTCCTCTCCCTTTAGTCGGACCTGGAGACACGCCTTGGCTCAGCTTTCCTCCGTGTGCATGCACTTGTGTCCTTGTGTGTTTAATGGAAACACTTCATGTTGTTGTTGTGTAGGATTGTTATTGTTTACTTTTCGACTCTTTTTAAGAGGATCAGCTAACAAGGGATTCCCTGTTTGTTTTTTCCAGTTCATGTTGTCATGTCTAAAAATAGACTGACATCACATCACAGGCTTGTGACTGTGATGAGCAGCTGCTGACTCAGCGTTTGTGGGAGCACTGCAGCGTACTTTCCCTCCCTAGTTGTTTTTCTTGCAGACTCATTGTCGGCTACCTGTAGATCTTCTGTAAACCCAGTTCTCACCTATCGCCTTGTTACTTTCTATACGTCACAACACGTGATCCAGAGTTCATCCTTTTCATTCCTCGTCCTTTTGTCCACAGATACTACGATCAGCTGTGTGCCATCGAGCCAAAGTTTCCCTTCTCAGAAAACCAGGTAACGGATTCGATCCGCCGCTCATGACTGTGGATTAAACTCCTGATAAGAGACGAGTCGTGAACACAAAGCTTGTTTCTGTTTCCTGCAGCTCTGCTTAACTTTCACATGGAAGGATGCTTTTGATAAAGGATCTCTGTTCGGAGGCTCCGTCAAGCTCTGTAAGTCAAGACAGAGCAGTGCAAAAGTTTTACACCATCCTTAATGTATTCATCTTTGCTTCCAATGAGTTGGACATTAAATGGCTGTGATGGACTTAAAATGAGTAGCAAAGTCCGAGAAACACAGAAATTCTCACTCTGATCAGTTTTTGTTGTTGATATTTGACATAATGTTTTTGGTGTTTAAACTGGTTTTTCCTTGCAGCTTTGGCCAGTTTGGGCTACGAGAAGACGTGCGTGTTGTTTAACTGCGCCGCTCTGGCCAGTCAGATCGCCGCTGAGCAGAACGTGGATAACGATGAGTGTCTCAAAGCTGCTGCTAGATTCTATCAGGTGCGTGCAGTAAGACACATTTGTGTTTTGTAGGCTTTTCCTTTTGGAAAAAAATCATCTCCACCCTGAAAAATGATTATTTTATTATTTTTAAAAGATTTATACCTAATGGTGCATTTGATAAGAGTTTCAGGCCTGTGCTGGAGTTATAAAGTCCGCTAGAGAGTCCTTTAGAAGAGATATTTCCTGCATTTGGGATGGGAAACTATCATTATTTATGCATGTTCTAAAAGCATTCTTTTACAGAGCTTTGAGACGCATTAAATCTGAGTGTTTTACTCATTTAGCAAGATTCGTGCAGCTTTTTCACAAACCCTTACAAAGAGCAACCATTAATGCTCATTTTGCACCATATTTGTTTACATTTAAAGGTCTCGTTCACAGAGAAGCCGTCTAATACTTGTTCTTTTTGAAATACAATCAGCCACTCTGAGTTGCGTGTGCCTGCTGAAGGTAAAAATGGTCTTCACGCCCCATCCAGGGTATCTGCACCTTAGATAAGGTTTTGCATAATTATGGCCTTGAAAAATACTAAAAAATGTCAAATAATTCTTAAATCCAAAGTCCAACGGTCTTCAAAAGGCCACAGACTCAATAATCAAGATTACGGTTTGGAAATCGCTATAAAGAATTTTGTGAATTTTTAATTGGTGTTTTGCATTTTTGCGTAAGAGACATATGAGTGGATCCACCTATATTCATTCAGGTGTGTGTGAGGGGGGACTATTTTCAGGTATGCACATTAGCCGCTGTAGCTAGATGATGTGAGGCATGGGGGAGTGCACGTTTAGAGGTACTGCATTGTTTGTTTTTGGGAAAATACATGCACTTTCATCCTCTGCAGAGCAATTATCTCCATATTTGTATAATTTTTAGCACCTAAAGATTTGGACGGAGCTATTTGTGAGGTAGTCGCATCCTTTTTTTCATTCTTAGAATGTAAAGTTGTACATTTTATAAAGGCACCTTAATAAAGGTCTTAAAAATGGTCCTTAAACCTGCAGATAACCTGCCCATCACCTGGATTAGCCACAGACGGGAAAACAATCGGGTCGGAAAAGGCTAGTCTCTTCAGTTGCATTGATGGCCCCGCCCACTTTAGCTTGTGACCGTGGAAGGCTGCAGGAGAGAGCAGAGCACGTTTTGGCTAGTAGAAGCTAACCATTAGCATTAGCAACTCCACAACATGGCAGAACGTGTTTGTGTTATTTGTGAAGTTGCATTTTTTTAGAAAGAGTCGCATTGCTGTTAGCCAATCAGAGGTGAGACGTTTGCATATCATAATATTAATGAGTAAGACTCGTAATTCTGTCGTTTTCCACCCCCCCAACTCCTCTGACCGACTCCTACTTCGTGAAACAGGAGCACCAGAGTTTTTTTCCCCACTGAAAGAGATTCACAAGACATTCGTGCACACTAGAGACCGCAGCAGATTTATTGAAAATACGAGTGAATGAGCGTTTTAAACCACAAATACTTCCAGACTCTCATGTCTCATCCCTGTTTTTCCTCTTCCAGTTGGCCAGCGGCGCCTTTAGTCACATTAAGGACACGGTCCTGTCAGCCCTGAACAGAGAGCCCACCATGGACATCTGCCCCGAGACCGTCGGCACCCTGAGCAGCATCATGCTGGCTCAGGCTCAGGAGGTCTTCTTCCTCAAAGCCACATCAGGTACCGAAGGCCCAAAGCTCCAGACACTTATCACACGTTTAGTCTTTCACTGGGAAGTGCAGGTTTGACTTTTTTAAAGCTCATTAATTTGGAGAAATGTTTCTAATTGCCCTCGATGCAGGCTTTTTTGATATTCGTAAGATTAATTTCCATCTGCGACGAGCCGTTTTGATCCGAGCAGCAGCTTCTGTCCCAGTTCTGTCTGCACAAAGTTTCCTTTCACAAAAAGCACTTTTGCACATGACATCATAAAGAAGGCCTTTTTTAATCTGCTGAGTAAAGTTGTTGCTGTAAATGAGTTTTCACACTCTGCAGGATGTGAGGCCAGCTTCTTCACTCTGTGTTTTATTTATTTTTTACCGCCGTGGTGTTAAAACACGAGTGAGAAGCAGAATCACAGTTATTAACAGATTCTCAGCAGATCGGTAGAAAACTGCTCATCAGTTTGTCGCCCGTGGCTTTTAGAGAACGCAGCTCATCTCCAGAGTTTGGCTTGGCTGTAAAAGCGTCTTTGTTTTCTTTACAGATAGGATGAAAGATGCCGTGATTGCTAAACTGGCCAATCAGGCGGCAGATTTCTACGGCGATGCCTTCAAGCAGTGCCAGTACAAAGACACGCTTCCTAAAGTAAGTGAACCACACACACCCAGTAGACTTTAATGTGAGACAGGGAATAGGACTCACAACCTCTCTGTCCTCATTGGTCTCTTCTCCATCCTGTCTTCGCTCTGATTGGTTGGATCTGAACCCGGCTGAGCTGGTTTTCTTCCTGATTTCTTGCTGTCAAACTTCAGGGTTCCTGCTCTGAACTTTCAAACTGGGAATTGTGATTTTTTTTATCTCTCTGGGCTGCGACCGTCCTCAAAGAGAGAATTTTCAGAAATTCCTAAAACATTCTCACAAGTTCTCAGTTTCCTCACAAGGAGAGGAGGTTGGAGAAACGTGGCGAGGCTAAAGGTTTCCGTTTAGGTTCCTCAAGGCAGAAAGTGCAACAAATGTGAAGCTAAGGCCCGGTTCACACGGAAAAATAATTAAGCTGCTCCTCCTCTTTCCAAAAATCATAAAAAGACACCACTGATGACTGGTATGGCTCTAAAGATAATCTCATCAGATAATCCTGCCATGTGTGGTGTGTGTGGAGCACTCTGGTCTGTTCGAAAAGACGTCAGGACCGCTCCGATCATAAATCAGGGATGTTCAACCTGGTCTTGCTTTGATTTTGAGGACCAAAGGTGCTGCCTGTTGAATGTAGCCAATCAGAAAACGAGTCAACAGAGCACACTCCTCCACCATGTTTGTTTACTCCGAACTCACGTTCAATCTTGAGATATTTTCCATCTTACCGGTGAATGTTCGTGCGTGAAAGGGGTTAATGTGTTGCTTCTGCCGTGTGGCCACACACTTCAGAACCAAAACTTTTTTATTCCCACGCGTGGTCTCTCCTGTTTGGAAAATCGGCCGACAATTTAAAAATCCTGTCATGTGAACCGGACCTTCGTTGTGTTTGATCTGAGACGATCTGACATAAATAAAAAACATAATAAAAGCAACACAATGAAATTTGTGACTAAAGTGCAAAAAGAAAATTAGTGTGAATATTTGCAGAACTAAAGTGGTGTCATGCGTGCAAGCGCGTCCTACCGTTACGCCTCATGAAGATGATAAAATAACGTCTGATGTGATAAATTCTGTTGCACATAAAGATGGAACAGAGATATGTTAGCTAACCTGCTCACCTTAAACATCAGCCCTTAAGAATGAGTTGTTGTTGTTTATTTTCATGCTGACGGATTTAAAATGTGGTGATGTTCAGCAGCACCTGGAATATCTGATAACACACACACACTCTCTCTAAACACGGGTGTGGGGTGTTTCTCTGAGCTGTAAGGTTAAACACTCATCATGGCCTCTTCTGTTTTTCTCTCCCGTTGTCGTCTTCTCTTCCTGCATCCCTCGTGGCGGCGGCGCTGGTCGTCTGTACGTTTGGGCTTGTGTTGTGTTTGCACGCTGCTTGTGCCTGTCTGTGGTTGGCTTTTGCTGGTGTGCGTTTGTTTCCTTCTTTTGGTTTGTCACCTGGCCATCATACGTGTGTTGTTGTGTGTGTGTGTGTGTGCGTACCTGCGTGTTTTTTTTCTGTTGTATGCCTCTCCCTGGTCAGTATTTTTATTTTCAGGAAGTGCTGCCGGTGCTGGCGGCTAAACACGGCATCATGCAAGCCAACGCCGAGCTGCACCAGAGCATCCTCGCCAAACAGAAGAAGCGTTTTGGAGAGGAGATCGCTCGTCTGCAGGTTGTGTTTTTATTAGTTCTGCTGCTGTGAGAGAAATCACGCGTCTCCTGGTGTGATTTTTAAACACCAACTTTAAACTCTGCAGCACGCAGCAGAGCTGGTGAAGACCGTCGCGTCTCGTTACGACGAGTATGTGAGCGTGAAGGACCTGGGTGACAAGATTAACCGAGCTCTCACCGCAGCCAAGAAGGACAACGACTTTATCTACCACGACCGGGTGCCCGAGGTCAAAGACCTGGAGCAGATCGGCAAGGCGGCGCTGGTGAAAACTACCGCCATCACACCTCCACTCAGCCAGAAGTTCACAGGTAGGCTGTTGACCTGCTGGAGCGCTCGGGATCAGAGAACTCCACATGATGGCACGAGGATTTAAGGAGAAGAAAAAGATATAATCTCATATTTTTATAAATGTTTTCAAATCAAAACACAGTAAAAAAAAATTCACTGTAAAATGAGGATTTTTTTTAAGTTAAATGAGAATTTTTTTATATAAATTATTTTATAAATAAATAAAATGAGGCATTATTAAAATAAACTTTTATAACAATTAATAAATAAAATGACAACTTTTTAAAATACATTTTAAGATTTTTTTTAAATAAATAAAAAATAAATAAAATGAGGAAGTTTTTTAAATGACTAAATAAAAATATATAATTAAAAATATTTTAGAGGATTTAAAAAATTTATTAAATTTTTTTTCAATAAGTACATTTTTATAAAAATTAATAAAATACATAAAATTAAATTTTTCAAAAACAAATAAATAAAATTACCTATTTTTTTAATTAGTTATTGTTCTCAGCAGAAAAAAAGCAATGAAAATACATATTTTTGCACCTTATAAATAATTTAGAGTAATGAAGGCTATAAAATATTCTTAATAATAATATGAAAAGAACAATAGTAATATCATTGTAAACATAATGGCATGGAACAATCATTAAGTTTTTCTTAAACATCCTCATATTTCTTGCAATTTTTTACTTCAATACTTTTTTTCTTTTCAGTTTTTCACCAAACATTTCATTTAGATTTAGAGACTGAAACCGCTCTACCAAACCGTTGATCATGCAGGAAAACGGTTAATAAATATTCTGTTATGTTCTGTCTAAATAGTTTGTTTTTATCTGTTTTTATAGACTTGTTTGAGAAGATGGTCCCCATGGCCGTGCAGCAGTCCATGAGCATTTACAGCCAGAGGAAGGCCGAGATGGTGAACAGACTCGTGGGAGCCATGAGGGAGGCCACCAATCTCTGCAACGGGTGTGTAGCTCCATCCCAGCTCCTCATGAGCTCCTTCAGTAATCAAGTTAAAGATTTACCAGAGAAAAGTGGAAATAAAAGCCTTCTTTGTTCTTTCTACTTGTTTCTGATTGAAAGTTTCTCACCTGAAACTGACCTGGTGAACCTAAATCTAACCCCGTTAGGGTGCTGGCGTCTCTGAACCTGCCTGCTGCCTTGGAGGACCTGTCGGGAGACAGCATCCCACAATCCATTGCTGAGAAGTCCAAATCGATCGTGGGACAGGGAGGCCTGCAGAGCATCGAGAAGTTAATCAGAGATCTTCCTGAGCTCTTAACTCGTAACAGGGAGATCCTGGACGAGGTGAGTGGTGGAAGTCATCTAATCGTCATGAAAGTAAAGAACTAGAGGCAGGCCGGCCGCCATATGGCTTCTTCTTTCCTCTGCAGAGCAGCATATGAGAGTAATAATGTTTAATGGCTGCCTGGCGGTTTCCTGCCAAGGCGACTAGAGGAGCGCATTAATGCCTACAAACTCCAAATCTTCACTAATGGCGTAAATCCCAGACCAGGATCATCTCGGAAATCTAATCCACTGATCCGCGGGCCAAGAACCGTCGGTTCACCAGCTCCAGCCAGCCCGCGATTTTAAAACAGCTTGCTGACAAACAATGAAACAGACGGAAGGAAACGCATAAAGCAAAAATCTCGCTTTTTTACCCAAGTTTAAAAAAAAATACTAAGCGGTTGAAAACATTCATACCCCCAATAAAAAGTTCTTTTGCACAACGAGCCAAATGCAAAAGTAAAGTGTGGATTTAGTGGCCAAGAACAAAGTTATTAGCTTTTTTTACATCTCAACTCTTAATATAACTTTAAAACGTGAACTCCAGGCTCGGTGAGCTAATTTAGAGTTTTCTCTTGAACCGCTGGATGGATTTTATTGAAACTTTCAGAAAACAACACTTACACACACACACACACACACACCTGTCACTGATTAACCTTTGGAGTCTGTTTGATCCAAGATGGCCGCTACAAAAGCAGCTGAGAGATAACTGACTGTGAAAACTTTAGCTAAACTGAGTGAGCTTCAGGAGTTGACCCTAAAAGACTCAAATTAGGGCTCAGTCGGGTACGAAAAGCTTTTGATTTGGATTGTTTTGGTCCATCAGTCTCTGAAGATGCTGGATGATGAAGAAACGACAGACAACGAGCTGAGAACCAAGTTCAACCAGCGCTGGAACAGAACCCCGTCTGGAGATCTCTACAAGCCCCTTCGTGCCGGTACGTCACCGCTCTTTACCTTCATTTGTAAAAAAATGTGTTCTCACTCTTTTTCCTTCCTCTCAGAGGGCTCCAACTTCCGTAACATCCTGGACAAGGCGGTGCAGGCCGACCAGGTGGTGAGGGACCGCTACAACACACAATGTGACATGATCGCGCTGCTGTGTAAACCTGAGAACGAGCTCAACGCCGCCATCCCCTCCGCCAACCCGACCAAGACACTACAGGGCAGCGAGGTGGGTCTGACGGCGCGGCGCTGCGAGCACTAGTTTTTATTGTTCCGGTTAGTTCTATGTGCCAAGCGAAGACCCAGAGGACTTTATGTGCTTTATGGCGCTTTTCCCTCCCCCTCCTCCCCCTTGGAGGAGCCCCATTTTTCATATTGTTTGCTGACTTTGCAGCGAGCGTCACTGGGGAGCATAAACAACTAGCCAAGCAGAAAGAGGAAAGAGCAGGGAAGAAGCGCTCATCTCCAGCAGCACTGTGCTGAAGTGGGAGGGGGAAAAGATGGTGGGCTGCAGACTCAGATGATGATGATGATGAAGATGGATTCGATGCGTTTCTTCCTCCAGGTAGTGAACGTGCTGCGCTCGCTGCTCGCCCAGCTGGACAACATGAAGAGGGAGAGGGAGGTCCTGGAGGGAGAGATCAAGGCTGTGACGTTCGACATGTCCACCGCCTTCCTGAAGGCGCTGGCCCAGGACGGCGCCATCAACGAGGAGCAGCTGTCCGTGTCGCAGCTCGACCAGCTGTACGGCAGCTACAACCAGAAGGTGCAGGCCAGCCTCCACACGCAGGAGGAGCTGCTGGGACAAGTGCAGGTACGCGGCTAAAATTACCCGCTGCTGGAGTCTTAGCATCATTACTTATATCAAAACAGAAAAACACCACGGGTAAGCGCTTCGCTCAGCAGGTGCAGGGAAGAGAAACGTGTGCAGATCAGATTTACAGCTTACTCTGCATAAGTGCGCTAAAAGGTTCCTCCTTTCGTCTGAATCTTGTTCCAGACGTCCCACCAGGAGTTCGCCAGCTTGAAGCAGTCCAACAACGAGGCCAACCAGAGGGAGGAGGTCCTGAAGAAGCTGGCTTCAGCTCACGACAGCTACGTAGAGATCTGCAGCAACCTGCGCGAGGGCACCAAGGTACCGGCGCCGCTCCAGCTGTCAGACTTCACTCCTTATTTATCTTGTTTTGCAAACCAGATGATTTATTTCTGCTCCCTTCCTCCTCAGTTCTACAACGACCTGACGGAGATCCTGCTCAAGTTCCAGAACAAATGCAGCGACATCGTTTTCGCCCGCAAGACCGAGCGGGACGAGCTGCTCAAGTGCGTGTTTTCTAGAGATTTCCATTTCCAGATGTTTTTATTTAAGGTCACCTGTAGTAAACAAACACTCTGGTTTCAGGGAGCTGCAGCAGAGCATCGCTCGAGAGCCCAGCGCTCCGTCCTTCAGCGTCCCCGCCTACCAGAGCAACCCGGGCGCCCCGGTCCCGGTCCCCGGTCCGACTCCGGCTCCCAGAACAGTCTTTGTAAGAAAACACAGAGTCAAACATCAGAGTTTCTGGTTTGATGGTGGAGGCCGGCTGGAGGATCACAATCAGGGTTTAACTGTTTCCTGTAAGATTTAAAACTAAACATCTGTTAATTCTACTTCCTGTTTCCTGTTTTCAGTCCCAGCAGCCTCAACAAGCCCCACAGAAGCCCCTAGCCCCCACCAGGCCACCTCCTCCCAGCTTCAACCCTCAGGCAGCATCCACCCCCCCCACCGGCCCAACACCCGTTGGCCCCCCCACCAACAACCCACCACCGGTTGCACCGACCTCCCAGGCCCAGGGACCGCCGTACCCGTCCTACCAGGGTTACCCAGGGTGAGTGGGACTCCACATCTGATTTTTTAATTTATCCTCGTGATAATTCGGGTTTGATTATTTATTTTATTTATTTATTCCAGGTTCTACCAGATGCCCATGGGCTTCAACCCGTACGCCTACGGCCAGTACAACATGCCCTACATGCCCTACCAGGCCACCCCCGGACAGGGAGGATACCCCGGAGCTCCTCCAGCTGGACAGTCCTACCCCGGTTACCCCCAGCAGCAGCCCCCCCAGCAGCAGCCCCCCCAGCAACAGCCCTACTACCCTCAACCATAACTGCCCTCTTCACCCCCCCCTCCCCCGATATGTTAACACCAAATAAAAAATGTCCTCAGCAATAACACTCCTCCATCAGCCCCTGCTCCATCTTCATTTCCTTTCACTAACAGCCGCTTTAGGGGGGGGTGGGGGGTGTTACTAAGCTGATTTGCACTTTTTCCTTAATTTTATTTTTTGTTCTGATTCTTTAACTTCACGGTTTTTCTTGACCTATTTTCTAACATGTTTTTTTATTTAAACCCCCCCCCCCCCCTCGTCTAAATGCGTTTCCACCGACTCCGTCGCCGAGCTGGACTGCTGTACGACACTCGTGGGCGAGCGATCCTTCACCCCCCCGATCTGCTCCTACATATCACCTATAATCCTATTTTTGTAACGATTACGGATGCCTCACGCTCACCCGCTGCAGCTTTTCTACGACTGTTGGGAGCGCCGCTCTTCTTCTTTTCCTCTTTCATCCCGGGAATGTGGGCTGTTTTTTTTTCTTGTGTTACAATCAAAGGCTGTATAGGTGGGAGAAATTGTTTTACTCTATAAATATATGTATAAATAAGACTGTATGTGGTTAACTAAAATACTCTGTGTGCTGCATCCTCATGCTCTTTGTTTTTATTTTTATTCCTGATCTCTGATGTGATTAAAAAGAAGGAAGGAAAGAACTCCCAGCTGGAGCCTTTGAGTCTGTTTGATGGATGCAGAGCAGCCAGAAGGGGGCAGTCCTGCAGCTCACCTGCTTGTTGCTCCTTTCAGCCAATCAGAGAGCGGCTGCCTAACTAATCGGACTCCTTTTGACCCCTCTTCCTCCTCCTCCTCTTCCTTCACTGGGGGCAGATCCCATTTAGATGACATGCAAATTACGTTGCAGCGAGGTCGCGATCTCATCCAATCATATTTTCCCCGCAGGTGATTTCTCTACAGATTTCATCCCTCGATATTTATTCAATGTCAGGAGACACTAATGATTTCACATATATCCAGTGTGTGTGTGTGTGTGTGTGTGAGAGAGTGTGTGTGAGGCAGATGGCAGCACAGTATGACGTCTGGAAGGATGCATGGAGATGTTGGCACAAAGCTGCTGGTCTCCTGCCTGCATCCATCACTCCACCACTCTCCATCCTCCTCCTTTTTTCCCTCCATATCATCCGTTTTTTTTCCTTTCTTTTAAAAAAAATTCACATTTTACTTGATTCTCCATCTTCTGTTTCCCTTCCGAGCTCATTGCAGTTTGCTTTTATTTCTCCGCACCTGTTTTGTTTTTTAAACATCTGGTTTTCCTCTCAGTCTTTTCTGCACACCATCATGTCTTGGCTTCTAAAATCATTACGTCAATCTCTAGGAGTGAATCTCACACGGATACACACTTTTAATCAGATCTAACAGCTCCGACTGGAAGTGGCAAAACATGAATGCTGCCATGTCCCCCCCTCCCGTCCCCTCCCTGTATCTATACGGCATGCCGTTGCTGCCAAAGCCAATTGTAGCTCTGGATATGTTTATCAAAGGTGTCTGTGCGTCTCAGGCGTTTAATTTTAACAAGACGTTCCTCCAGTGGAGGAGTGTCACATTTTAATTGGTCTGAAAGAGAATAAAGGCAGCGAGCGGAGTTCTGCAGTGACAGGTATTAATTACCTTCTGCCTAATGGCTCCCAAACTCAGCACTCAGCCATATTGGTGCTCACACTCTTCCTACTCCCCCACTCTTTTGTCTCATTGCCGTTCTCTCCTCCTCACCATGTGTTTGTGGGCTCAATCCAGGCTTTTCTTTGGCTATGATGTCGATAATTAAATAGAGATACTCTATTAAGGAGTCTCTGTCAGGGCGCTGTTTGTCGTCTTTCGAGGGTTTGTGTGCGCTAGCTCGGTTAATTTAAGAGCAAACTGGAGACAGGCGCGTGGAGTCGAGGGTTCACACCTGAGCTCTGGGTGTTGTGAGTGAATAATTACCTCAAACAGCTTGAGAAGCTAACAAAGAACAAATAAATACAAACAGGTAAACTTTAGATGGTAAAAATGGTATCCATGCTGGTCCTGTGGGGGGGAGGAACCAGCAGGATCGGCCTGTTTAAGGTCAAAGGTCAGATGTTTTCCTTCAGGAAAATTCATGGTTTTATCGTTTACAGCAAGTGGTCCTGAATCATCAAAGCAGCCCCAGACCATCACACTACCTCCACCATGTCTGATTGTGTTTTTACCCCACAAAGGCTTGGGTCAGCCCTGATCACAGTGGCGCCCCCAAGGGGTGACCAGAGGGGGCCATGGCCACTCCTAGAAAATTGCTTTTTTTTTTAAGGAATCAACGGAGTACCCGAATAGGATTATGTACTCGGACAGGCCCGGAAAAGTCGCTGAGTGGAACTTTTTGTTCAACGTCTCTCAGAGCACCGTAAAAACACTGCTTCATCTGGTCGTTGAACGCCACTTTTTACATCACGCAGCCGCTCTCTTGGTCCTCTGACTCAAATAAATTAAGCCATACTTTGAAAGAATAAAACTTTAAACGTTAATCTCTGTGGAAGATTTTTGGCGCTGATCAGTGACATCACTCCCCGCTGAAGCAGTCGCAAAATGCTGACGTCTTAGCAGAGTTCTGAAAAGGCCGATTTTGTATAGAGACGGCTGAGGACCGAGCCATCATAAATCCTGGTTAGTTTTCCCGTAACTCCTTTAGTGAGCACACGGCTATAAAAACCAATTTGGTGTGCCACCCCAAAATTTTCTCTGGCCCCCCATGGACATTTTCTGGGGGCACCACTGCTCAGACAGGCTGGTTTTAAAAGCTTTTTTCCTTTAATCAGTAAAATAATAAAACAGCACTTTTATTCACTCAGGTTATCTTTGTTACTGAAATCTGATTAAAGAAAACAGAAGGAGTCTGAATTCTTTCCCACAACAACGTACACTGATAGACACAGACTGTGCAACTTCTCTGCCTCTCTCCAAACTTTTTCAGTGCATCGCTGACATCTGATTCTAGATTTGTTTGTATTTTCCAAATACTGAAGATGCAAACTTTTTTGCATTTGAGGAAACTTCCCAACTTTTATTCTGACGTGGTTTTGTGACTGACAGCGACTTCCAGCTCCTTCGTGGGCGTCTTATCTGTTTCTACATTGTTTGTTTGTCGGCTGAAAGGATAAAGGTGCATGAATGTTTCTGAGTCCAGATTAAAGGAGTTTAAACCTCGATGAATCCCACAAACGGGACATAAAGGCACCTGGGTTAGAGGTCACATGCATGTGTGAGCAGATGTTTGGTGGTAGGCTCCAGCAGATACCTGGAACATGAGTCGTGGTCCAGTTGGTGGTCCCGGCACCCAACCTTCCACTCCCAGCTTTGACTCTGTCCTCTTTCTGAGGAATTAGCGAAAACTTGTATAACATCACCAGTTTCTCTGATGGGATTCCTAAACCATTCCCAGGCCATCTTGGAGATCTAATCCCTCCAGTGTGTCTTATTTGGTGGACCTGGAGACCTCCTGCCAGTAGGAAACGCCCAAAACACCTCGGCTGGCTCTTTTCGATGTGGAGGAGCAGCGGCTGTCCTCAGAGTTTCTCCTGGATGTCTGAGCTCCTCAACTCTGAGGCTGAAACTCATTTTGGTCATTACGTAGATGGACGTTCGCTCACATCGCTGCAGATGTGAAGTTTTCTTCCGTGCTGCAGATGCAGGCCAGTGCTGCATCCCCTAGTCAAGATCTGGTCCACCCTGGAGTAACTAGAGCTTTAATTTAATAGAAAATCACCTAAAATAAAGTGTTTTAGTATATTTTTGCCCTGAAATAACCAGAAAACAAAATAGAAGTTTAATTTTTGTTTATTTTCAACATCAAAGTTAAAAAAAAGCTTTGAAACAACATTTTTTAAGTGTTTGACCGAGTGCTGAATAACAGAGTTTAATCAGATGAACCAGCAATGAGACGTTTGGTTGAACATGTAGAGGAATCTGCTCCTCTGTGAGGAGAATAATTGGATAATCTTTGAGGGGAAAAAGCAGATTTTATTCCTGACTGATGAAAGTTTCCGGATGCTTTTTTACCTCGGCTCTCTGGTCCTGAGCATCTCTTCCCCTCCACCCTCTTAGAAGCAGGATGCCTGAAATAGCTCTGATTGACAGGTATAGAAACACAGTTACTATAACAACTACCTCCTGGCTCTCATGAGCACCCCCCCTCAGCATCACCACCTCTTCTCTTTTCAATTTCTTTTTTACCAGCTCTCCTTCTTTCCTTTTTTTTACCCCTCCTCACCATGTGCATGTGTGGGCGTTCGGGGAAGAGATTATGAAAAAGAAGCCGACTGCAATATTCCTTCTCGTGGATGTTTGTGTAGAGAAGATGGAGCGGCCTGGCACCGGCGCTGGAGTCTAACCTGTGTGGGTGAGGGCATGAGGCGAGAGAGTGGGACGATGAAACACGCTTACACAACACAGGCAGCAAATAAGCTTTTTATATTCTTTTCCTGTTTCCTTTTTTATTTGTTGTTTTTTTTTTTTTTGGTGGAGGGGTGGGGAGGGGGGTGCTGCACTTGTGTAATCAAGTCGGTCCAGCGGGCCGTGTTCCTGCAGGCGTGGGTGTCTTTTGCATGCGTGCACACGTTGATGTCAGCGAGGATGCCTGATGGGTGGATTTCAGGCTGGATGGGAACTGGTGACACCAGAGAGCAGTGTGTGTGTGTGTGTGTGTGTGTTGTTGTTGAGACGAACATCACTAGTACCACCTGTTTTAGTGGGACAAAGTCTACACACACACACACACACACACACACATTTGCATATGCCAACAGCCAAGTGGAGGTCAAAGCAATCTCTCAATAATATCATTTATCTAACCTACTTACACTCAAGTTATCTGAGGCACCTCGTTCCCTCCTGTCAGAGTCCTCATCTCCTCCTCCTCCTCCTCCTGCTGCTGCTCCTCTTCCTCCTCTTGTGTGTCCCTGCCTGTCCTTTCATCTCCCCGTCTCTGAGTCATCACACGGGGTGAGAGGTCTGGGGGAAAACAAGCTGCCAGATTTGGACATGCCATAACAATGCAGCACCTGTCAGGGCGTGCGTGTGTGTGTGTGTGTGTGTGTGTGTGTGTGTGTGTGTGTACCTGTGTGAGTACATGTGCATGCAGCTGTCTGGGAGCGTCAGGAGAAGGAGAAGGAGAGAGAGAGAGAGAGAGAGAAGGGAACATTTCCATTTACTTTAAAAAACATCCTGCCTCTTTCAGTGTGTGTGTGTGTGTGTGTGTGTGTGTGTGTGTGTGTGTGTGTGTGTGTGTGTGTGTGTGTGTTTTGTCACGGCAGATTTCTCCTGAAGTTGCTCTGTCGCCTTATTGATTGGCCGTCCTGCTTTGTGGCAGGAAATGAGACGGCTCTGTGGACACCTCCAGCACCTGACTCTCTCTTAATGATCTGAGCTCGGCTGCTCGGGTCTTGTGCTGCAGCTCCACTTGGTTTAGACCAGATCAATGGCACAAGCATCAGTGTTTTCAGGAGACAGATGTCAGTCACACACCCTCTAGAGGTGTGTGTGTGTGCTTCAGATCAAATAGCACCTGTAGAGGTCTCTCTCTCTCTCTCTCTCTCTCTCTCTCTCTCCTCATTGCAGAGGAGTTGATGATTTGTGCATCACACCAGTTTGAACTCTGTGATGTCGACTTGTGCTGATATGGCAGAGCTTCATACATGCAGCAGAGAGAGAGAGAGTAGAGGTGGTGTAATTCAGAATTAATTAGGCTGTGACACACAGGGGAAGACACAGCCCATAATAAGACATTTAAAACAGGATGGGATCTGGTATCCAAGTGCAGGGTATCCATAGAGACCGTTGCTATGGCGGAGAGAAATCTCACCTCATTAGGAACAAATATAAATAGCCCTGCGACTCAGCTCCTGGTCCTGATGCCCACGGCTGAGCGAACAGGCTCGGAGGTTTAACAGGTCAACGGAGCAAGCGGTGGAAAGATGGAGAGATCAATAAAGGAGAGGACGCTAAATATGAAAAAAAAGCTTGTAACGAGGGAGGGGGATGTTTCCATTCCTGACAGACGTGGGAAGAAAGTTTCTCAGTGAAAAAATGTTGATTTAAATCCGTGTTAACATGTTTTGTACGTCACAAAGGAAAAAAACAATAAGTGAGATCACAGAACAGATGTGCAAAATAGAATGAGGAGAGGGTGTGAATGTTTTTACACACACACGTCTCCAGGAACGGTGTTTTTTCCCTCTTTCCCAGCAGCATTCATAACGAGCGAGGAGGAGAGCAGGAGCTGTGGGAGGAATGATGGGAGAGGAGACAGCATCCACAGGTCTGAGTCCCTCCAGGTGTGCTGCAGTGCAGCATCGACTCATCCTGCATGGTGTCGCTGTCCAGAGGCTCCGCTCGGACCTCCTCCAGCCGTCTCCTTTAAGCTTCCGTCCTTCCAGTGTGCATCATCATTAGATAAGTGTTTCTATGGTATTTAGTCATCAAGGCTCGGTGTGCCGGGAAGGAAGCACTCCTCATTATTCCCTGCATCAGAACCCTGACAGCATCTTTCTATTATTATTATCATTCCTGTAATTATTGCACAGGAACTTCCCCGTCTCCCTTATTCTCATCCAAATCCTTTAAAGTGAAATTAAAAATATTGACTGCTGCATCACTGTGCAGACTTTGCACACTTCCAAGAAAGTGACGGGTCAATTAAAGCAGGAGTCCCTCTTCTGGAGGAAAAAACAAACCTTTAGGAAAAGCTCGCCGTGGCTCTTCCTGTTCTTCAAAGCTAAATGGTTTTCTCTGCCTTTGTTGTGAACAGTGTGTTTTCAGCGCGGGAACAAAGGTGTCTGCGACGGAGAGATGAAAAACGGCGACAACTGATGAAGACGGTGCAGAGTTCAGACGTGTACGTTTGTGTGGGCTGTCTAATTGAAGAGATGGTTTGATTCCTCTCCTTCTGCACTTCTCTCTGAAGACCTGTCAAACTCATAATCAGCAGGGGGAGAATGAGGGAAAAAACAGTGTGCAAGGATGGAGCAGGAGGGAGAAATAGTGGAAGGCTGCGATTAGGAGCGAGGATGGAGGTGGGGAGAGTTTACGCCCACCGCCTGAAGACTCGAGAAGACAGGCAGAGGAGGGGAGAAGGTGTGGAGGAAGCAGTGTGAGAGTGCCAGAGCTCATCAGCCTGTCAAACATCCGTTGTAGACCACAAACCCACACAGCCGTCACACTCACAGGTGCACGTCTCTCAGCCTCACACACACATTCTCTTACATGTGTGCAGGTAGGTCTCCTCTTACTTGATTTCCCTGTAGGGAAAAGGTGATCCACAGTGACTCACCCTCATTGATCAGAGGTACAACCAGTCCTCGTCCTGATGCTCCCCTCGCTGCCCTCCCAGCTATTTCAGCTCCACACCAGCACCATCTGAGTGCGCACTTTTCAGCCCAGCCCACGTTTAAACCCATATTATTCCATATCTTCTGACTGCTGACGCACTGCATCTAATTTCATCATCCACATGCCCCAAAGGGTTGTTTCAGCACCTTTTATGGCGGCTTCTTTTATTTTATTTGCACCTCAGATACAGTAAGGGGCCACAGGATGTTGCATAAAGAGCTCAGCAGTCCTGCTTTAGGTGGGACAGAAAACAGGGTTGGAAAAATCCTGCAACACAAAGAATTCATTAACAATTCAAGCTTCTTCAGACGTATATCTGCACTGGAATCTGATGCTCAACATCAGTGACATCTGCCTGCATCCTACCAATGAGAACAGTGGGATCCGTGTTGCTAATGTGAACCCTGTTGTGATGCAGAATATGGTTCTCTGGGTAGGCTGCTCGCTATTTTAGGAAGTAACCTTTTCAGGGGATCTTTCAGGACTTTTATGAACTTCAAATGAGTTTTCATTCAAATAAATGTATTAATTTATAAGAATGGATGCATGACTCCAGGTTAGTCACTGTCAGAGCTGGACTCAGACTTTTAGGCTACAAATTTTACTTCAATAAGATAAACAAGCTTGATGCATTTTTTTAAATACGTTTTCGTGGTTTCTAAAGATTGAAAGAGAAATAATGAGAATGTGAAGTTATTGAGGTATATTCAGACGTTCAGCACGGTGGTGGACTGTTCATGATTTGTTGCAGAAGATGTAACTGCTCAGAGACGAGACACACGTTTAGCACCGATAGTTTTTTGTTACTAAACACATTTTAAATAAAGTTTAATTCCTTGTAGATTATCGTCATAAATCCACATTAAACCACTTCTGGTCTTAAAGCGTCCACATGGAGCATCAGGATTAGTGCCTTCATCAGAAACCTGCCACATACATGTCTACTGCCCCCTGGTGGAGGATCAACTGAGTTATTTTAAACTTCATTTCTTGTTTTGTTTTTGTACAAATTGGAGCAGAAAATACATTCAATATCAAACGACTTATGGAGGATGGTGTGAGAAGAGAGTTTGTGTTTAGAGACCTGGCCTTAGATGACTTTAAAGACCAAGTTCACTCTGAGTTTAACATGAAACGGGAAAATAGTCTTCTGCCTGTATTTTCTGCATTAGCAGCTGATAGAAACTAGACGGAGAAACACTTGGATTAGAAAAGCCTCTGATTGAAAATTATCGTTCATGGACTCACCCATCTTGACTCACGACGGGGGAGGCTGTTGTTGGTTTAGCGTCCAGGAAACAGCAGAGAACGTCTGGGCTAGTAGAAGCTAACCGTTAGCATTAGCAACTCCACAACACAGCAGAACTCCTCCAGGCTTGTGTTATTTGTGGAGATAAAACATCAATGTTGTAGAGCAAACAGAGTCAGTGGTAGAGTCGTGTTGCCATTAGCCAATCAGAGGCAAGATATTCGAGTATCAGGAAATAAAGACTCCAAATCCTGCTGTCTTCTGCTCACTTCCCCTCTGGCTCAATTCTAGCTCCTGAAACAGGAGCGCCAGAGCTTTTTTTCCCACAGAGATTGACTCAGAAGGCATTCATTTATTCTAGAGACCACTGCAGATGTGCTGAAATAACAAGTGAGCCTGGTTTTGAAGCTTTCCAGGGAAAATCCTGTGCTTTAAACTCCAGACAGTTTAAGCGAGGAACCGTGTGCAGCTGCTGGTCACACCAGGGTTTCTAGCTTACCGGCGTTGTGTCGAGATGGGCAGCAAGCTAGCTGGTATGGTGTGGGATGCAGGAGTGGTCCTAGAATAACATTAGAGGGGCTGTTCTGTTAGAGAGGCACCTTTTAGAGAAAACATTACAAACATTGCCTTTGAGAATTTTAAATTATAGTGTGTAACAGCAACAACATAATAAGATTTCAATTACAGTTGCTTTAGATACAACAAAATTTTAAATGTTTCAGAATATAACTTCTATTAGACTACCCGTAGAAACATTAAGCATCATAAATGCATTCTGATGCTTTGGTTCCACGTCTTGCATTAGACTAAATTATCACAAAAAATAAACAGTTCTTATTAATGTGTAGGGTCTGCCCTCAGCAGGGGGGCACAGGGGGGTCCAAGCCTCCCGCCATGGGCCCATCCTGGAACCCTCCTAGAACCGCCCCTGGTGGGATGTATATTTAATTAATTTGTCTAAAAATGACTCCTCTAATGGGTAAGTCCTCTAAACATCACCCTGTTTCAGACTATTCTGACAAACCCTTTAAATAGTTATGTCAATAAACTCATGCACAACACGTCAGCGTCTCCCTTTCCTCCATGCTCACGCACAGTTTGTTGGAAAGGTGTTTGTTTCTTGATCTCTTTGTAGGATTTCCCTGCAGGTCTTTGCACACGAGCCCACAGGTTCAAACTAGTCAGTCGTCACACCTGCCCCATTTTTGTTGTTATCTCACCCCACATACACACTCCCTGCTTTTCAGTTACTTCTTCTCGGATCCTCGCGGTTCCTTTACTTCTTCCTGTGTGGTTTCAGCAGTTCCTCGTTCTAGTTCGGTAATTTCTCTTTCAGATGGTCCAACCTTGGATCCCACGACTTCCCTCGTGTGTTGTCATTCCATCGTCCACCTCAAAAACATGACGCTAAAATTTAAACGTCCTTAACATTTGGAAAATTAGTTACTTTCACCTTATTGCACGCTTCTGCAAGATAATTCAAGTAAGGTCAAGAAAAGCCAGATCACTCTCTTTCTCTCTCCTAAAGACATTTTATTTGTCATTTTAGCTTCCATATTCCTAAAAAAAGCTCGATTTCTGCGAGCCAAACTCCCCTTCCCTCCCTCCAGAATAATTATTAGTTGCCTGCTCCATAAACAAGATGTTTTGATCACATGCATGCAAATTGGTGTGAATATTTTGGGGATTTGATTCAAAACTGCATTTTTTACCAGCTTGACAAAGATCCTCCATCGGTATGTGGCCAAAATTTAAAATACAAAAGATTCACATGAAAAGATTTGTTGTGGCATAAAATTTTGGTTTATTAAATTTGACGAAGATGCTGCTGATGAGTTAAAAAGACATTTTTTTCTCTAGTTCACATAAAAGCAAAAATAATGAAAATGATGTGATTTGAGAGGCTGCTTCTTCAAAGAAAGGCCGAGCCGAGGAGGAGGTCTATTTATCTGTTCTGCTCTGAGTGTCTAGTCATCCAGCCACATGCTCCATCATGGTTTAAATATTCATAGTCCGCCCTCTGAATATTCATGAGGCCTGCATTAATATTTATGAAACTCACTTTTTGAGATGTCACTTGATCTCTTGTATGCACATGCACTCAGAGGCGTGTACACGCGCCGGAGATCAAAGCAGGACGGATTTACGGGAAGTGGTGTAAGGTGATCTGAAGCTGTGACGCTGTGGTAAATAAACGCGGGGACTTCCTGTTTATCGTTCAACAACCTCCATAAAAGTCTGCAAGGTGAGGTGAGAGTTTGGGAAGTGACATCATGCTCAGCCCAGGGTTAGGTCTGGGTCCAGGTTTAGGGTTTGAAATCTCCAGGAAGCCTGCAGAGCTTCAAGAAGGTCAAGGAAAGTCACCCCAAACACGTTAATGGAGGATTGTTGTTTTCAAGCTGTGCTTATTTCATTCGTTTTCATTGATTTAACTATTCATGTGGTATGTGTTGATTAGAAAACCACCAAGGTCCCGCTATGCAGATTTTATGACCTTTGAGCAGAGCCAAAGTAGATGTTTCCTGCTGTTTTCAGACTTCACGCCAAGTGAAGCTCAGCATCCATCTCACAGCGAGCCAGGCACAACCTTATCTAATAAATGCAACATAGGAAAATAAATCGTTCTAAAACATTTTTTAAGCTAATAAAGGGTTCCATATGGAGGTGCATTGTTTGAGTTTTTAAAGGACAAAAAATGGAGGTGATGATGGGTTTGCAGGAGGAGGAGATAGATTTAAATCTCTAATTCCAGTTCCAGTAAGGTCTTTAAACAGACATTTCTGCACCTCGACGAGGAGCTGGAACTGATATAACCATGTTACACACACACGCACACACACACTCACACACTCAGCTGTCCTCTCTCTGATGAGTGTTATCTAACAAACCACAGCAGCGATATTTCGTGCACGCGGAAGCGAGCGCCTCTGAGTCTCGGCCTTGTGCACGCACACATGCCAGCCGTGCTGCATGAACCAGCAAACAACAGCTGTGTGTATGTGTGTGTGTGTGTGTGTGTGTGTGCGTGAGTATTCATGCCAGTTTTCTGAACAAATTTTAGATTATATGCACACCAGCTGCCTGTAGATGAACTGTTTGAGCAGACAAAAACGTTTTTCCCCCCATGTGTCGAGTTTGAGGTAAAATCAGAAAAGTGTCATTAAAAGTGACAGAACTGTGATGGTGTGTGTGCACCGTGAGAGAAAAAAGACCAGTGATGCACACACACACACACACATGTCTACTAGATTTTTGGATGACGCACATCCTGAGGTGCTCGCACTATCACCTCTGTAGTTTGTGGTTTTAACATTCAGCCTCTTTGGTTTCTTCTTTTTCTCGTCACATTTTTATGTGCACCATCACTTACCCAGAGTTTACTGTTACTGTCGCGTGACAGGGTTTTGGTAAAACGCTGATCAACTTTAGGAAAGCCTGAAGATTTATTGATCTCGATCAGTTTAAATATTCCAAAAACAGTTTGACTCTTTGGAAGCTAAATTTAAACAGATCAAGATCTGTTGGAAAATCTAGCGAAACCTCTTAGTGCTCAGAGGGTATTACATGGAAGACTCTCAGTTATGGTGCCACCAAATGTTAGCTTGATATCTGTGAATCTGACAGAGTTGTAGCCATTTATGTGTTTGCTAATGTGGGTTAGCCGTGGTGGCCATCTTGAATTGGGTTGACTCCAAGAGTGAGTTTGTTGTAGTGATCGAGATTTTTTATTAAAATCAATCTGTTTCCTCGGATCTTTTTGCTAAAATGCACACAAAAACACAGCCTTTCTGCAGAGCAGGAAAAAGTGAAAGGGTGACTCGAGATTTTTGCACAGCACACGCATGCAGTTTGCAGATAAAAGTCTCAACAAATAAAAAGATGTTTTTTTTTTTAGTTCTTCATGTTGCAAAACAATAAATAAACATAAATGCATCCACAGGTGGCTCAGATTTCGAAGAACTGTTGATTTCACCTGCATGGTGGGCATATCATGCAGAGAAATTAAAACAGAAACCTCCTTCTAGGTGTTCAAGTGAGATGGAGATGTTTGATGCCAACTAAAGAAATCCAGGAGACAAATCTGCAGAAAATGTCCTACAAAATGTCAAAAATCCTGCTTGAAGATGTTATTAGATACAATTTCTGAAGCGAATAACAAAGCCAGTCATCAATATGGAACATTAAGGAGATGCACAAGTCAAAAATCAGATCTGAATGCTAATGAAACGTTGTGGGAGGATTTTAAATGAGCTGCAGATGAAAACATATGTTAAACATGTCAATAGTGATTTTTGTACATGCACCTTTTCTAAAATAAACATCAGATTACAGAAGTGTGATGTTCTAGGAAACTGCTTTTTGGTCTTTTCAGGAGAACGTTTAAAAGAATACAGCTGGATAATTAGTTGCAATTTTCCTAGATGAACTCTCATGTGTGCAAAACATTCATGTGAATTAAAGGAAGATGAAAAAATCGTATTGTCATGTATTAGAATCAGTTCAAAGAATCTTCAAATCTATTAAAACGGGGTCTGGTTCAATATAGATAATAAACTTCAGGGATGTGTTCAAAAAAATCAGACCAGTAATTTTCTATTTCGGGACAAAGGGTGAAGCTGTGAAGTCGTTTCATCTTCTCCAAACTACATTTATCACAGGGAATCTCTGGTGAGGGTGTTTTTTCCTTTCCTTTGAATAATGGGGTCTGAGGACGACTTTGAACTGAGTGAGACTAGAATTAATGGGATGTGAATGAGTCTGCTCTGGTCTTCTTCACACAGATCCGTGCTCTTCAGCTGATCTCCTGTTTGGTCTTAATTGCTTTGCTCAGCCGGACTTGTGTCAGCAACGGAAGACGAACTAGCTGCAAGCTGCGGTTGGTGTCTGCAGAAGGTCAACGCTGCTCGTGCCGATGAGCACATCAACCAGAGTTCAGGCGAGGTCAAACCAACAGGGAAACTGATGAAACCTCCAAATAAAGACGGGATTACAAAGTCTACAGGATCCGTAATCGCCCCACGGGACGTAAAATCTCGAGGAACGAGCTTAATTACCAAGAGGTTTCCTGCTTCGGTCCTGTGGCAGCTTCTCTTTTTTATGAATTAATGAGTTAAATCTAATGATCAATCTTTAATTGAAGAACTAGGACACACCGCATGAGAAAGCAAACGAGGTTAAGGAAAGATATGTAGCTCAGAGCCCAGCAGGTGCTGCTATGACCCCCCCCCCCCCTAGTGTGAAGCTTGGGTGCAGTCAGTCCAGCGACCCACGCTTTGGACATCTGATCTCAGTTCTTCTAAAACAAACCTGGCTGTGCTACAGACATGAGGCCTGAAGTGGCTCAGAAACGCGTCAGCAGTGTAACAGTAAACCTTATTATTTGTGTCTGATGTGGTGAAAGCGTAGACAGGATAGGCCGGACCATTCACATTCAGGAGGGCAGTGAGTGAGTGGACTCTGTCCCATGGCACAGAGAACACCGGTGTCTTTTTCCTCGACACATTTATTACAGTCTGAACCACGATGACACCAACGACACAAATTAGACGGCCTGATGTGGTCCGTTTTCATTTTAAATGGTTTAAATAAGTCGTGTTTATCGTGCTATTGGGAAAGCTCAGAGTCTGAAACGAATTCCCCAATGGGACAATGAAGGAGATGCTATATTATTGTATTATATAATGCTTTACTGCATGTTTATATCACATCTTACTATAATATTGCGTCACGTTGTGTCATACCATACTATGTTGTTGCATCATATTTTATTGTATAGTGTTTTTCTGTATAGATTTCCTTCACCTTCATTAATAGCAAATAAAAGGCTTTATACTTGTTATGGACTGTTTAAGGGCAGAACTGTACACTGTATTGTATCGAATTAAATTGAATTGATTTCTATTTGGGCTGCACAGTGGCGCAGTGGTTAGCGCAGTTGCCTTGCAGCAAGAAGGTTCTGGGTTCACATCCCGGCCTGGGGTCTTTCTGCATGGAGTTTGCATGTTCTCCCTGTGCACGCGTGGGTTCTCTCCACGTACTCTGGCTTCCTCCCACAGTCCAAAAACATGACTGTCAGGTTTCTAAATTGTCCTTAGGTGTGTGTGTGGTTGTTTGTCCTGTGTGTCTCTGTGTTGCCCTGCGATGGACTGGCAACCTGTCCAGGGTGTACCCCGCCTGTTTGCCCGATGTCTGCTGGAGATAGGCACCAGCCCCCCGCGACCCTGCTCGGATAAGCGGTTACAGAAAATGGATGGATGATTTCTATTGTATTATATCATATTCTATCATTTGTATTGTATCTGTATATCATCTCATTGTATCACATAGAGCAACACTCCCACCAGGCCAGCCTACTGGAAACATTTGAAAAATGAACGCCTAAAAACAAAACTTTAAAGTGATCAACAAGAAATTTGGAATTACTGACTACTGAGTTTTTTTTGAAGCTATAACTTCTGTTTGGGGTTTACTGGGTTATGGCCCTAAGCGTTTCATCAGCTGATGAGCAGCATGTCTGAATTAAAGTTTTTGTTTTTTGCACCTGTTACTTCTTTTGCATTTTGAAACTCTGTTTACAACCTAGTTGTGATACCTGCCAGCATGAAACGTGAATACTTGGATTTTTTGCAATTTTGTTTAAGAGTATCATGTCCCTCCTTAATGTATTGTTCCATACCATGCATGCCATGCCACACCACGCCATACCTTGCTATGCCATACCATGCCATGCCATGCCATGCCATACCATACCATACCATACCATACCATACCATACCATACCATACCATACCATACCATGTCATATCATACCATATCATACCATGTCATATCATACCATATCATACCATGTCATATCATACCATATCATACCATACCATACGATGCCATGTCATATCATACCATATCATACCATGTCATATCATACCATATCATACCATGTCATATCATACCATATCATACCATACCATACCATACCATACCATACCATACCATACCATACCATACCATGTCATATCATACCATATCATACCATGTCATACCATACCATACCATACCATACCATACCATACCATACCATACCATGTCATATCATACCATACCATACGATGCCATGTCATATCATACCATGTCATATCATACCATACCATACCATACCATGCCATGCCATGTCATATCATACCATATCATACCATATCATACCATGTCATACCATACCATACCATACCATACCATACCATACCATACCATACCATACCATACCATACCATACCATACCATACCATGTCATATCATACCATATCATACCATGTCATATAATACCATATCATACCATGTCATATCATACCATATCATACCATACCATACCATGCCATGTCATATCATACCATATCATACCATGTCATATCATACCATACCATACCATACCATGCCACGCCATGCCGCACCACACCATACCTTGCTATGCCATACCATGCCACGCCATGCCATACCATACCATACCTTGCTATGCCATACCATACCATACCATACCATACCATACCATACCATGCCACGCCATATCTTAACGTATCCCATGTAATATCTCATTTTGTTTTATTTTATGTTATGTCATATCATGTTGTGTTGCATTGCATTGTATTGTACTGTATTAAATCATATAATATTGTGTTGTATAGTTCTGTATTCTATTATGTCATAAATTGTAGTGTATAATATTTTTAATATAATGTACCATATCACAGCTGCAGTAAAATCTTGCGTTGAATAATTTACAAAATATACATGTGTAGATAATTTTCTGTAACGTTAACTAAATAATGTTCTAACTCTAACAACTTGTGTTCTACTGTGTTGTGGACATGTTCACTCAAATAGATGTCACTAGCTGCAAAATAAACAGAAACTGTGGTAAAATTCCAGTCTACTGCCCTTAAACAGACCATAACAAGTATGCAGCCATTTATTTGCTATTAATCAATGTAAAAAAAAAGACTAACTGGGACATAATTGACTGTGTAATTATTCTTACACAATGGACTGTATGGATGCTGCTCTTGTCTCTGTAATTAAATGCTGTTTTTGATGGGACAGCATTGAGCTGTGGCAGATTTTTAATTAATCACACAATTTAAAGGCCATAACTGCAGAATATATAATCTGTTATAAAGAAAAGATATGCTTCATCATAACATAAACTAGAGTTTACAGTGGCTTTGATGCTGTGTTTCCTTGTAATTGAATGTAACTTGATGCTTTTAAGCAGTTTTAGTTTGATCTTTATTTATTGAAAAATCATAAATGAAAGTGACATTTGTGTGTGTGTGTGTTTTTTTAAAGGAAAGCGCTCCATCCATTGAAATAACGTTGGTGTGTAGCTGATGACAGGCTGTCACATCTTATTCACTTCTTCAGATTTGTCCTTTGCTTGTGCTTTCAGAGACCTGACAATAGGATGTTTCTTTACTTGTGCTACTCACATCCTGCAGCTCATTTAGGCAAACATTTGTAAGAGGCTTCTTAAATGCAGAGACAAAGATGAATCATTTGTGCGTCTTTTAGGTATATTAACCTACAGTAGTGGATATGTATATAGTTTTAACTGTTTATTTTACAGTAGTGTTTTGATATTGTGATTGGTAGATTATGGAGTGACACTTTAGAATAAAGGTCCTTTTATTAACGTTACTTAGTAAATTATTAAGCATTAATAAACTATTAAATACATTATTCAAGACTGCTTAAGCGCATTATGTAATGCATTACTAAGCAGACACCCCCCCATGGCCCTTTGTCCTAGTTTTGGCTTGCTTTTAGCACCCCCTAGTGTCCGTTAGCAAAAGCAAAAGTAAAACTTATCACCTCGCTGTGCGTTCATCTTTTTAACACCTTAATCTAACTGCTGAAATGTCTCCTCAGCCTTCATTAGTGTCTACAGGAGCGGTTCATCACTAAATCAAACTTTAGTTCATGAACTAAAACATGCAGGAATCATACTGGAAGCAGACTGCAGCACCAGGCATGTCAGCTCCTTTTTCTAAGTCCAACAGGTGGTGGCCCGCCACTCTGAAGTTGCAAGTGCGGTATTCTGGCCACAGAGGGCGGTGGGGGTCTGAGTGACATTTCATTAACCCTGTAAAGGATCATTTTAGCACAAACTGGCTCAAGAACATGATTTAAAAATATGAAAAAGTTGCATAGTTAAGGACACTTGATAGTTAATAATGGTAACGTTAATAAAGGGACCCTTATTGTAAAGTGTTACCGATTGTGGCGTTTGAGTTTTCTGTATAAAACTTTTAATTATGTTTATATTTAATTTTATATGTTTTACATTTATCTAGCTACACTATGCTACAATTTTTTAAAGAGGCTTTAAGCTAGCTTGTTTTGCATATTTGCCATTATAGCTTTAAGTGCCTGCCCGTAATCAGGGGGTTGCAGGTTCGAGACCTGCTCAGTCTGTCACAGTCATTGTGTCCTTGGGCAAAACACTTCCCCCACCTTGCCTGCTAGTGGTGGTCGGAGGGACCAGTGGTGCCAGTGTGCAGCAGCTTTCTGTCACTGTGCCCCAGGGCAGCTGTGGCTACACTGTAGCTCATCATCACCATCAGTTTGTGAATGTGTGTGCACATGGGTGAATGACTGTGTTGTAAAGTGCATTGGGGGGTTGCAGAGTCCTAGAAAGCTACATAAATACAGACCGTTTTGTAAATTCTCAGCTTGTACTGTTTTCTGCTCATCTGACATGTTCAAGTGTGACCAAAAAAGCAAAAACAAGAAATATGTGAGGTGAGAAACTGCTCTTTATACCACTGCAGTAATGACTGTGTTGCCTTGAGTATTTTCATGGATTATGAGGTAATATTTTCACATATAATTTCGTTTTTTTTTGGCATCTTTCATCTTAAATGTTTGTGTCTCCACTAAACAGAGGATCTGCTGCCTTTATGGTTTTAATGACGCTCGAGTTAATAAAGAGATGAAATGGGAGTCTTGGGGTTTGAAGTGAGGATGAAGGGAGGGCCGAGGGGGAAGGGGGTGCTGGGCTGGCCCGGATGTTGGTGTAGTACGGCGGAGGGGCGCGCGCGCGCGTGTGTGGGCGCGTGGCTCTCCGTTCTCGGCCGCCCTCCTCCTCCTCCTCCTCCTGCACTCTCTGCTCCTCCTCACGAGCAAAATGCGAAGCAGTGGCAACGGAGCGTTCAGTCAACAGACACAGGGTGTAGGGGCAGCAGAGGCAATCCAGCGTTCGGTAAGCTGCACCGGCGAGAAGCCCGCGGAGGGGGGACCGCTTCAAGTTACGGTAAGCTAACGGTCCTCACCACAGCTGGCCTGATCAACGGTAGCTCCGCTCGGCTGTAATAGACAGTTTTCGATGTATATTTTTTTTTTATCATTTGGTGCTTTAAAAAATTAGACATATTTTTTCTTTTAGTGCTTTATTAACTTGAAGTGTTAATATTTACCGGAAACTGGTACATGATGTTTTTAGCTAGCAGGCTGGAAAGTTAGCGGCACGGCTGAACGACACCTGACAAGCTTTTACATTCCGAAATACGCAAACCTTGATCTAATCCAACTAAAACCATATTCCTGATCAGTAAAATGTCTAAATAGCATTCATACAAGTCAGAATACATTTAAAATAGCACCAGGAGATCCAGTCTCTTTAATTCAAACTGGATTAAATTGTGTTTAAAAACCTTTAAAGTGTCAGCAGCTACTTACTGTCCATTTTCCCCAATAGTAAAAAAAAGATGATATCTAATCATGTCAGATCAGTCTTCTTTGGACAAAAGATGCAATTTTTCCTACTTATATGGATATTTACATCACCTATATGACATATCTGGACCAGATTCTAATATATGATCAATTGGCTTGCTCTAATTATTTACGTTTACACTTTGAGTGGTTTTGAAGCAACGTTTCTCTCTGAGCAGATGTGTGAAAATGACTTTTAACTTGCACATTTCCCCCGCACTTCCGCCTCTTGCTTCACCCTGATGGTGAGTTCATAATCAGTCCTCCAGCTGAGCATCCTTCACCCTCCGTCCTCCGCTCCACCAGCCGCTGACAGCGCGGTGAAGTCCCGGAGCAGGAGGTCCACTCCCCCTCGGTTCAGAGCAGAAATAGTCCGGTGTGTCATCTTAGCTCGGGTCACCGTAATGCGACACACCCCCACCCATACCCCGGCTCTCTGTGCGCCGTCCAATTATGCGGCTCAACGGGAAACAGCGGGGTTGTGTTTGGACATGTCCCCGAGACGATCATGTTCGGTCCCGGGGGGCTTAATGAGACTCAGGCGCCCCCGTTCTGTCTCTGAAACATCATAAATATGACAGGTCACTATTAGAGGCGATAGAGAATAAAAGATGGACAAAAAGCAGGTGCGGAATGAACACAAAATAAAAAACATAATGAAGCAACCAAAAAAACCAGCAGGAACAAAACAACATGAATCCAAACAATAAATATCCAGATTAAAATAATGGTTTTAGAGTGATTAATAAGCTAAGGAGTGAAACAGAAGTAACCTACAAAAATAAAAGCAGGTGATGAGATCCCCTTTATTATCCCAGAGTGCCTTGATGGTTGTGAGTGTGTTTAACCCTTCTGCACTGATGAATGATTATTACTTAAACTCACCATTAAAATGGCTGTGAGAAGTTATTAGGGGCATCTCTTCACCCTGCTTTTATTTTGGTAAGTTATTTATATCAGAATTTTAGAAATGTATCGATTAATTTACAAATACAGACTTGTCAACAAAATTCAAGTGAATTGCAGTCGTATTCTACACAGCTGTCACTAGGATGCACAGCTGGAGACCTTAAAGGCCACAAAGTCATTTCTGTGAAATTATTGCAACGCTTTCAAGATGCCCTCCATTTAAAAGTGGTTGAAAAGCTCCTTTTTATCTCATAATGTCTGAAATCCCCCATTAGCAGCACCTCTCACCAATCGTGTGTGTGCATGTGCGTAGACTCAGTGTTTTCCCCTGCCTGTCTGGGGTTTGAGTTCAGCTGCAGAGCGATGCAGCTGTGAAAACCACAAGTCACCTTGGTGATGATGCTGCTGCGGCCGCCCAGGTGCCGATGGCAGGACAGTCTAACCTAAATCTCACATGTGCAACCTACTTTTTCTTTTACCTTGGTGCTTCTGCAGCAGTTAAACTTGTAAAATCCACAGCCACACTGATATGAGAAGTGAAACCTTCTAAATTTCTAAGATAAAGAATAAATATCTTGCATTATGTAGGAGGGAACACAAAAGCATTGTGATTAGAAGCTTGGGGGCAATTTCTATGCATATGATGGATAAACAAAAGGCTTAGTGGGCCGCGCTTGCCTCGAATTTCTCGAGTTGTGTTTTAAATCTGTGAAACCCGCTCTGTCATTTCTGGTCTCCTGTGTTTTCTAATGAGCTCCAGAGCAGATGAAGTCTTGTGTTGGATCCAGCAGCACCTTGGAGAGCAAACGCCTGCTCGTTCTGTCCAGAGGCAATGATCCCGTTTTAATTTTCTTCGTGTTGTTTTTGAGGTGGAAAAACAAACGGAGAAAAGATCGACCGCAGACAGGAATAGGTGTAGAGATAAATATCTACAAGTCCAGAGGTCGGCCAAGTTCGTAGACCTCGGTGTCAAACAGAAGATCCACTGATGATTACACTCCTGGTTCTGGAAGACGGTTTTTATGAGTTTTAATTACAAAGGCTGTACCGGGCTTAAGGACTAATCCTCACTTTAGCTGACAGTGGCCATCTGAAGTAGCTTTTGGACATTTTTCACTGCCCTGCCTGTGTGTGAGTGTAGATGAGCCAGGCAGCTTTTGGCTGGAGAAGAAACGCGTCCTGGTGAGAGAGAGAGAGAGAGAGAGAGAGAGCAGCAGATGGATGATGATGTAGCTGGTACTGGTGCTCCCTTCCTCCCGCCGCCATCCGTCACACACTAATGATCGTGTCACACCTTCTCCCCGGGCGGCCGGCCACTTCTGCAGCGCTCAGCTCAAAAATTGGTAGCTGCGCTTAAATCCCTTCTTCCACCGCCGTCGGCTGAAAAACCTGGAAACGGGCGGCTCTGCAAGCCTCTCCATCACCTATTCCTCACGTCTCGCTTCCTCCATCTTCTCTCTTCAACCCTCTTCACCTTTCAAACCCCCACAGACCGTTCTCTCATTTTTCTCCATCTCCTGCTTCCCTCCCCTCTTATCCATCCGGTTCTTCTTGGAGGAGAAACCGTCTCTTCCCACCTTTTTTCCTCTGATGCTGACTTTTTTTCTCTTGTTTGTCTAAAATAACAGATATTATCCACCACACACACACTTCGATGTTATTTATGAATGCATCATCTTGTCTATAAAACATTAGAAAATATAAAATACTGATGTTTTATTTATCCAACCACCTCTCCACACACATTCAGTATATTTACCAACTAAACGTCCCTTTTAGGAGAGTTCAGCATCACGAATGTAGAAAGAATAGTTCTGTTTTTAGAGGATGATGTCATCTGAGCAGAAGTGGACTAGAAGCTGGTGTCTGTAGGAGCGGAGCACGAGTCCGTACCTGTTCATAATAAGCATAAAACTGGATTTTTGTGATGATTAGGAGTCTAATTATCTGATTAGCAGCTTAATTAGCGACCTTAATTATCTAAAGTAGAGTCGTTTGTGTTTTTTTTAATACTAGGAAATATTTTTGTAATGATATTCCAGCTGTACCACAGCTATAATTTAGCTTTACGGTTTCTTTTGGACGCCTGAGGGAAGTAAACGCCACTCTGGCTGCACACGGATTGACAGGAATCGTGTTTTTTTTTAAGCTGCTGTTATTTCCTGTTGGGTGTTAAATAACCATGTTATGGGACTCAGCATCCTCGGAGCTCATCATTCAGTCCCAGGTGTTGCAGGATTAAGCTTCCCTCGAGCGCTGCGTTACAGCGGAATGTGTCCCCGCTGAGCGATTTTTGGCTGTTCTGGAGAAGATGGTTGGAATGCCACTTCCTCTTTTGTGTGTGTGTGTGTGTGTGTTTGTGCGCGTCTTATCGCCGTGGTCTCAGCAATCTTCTCACCACAGGGATCAGAGGCTCAGCTTGGCATTCTGGGAATATCATTGCTGCCAGATCAGATGATGCTCTCCTCCACAGCTGCTGTTTCTAAGAAAAGCTGGAGGACACGCTAGAACACCAGACATGCGTTCAGACGAGCTGCTCCACACACACACACGTAAAACACACACGCAAATCTGGCTTCCAAACACAGGCTTATATCTTAAAGTCACAGAGGCACGCGGGCGTACTTACAGTAATAACGCTGACTACGGTAAGGCAGCAATTAACTGTCAAGCCAGGACAGCGTTCAGGAAGTGCCGACAGAAGTTCACGCACAAATGAGCAGGAACACAAGATTAGCTTCTGATGTCATTTCCAGCAGTGATGCGTTTATGCTCTGGCAACTGCTTGATACGAGTGTGTGTGTGTGTGTGTGTGTTTCTGTCATAAAACGGCTGCTAACTCCGTTTTCTTTTCTCTCCTGTGTGTTTTATCTCCAGGCTATTTTCCATTAGATCCAGCGAGGAGCCTGCAGAGAGAAGAACAGTAGAGAACGTGAGCCGAGGCGAACGCGGTAATCGTATTTCTGGCTGCCCTGTGGGAACATGGGATATATGACCCCATCTTTCACCTGTGAGACTCTCCAGTAAACAAATACACACAGGTAGGCGTCGGGTAAACAATTCTACACGCCGATGCAAAGATATCTGATATAAGTGGAGCCAACAGAACCCGTAGAAACCAGAGGTTGTTTTCCAGAAGGATGACAGAAACAGAGGTAAAGAGTACGGGCGTCCTGGTTGAGCCTAGCGACGTGACACCATGTGTTACCAAGAGCTGCGCCTCCCCATCGCCACTGCTACCCCTCTGCGAAGAGAGGGAGGCCGAGGATCGTCAGACGGACATTGATAAGCTCGAGCAGCAGGTGACATTAAACATGCAGAAAACGCACATTTAAAAAGATGCATCTTCATCGCTAACGCGTATTTTACATTCAGATAATAAATTGTTCTCTCGCTCGTAGAAACAAGGTAACCAGGTGCAACAAAAGAAAAAAGTCCGGGTAAGCTAAAGTAGCCCTGCCTCTCATTATTCATTCTCGCTCACGTATCGATTCCACTCGACTCTATGAATTCATAATATTGCTTGTGTTTGTATTTCAGAGTAAAGGAAAGTTGGTGCGCAGCGTGGCAGTCAGCGAGGACTGCTACCCGTACGAAGAAACCAAGGTAACACACACACACAGATATTGTCATCTTCTACCGCCTCCATATTCTCATCACCACTAAAATTACCCTCTATTTTCTTCTGTTTCAGGCGTCTCCAGATGCAAACATCTCATCCAGCTGCCATGACAACAAGAGGGTTTCCTGTAAGGAGGAAGAAGAAGAGAAGAGCACAGATCCAAAGAAGCTTTCGCTGTCCAAAGGTGTGTGTGTGTGTGTGTACAAGAGAGAAGGGGAAATGGATGTTTCATAAATCAGAGGGAAAAGCAAATAAAATGTAATAAAATGTGATTCTCTGCTCTTATTTAGATGTGTGTCTCCCGGGGTGTTTATTATTGCTGTGTGGTTTTGTGTATTTGTGCACCGTAACACATCCTTGCTGCTCGTTTGCATCTCCCAGAGGCCAACGTGGAGTACACGGACTCCACCGGCATCGATCTGCACCAGTTTCTGGTCGACACCCTCAACAGCAACTCCAGAGATCGCATGATGCTGCTGAATCTGGAGCAGGACATGATCGACTTTATCAACAGCAAAAGGTGTGTGTGTGTGTGTGTGTGTGTTTGTTCTGTGTCTTCAGCGTTTTTAATATCATGCTGTTGTCTCTCAGTCCCTTTAAGAAGTTCCCCCCCATGTCGTCCTACCACCGTATGCTGGTCCATCGGGTGGCGGCCTACTTTGGAATGGAGCACAATGTAGATCAGAGCGGCACGTCTGTCATCATCAACAGCACCAGCAGCACACGCATGTAAGCCCCACCAGTGTGTCACGTCGTCCCTTTATGCTTCAGCGTGAGCTAAAGACACTTCTGTGTGTCCCCATAAGACCCGAGTGGAGCTTTTTGGACAAGGTGTCTCCGGACAAGAGGAACGAGATCCACCAGATGAAGTTCACTCTGAGGTGGAAGAAGAGTTCTGATGACCAGGTCTGCTCTCTCTGGAGCCTTCTTCACTGATGACTCTGATCCTCTCCTTCACTCACTTCGTCCTCTCTTCCAAACAGAACCGCCGTCTGGTTTTACGAGAGAAGCAAAGCAAGTCGATGGAAGAGAGAGAGGAGAAGTACCAGAGGGCGCGAGAACGAGTCTTCAGCAAAGAGGTGAGAGAACGAGAGCGAGACGGACACGACAAAGAGACGGGAAGGGTTCTGGCTAATTTCTCCTCTGTACTTCTGCAGCCACCGTGCACTCAGGAGAGCAGCCATGCAGAAACCAGGTAACCTTGCCTGAAGTGCACATTCTCTTTCAGCTTTTTATATTTAGATGAGAACATTAATATATGTCTGTGTGCAGGGATGTGGAGGAGTACGATCCACATGCCGAGGCCCAGAGGAGGAGACAGCTCTTCAGGTAACACACACACACACACGCACTCATTTATCATCTTAATCTGGTCAGCCTGGCTGCTGCAGCAAACACACACAGGGCCTTGTTCGTGTCGGGGTTTAGGAAGACTTTAAAGATCATTCTGGTGAATTGATGTAGCATAAAGCCCTCAGCCCCTCATTATGAGCTGCAGCTCAGCAGGTCTGGAGCGCGCTCTGCTCCTCTCATGCAGTAAAAGGCTGTCTCTGACTCTGGATGTGCCTCACAGGGGGAGCCGCGACAGCTCTGGCTCCAGCTGGACAGGCAGCAGCAAGCAGAGCAGCTTTGAAACAGACTGTTGCTACAGCAACGGCCCCCGACCTTGGAGCAGCACCGACTCCGACTCCTCCTATCAGTGGACAAATCCTGCGCCAAAACCGTGCCCGCCTGCCGGCCATAACTGGGAACCTCGAGGCTCAGGTGCGTCTTTCTAAACTTCGGAGGAAAAATCAAACGTTTTATAACTTTTGAACACTTCTTACGTCACGTTGGTGGACGTAAAATCAGCCATCAGAGGTAAGACACTTCGCTCCTCGACACCTGTGTGCATGCAAACTTAAGCTTCATCATTGTGGAAAAATTCACTGTTTATAAATTAGCAGCTTTTTATTCAGCAGCATCTAATTAACAAAAAGCAGTGGAAGTTCTGGTGTGAAAACTCAGCTCCGTCTACAAATCTTCACACCAGAGCTGTAAATTTTCACACAACACCTCCAGTCCTCACAGATTCAGGGGGAAAGTCGTTAACGCTGAAAGGTTTTGTTTTTAGCAGCGTTTTGTTTTGTTTGCTCCATCAGACTGAGAAAATCATTTTCTCTTTTTCACGTCTATTCTTACTCTGCTACATGTCTCCGTCTCCCTCAGGCTCCATCGCTCTTCACAGACTGCCTTCCTCCTACCCTCACTCCTCTACTCCTCCCATCTTCCAGGAGCATGCTCCTAACTCCTCCTTCGTCACTGTGAACCCACTCACTGGTACGTTAAACACTCAGCAGACTGTCCAGAAGGACGTGCACATGTATCACGCTCAACCTTTGACCTCTCAGGACAGCCTCACCTCAACGCCGATGGAACCCCAGCTGTGTATGTCCCTCTGGATAATGAGCAGCCAATCAGGAGCCAGAATCAGCCTCAGCAGCAGGTAACAGTGAGCTTTACCTGCCAGAGACATTCACACGGACACACGCTCGTCTCTTCTCTTCATCTCTGCCTCCATGTTGTCTCTCAGGTGGTCCAGTGCTCGTCTGTCTGGTACGCGGCGCCGCAGATGTTACCCGTCTCCTTTCCGCCAACCGTACGTATCTCTTAACGACCCGCCGTGCGTTTCCATAAACGTCTGTTTTCACCTCCTTTCTTTTCTCCGGCCAGATGGAAGATCTCGCCTCACAGTTGAGTCAAGTTTCAGTGAGCTGCCAGCCAGCAGCAGCAGAAGCCCCGCCCCTTTACCCCCCCAGTCAGGGTTACATCTATGCACCTCCTGTCTCCTCCAGCTACTGCCAGCCCCCACCTCAGGTAAACACACACCTGGGTCAGAAATTTCCCCTCGTTTGTCAGATTTAATCCTCTGAACCAGATGATGTGCTGATGGTTCAGGTGCCCGTGTGTTACTACGGCCAGTACCCTACCTCAGCTCAGCACGGATGCAGCCTGGTCCCACACACCCAGCACCTCCGCGGCCAGGCAGCACAGCACACAGGTACGACTCCTCCCCACGCGTGACTCTTCTTCTGTTTGTGCACAAGAGGCTGAGAGAGAAACGAGCCTCGCTGTGGCAGTAGAGGAGGGGGCCGTTACACTGTCAGAGATGTAGTCTGAGGGTCTCACAGTGAACCGGTCTCTTTTCCTGCTGTTTCCTCTCCTCACCCGATTCCCTCTGATGTAATTAAAGTCATCATCGTTTACCAGAACTCCTCAACAGGACGGAGTGAGACGGGAAACATGCAGCTGTGTAGCAGGAACATCAAACCCAACAGAAATGACTTATTTAAAACCACAAAATCAGGAGTTTATTACAGTTAAAACTACAAACATGGATGATTCATTCTGTAAATGTAATAAACTTTATTTTTTCAGAACTCTTCTGATTGCTTGTTACACGTCGTTACACGCGCTCCAAACTACCGACCGTCTGGTTATTGATCTGTTTCCTGTCATAAATCAGCTGTTAATAACGTCCTGTGTGTGTAGGAGGTTACCCCCCCGCTGTGAGGGTGCAGCAGCCTTCCCACCCACACCCCCAAGCTGTACAGACCACCTACACACCTGTTGCCTCCCATCAGTGTAGCATGATTCAGGTAAACACACACACCACCTGAACTCCTCCCAAAGTGCTTCAACTTCCTAATTTCATTTTTGTCTCCTTGCAGGGGGACGTCCCCATGTCCTTTCCCCAGTGTAAGGGTGGATCTGGGGATGCAGGGTACTGCTGTGTGCTCCCCCCGCCCTCCCATCACAGTAGCTGCCATCTTCCCAGCTGCTCCAACCTCAGCGCTCCGGCGTGGAACGGGCAGTTCTGATGGCGCTCTGGTTCCTGCTTGAAGTCACGCTTGCACACGTTTTAAACTCAATGTTTTGCACTTCGTCACTAACGCCGATCCCCTTATGTGGGTCTGCTGTCACACACACACACACACACACACCCTCGCTTATAGAGATAAATATTCCACTGTACCAAAGCTTAGTAGAATATATCAGAGTTGCTTTTCTGAATGCATAATTTATATACACAAATGGAGTTTTATATTGTTATTAAATTATATATTGTGTTTTAAGGAAATGCACTGTGTGAAGAGAATAAAGTGCCATGGCTCGACTGATGAGGTCACGAGTCTGCGTCATCCTTCCTCTGAACTTCACATCATTTATAGTAACGGCTCTGAGATGAAAAACGTTCATCAGGAAATCAGCAACAGAGCGTTTACACCCATGGACAACCACAAGAGAGAGAGATTAAAAAAGAGAATTAGAGAAAAACAGAAATCACGATTAGAGGAGCGAGTGATGGGTCAGATCAGGATAATAAACGCTCAGAGGAAGTTTTGTTTTAAATGATGAGAAACTAATATTTTTAAGCTTTTTTCTGTTGGACATCAGCGCCCTCTGGTGTTCAGTAATCCCCACTACACAGAGCTGCCTTTTATTAGTTCATAAAAGTTACAGATCAGTTTTTAATTCTTAGGTTTTAAGTTTTTTAATCTGAAGAGGCGATCAGATATTTTTAGCTTTGGGAAAACACCTAAAACGTCTCATTACAAAAGCAATTTTCACCAAATTTTATTTCATATTTTTATGCAGTTGCAGTCGTGTTAATTGTACTTCCTCTCCTTTACAGAAAAATCAGATATTAGTGATGCTAACAGAGAGCCAGCAGGCACAGAAACACCTGCTGAAACCCAAGAAGCGAAACAAAATTCAGCCATCGCTAATTTCATTTCCACCTGTGCTGCTTCTGCTGAACATCCACTCAAAAAGATCCGAATCCTGCCGAGTTCTGACTAAATCCAGTTAGTGTTTACCCTAAAATTCACTCGCACTTAAGTCTTCAGGCAATCCACATCTTACACTCCTGCAATATTCCCACTTTTGCTGTTGTGCAAGCAATAACCCACCCGTGTGGTAATGTTCCAAACGCTGATAACTCATTTTGTGCTCCGTGTGATTCATATCCTTCAAATCAAATTCAATGAAACGTATCCATCACCCACACGCCGGCCTGAAATTAAATTTAAAATTTCATAACTGCAGTGCAGAATACATAATTTATACAGATCGATGCGCATTTGTGTCCAAACACTCGACGCAGAAGCAGCAGTGCAGGTTCTATGATCTTTAATAAAAGGCACATGTACAGCCATAGTGACATGAGTGAGTCCACCGGCATGAAGACAGAAGCGTTGAGACATGGACATACAGGAAGTGGGTCAGGAGGAGAGAGATCTATCCGCCTTTACAGTAGATGATACTAAAGTAACATCTCGTTCAAGTAATTCTAACACTATCATGTCTCTATGGTAACACCCTCATTTCCAACACACACACACACACACACACACCGTGGATCACCCAATAAATGTCAGCTCTTTAAAAGAAAAGTCCAGATCGCCCTGAGACAGTCACAACGGCCCCTGGGGGACGTTTGGACTGGGATCTGCTGTTTTTCAGGAGGTCGATTCCTCTCTGGTAATCTGATAAAAGCAAACGAGACGTCTAAAACAAAAATGGGATAGATTGTGTTTCACTGTTAATCAAACAAAGTTAAATATAAAAACATGAGCTAAAACACTTTCATAATACCATGCTAGAACTATAAATAGAACAAACTTTCTTTTTTGTTTTTTTACTTCTGTAAAGTGTCAACAAATCATTTTAAATGAGCAAAAACCAAAATAATAAATGTCTGAAGGCCCTGAAAGATCCAGTAGTGGTCCACGTCCTGCTCAGGAGGACGTCACAGCCGCGATTTGTTAAAACAAACGCACACGCATCCATTCTCACAGTAAAAACTCAAATAAAATTTCACAGGTACTTAAATATTTGGGGTTAAGAGAAATAAAAATGTGATTAGTGTTGAAGGTTAAGTAGAACCGCAGCTGGAGGGAGGAAAAACTAAAATATTCATGCAGCCAATCGTCTCTCCTTTAGATGACAGGAACAAGTGAGTGGGGGGTGGGGTCGTCAGGTGTCTCGGGGCTGGGGTCACGACCCCTGGCCCCCGTTGCTTCAGCTCTGTTTATCTCTGAAACACAAAAAAACGCAACAAACACGAGCCGCAAACTCCACTTTGGTCTGTGTGTGTGTGTATGTGTGTAACCTTTGGCTGCAGGTGTCCCGAGGTGAAAGGTCAGCCATGACCCATCACCCCACCCCCACCCCTTCCTGCCACATCACCTCATCACCATAGCAACTCACAGCTTTCCCGAGCTAGGACACTCGCTACCTTGTAAAAAGGAAGTACGTGTAATTAGTGGTGTGTGTGTGTGTGTGTGTGTGTGTGTGAAGAGGTATCAATGGTTCTCTTTAATCATCATCTTCATTCACCGCGCTCCTCATCCTTCATCCTCTCCTCCTCCTGATCTCGAGGTCTTCATTTCTGGACTTGGAATATGAACAGGCGCAGGTTGATGTTTTTGGCAGCCAGCAGTTTGTTGCACTCCACCGAGTCGGAGATGGGCAGCGGGACGTAGTCGGTCTCGTTGGCGTCGTTGCTGAAGGAGTGGTGGTAGATGACCGGCTTGATCCGAACGTCGTCGTACGGACCCTTCAGCAGCAGGAAGGAGCACTCCAGAGCAGAGTTCACCTGGAGACACGTCCACAATAATTTAAAAAAATATGTTTTAGCCATTTCTTCTAAAGTCTAGGCCTTTATTTCACAGTAAACCTAAGAAAAACATCATTTTATCTGCTTTTCTAATGTGTTTTACACTATCCACAAAAAAGATCTAAATAACACGAGTGATTAATGACCGTTTTTGCTTTTCTTTACTTTCAGGGCTCTTTTTGACACTTTGGGAGCGTTGTTATCACCGCCTCCCTCAAGAGGGAAGCCATTTTAAGGCTGAAACGCTTCTCAGGTGTCTCTAAATAGCAGCGAGAGCGAGCCGGCCCATCTACAGCATCCCACTCTCTGGAGCTTGGGCGGGAAAGGCGGTCTCCGGTGGCCTACACCAGGAGGAGTGTGGAACAACGGAGCGGGATCTCCAGGGAGATTCCACCCCTGCTCGCTCCAATTAGACACGTAAACCAACTCACCTCTAAAGTCATTCGCTTTTGTATTTCGTAACCGAATAACGAAGCGACTAGCAGCAAACTTTGGGAGGGAAGTTGCCAGTTTGAGGTGACATAATTCCTGCTTTGCCCTCCAGCAGAAACTCAAAAATAGACGGATAGAGGAGAAGCGAGGGTACCTTGCTCTTGAGGATGAGCTGGAAGGAGAGCGTGCGCTTGCAGGAGAGATTGGGGTTGCGCTCGGAGTCGTTGACGCGGGCCTTCAGCACCCACGTCTGGTTGAGAACGGTGAAGCGTGGCGTCTCGTAGTACAGCCGGGTGATGAAGTCATCGGTGCGGTACGGCCTGAACTGCACCTCTGAGCGGAAACACAAAAAACGACAAGTTAGGGTCCTTACTTCCTCTAAAGCTGAATCTAAATAAGCGTTGTTTTCATACCCGTAAAGCCAATCTTCTCGTAGCAAAGCAGGCTAAAGATGCTGTTGTACAGCTGCATGTCTCTACGGTGATTATGGTCCATTTCTCCCAGAATTCCCATCAGCTCTGTGCCCGTCTTTGTCGGATGGGAGCACTCGCTCTCGTGGGCCGGCAGCTCGTGAAACGGACCTTGCCAGGGGCAGCCGATCCTCTTGTACTTACACTGCGTCACCCTGGAAACAACAAAACAGTCAGAAGACAAAGAAAGTGCAGCTTTGCTCTTTTTTGATGATCTAAAGGATGTGGGGTAAACACTCAGGGAAGCTCAGCCTCAGCATTTACATCATTTACATCTACAATAAAAACGTTTTTTTTTCTGATGATGGATCTCCTCTGAGCGTGTGTGGTGAACCTGTCTTGGCACTCCTCCTTCTGGTGCCTCTCCAGGCTGGAGCGAGGGAACTGTTTTAGGCAGAAGGTACATTCCGTCGGCAGCTCGCTGACGGCCTTCTCCACCGCCAGATTCCTGCAGCACAAGTTCTTGCTGATCTCACACCTGCGGGAACGCAAGACAGAGACATTCGTCAGCGCGGCAAAGCGGCTAATAATCAGGGTCCTTTTACTAACGTTACTTAGTGCACTATTAAGCATTAATAAACTATTAAATAAAATATTAACAACTGCTTAACCATATTATGTAATGCATTACTAAGCAGACACCACCCCGGCCCTTTGTCCTAACCTTAAGGACACTTCATAGTTAACAATAACAGTATCATTCATAAAGGGATCCTTATTGTAAAGTGTTACCCAAACAAGTTTTCAAAACAATACACTGACTAGCTGTTAGCTCCTCAGTCCTGTCAGACATTCGCCGTGTTTCCATTGTAGGAGTTACTAAGATGTTATCATATTATGACTGTTAAGGCAGTGAGTGATGTCACTGATCAGCACCCAAAGGCGTCCACGAACGTTAATATCAATAAAGTTTCATTTTGAAAAAGAATGCTGTAATTTCATCCATTCGGGGTCGGGGAGAGCAGCTGTGTGACGTAAAAATCAGCGTTCAGTGACCAGAAGAATCACACGTTGCTCACTTTCCTTTCCTTCCATTCCGTTTCACCAGCAACTCTTCCAATTATACAAATGCTGGTTGTTTGGCAACTTCTGCTGATGTCATTTCCCACAGAGTTACAACCAATCAGCATGAGTTAACCACAAGTCCTGTCCAGCGACTCTACTGGGCCTTTTCCAAATCCATATCCCAGTTCAGGTATTTGGTTGGTCTCTGAAATTACCCGGAAGCTCCCATAGTGGAAACAGACCTAAAGACTCTATTTCTCTGAACAGAGGCTGTTCATGAACCAGGTGAGACGATAATTATTTATAATATAATTTAAAATGGGTCTAAACGTCCATTTAATGTCAGGACTTTGACTCGACCAAAGGTATAAAAATAAAACACATAAATAACATCAGCAAATACATTTTTCAAACAGCTTTCATTAAACACTCAACTTCCTGTTATTCCAACTACCCCGGATCTGATTGTGCCTAAACTGAACTTTGTTTACCTGCAGTTGGGACACGTGGCTTGCTCTTCCTTTAGACGGGAATCAGCCAACAGGTGAATAAAACAGCCAGCACACATCAGGTGTCCATTGGTACACTGCAAGGGGAAGTCAGTTAGGAGAAAGCTTAAGGGAGCTGGAAAAATAATTACAGATGCTGCATTTTTATATCATTCATTTAGCCATCGCTAAAAGATATTCTGGGGAGCTCACTAACAAAATATAAATTAGCTTAGGGAAACGTAGTTTATAAATATTATTGGACACTTGGCTAAAGAGCAAACGCTGTTAAATCAGTTCTATATCTGAAAACTACATTTATTAGGACATTTGTAACTTTGCACTTTTTATGGTGTTTTTATTTATCATATATGTAGATGTTATTATTAATGGACTTTTAGGAGATTAAACCAGGACTTCTCTGTGTTTTGGGAGCTGTTGGAGGTCATTCAGGAGAAACCAAATGAAGGACAAAAGGTAATAATTATATTTTGGTAGATCTCTCGTGTGTGGGGCGGTGGGGATGCGGTATATTTTACACTAACATGTTATAGACTGAAGCCAGCACAGCAGCACACCTGGTCAGGTGTGTCTGGGCTCATGGCTTCACTTTGCTGTTTGACATTTCCAGGCTGTGTCAAATAAATGGAAACGCTTCAGCAGGTCCAACAGGTTGACTCTTGATTTTGGGGCTCATGGGGGACATGTTCCTATGTGGTTCAGCAGGTTCTGGAGGTGTCTGCGTTAAGGATCATGGGGGAGGGTGATTGACACTTTTACCTGGTACACAGACGCCTTGGGCAAGTCTAGGCACACGGTGCAGCACAGCACTGAGTACAGCCTCTCCTCCAGCTTTCCTGACTCTCCCTCGGGTATTTTCACCCTCTTCTTGGGGGGCTCGTCTGGATCAGGCTCGGGCCCCTCTCGCCGTATCCCGACGTCCTCCTGCATGGCCGCGACCCCGGCCACAGCCTCCACCGCTGCCCCCACGGCTCCGACCCCCAGGCCGGCCGAGGAGGAGCCAGGGGCAGCCGCAACGCCCACGTCTCTCTCCTCCAGTGAAGACATGGCGATGGCGGAGTAGAAGTGTCTGTTTTGGCCCGAAATTATGAACACGTTAGCTCGCGGTTAGCGCGCGACCTGTCGAGCTAATGGTCAGCTGACAGCGAGCTAACGTGAGCTAAGCTAACGCTCCAGGAGCAGGCTAAGGAAGGAAAGGGAGGCGAACTAAATATGAACAAAACCCAACATAAACCGACGTGAATTCTATCGAGACAACTATTAAAAAATAACGGAACCATGTGCGAAAATGTAATAACGACAGTAATTTGTCTAGTTTAGCCGACTTACAGTGAAGCTAGCAGACTAGCTACGGTGACAAACTCAGCAGTCCTCTCCCTGTGCAGAACAAAAACAACTCGGTCTCACTCAGCTGCTCCTACACTCTCGATGCCGTTAGTCGCACCGACAGCCGGTAGCGACGTGAACCAGCGGTCCGGTTCGGCTGCTCCCCGCTGTCCCTGCTCCGGTACCGTCTCACTGTCCACAGAACCCTCGGAACGTGTCGATGATTAAACCTAGAGTTCTGTTTCTTTCTGGCTACACAGCCATCTTTGTTTTGTTTTTTCTTTTCCTGTCCGTTCCCCGACTTCTCCCTCCACCGCTTTCTGTTACAGCTAAAAAAATGGCGTGCTCTATTGTGGCTTAGTGTAGAAGTTGCGTTTTTTTTAAGTAAATATGTCGCCAGCATCTGTATGGGCCTCTTCGGGCTTTTACTCGGCTTCAGCCGTAAATTGGCTGACAGCGGAATGTTTTGTTTTGCCTGATGACTTGGGGGTTTTAAAGAGCCTGAAATCCAAACGCGCATGCGCGGCGAGCACCTTGTGGCCAGTTCTAGGAAAAGTAACCAAAACCTGATATGCGACAAATTTAGATTTTCTTCGTATCCTATAAGACTCGATGTACTTATCCAGGCTAAATGATAAACAGAACATTAAGTTTGAATTTTTCATGAAGAATGTAAACAAATCATCCATCTGAAAATGTGAAATCATGTGTTTTTCTCACCAATCAGTCTGATAAAACCCATTTTGCTTCAAGATTTTCCTCATTAAGTCTCTTAATTGTAGCAAAATTGTTTTTGTTTACATTTTCAAGAAAATGATCTAAGATGTCAGAGTAAAAGCTCTAACTAAACCTTGTGTTTTGTGCTGAGGTATAAATCAGGGCGACTCAAGAGATCCTAACTTTTGGCCCCTGACACTGATATCTGCTCATAACCAATTGTAAGATTGTTTTTAAACTAATCAGAAATGTCACAAGTTTGAGGATTATGAGTATGCTTTAGGATGGGTGGGACAGGAAGTCAAGAGTGTCAGCTGTCTGCAGCTGAGAAGGACAGGATTAACCGCTTGGACTGGACAGAAAGGTATGCCTTTTATGGTCTGAGTGGAATGGCGGGAAGCAATACCACCCTTAGCTATGCAGACATGTTTACCCACACACTGTCCTCAGCGTTGTGCAGTTTTCTCCAAAAGTAGCAGCAGATTTGGCGTAAATCAAACCAAAACAGACACAATAAACACACTCGAGAATTACATTTAACAGTTTACTATTCATAGACATGTTAGACGTCTAGTAGTGTACTTTTAACGTTATAAAACAAGGATGGATTTTGTTCCAACAAAGTAATTACTAAGAGACCTACAAAAGATCATTTACACAGAAAATAAAACTTGGGGAAATTTAAACACAAAAAAATCCGTTTTTCCTTATTAGTTCCTGACACATTTAACTCTGTCATGATGACACATTATCCCACGATTCACTTCTGATTAGAAGACAAATGAATTATTTACATGAATAAGATGAATCAGACTCTTGATTCATCTGATCTTAATCAGCTGTTAAATCAAAGATCATGTCTGCTGAGTGACCTAAGCACAGAGGCCCGAGTGGGTGGATGCTTCTGGAGGATGGCTGGCTGCTGAAGGGTTGTGTGTGTTGCTGAGGAGAGCCTGAGCTGGAGAAGCTGCTGCAGGTTTGAATTGTTGACTCGCTGTGATTGGGTTTGTTTTGGTTGAGGGTGGAGAACCTGGAGGTTTCGATTATGTTTTGATCTGAGATGAAGCCTCGGTTTGGGTTGTGGTTGAGCCAAGGCGAGTTGGACCAGTAGGGTCTGGATCTCGTGTTTCATGTTGCTCTCCAGATTCTGGTTTCTCTGGACTACACGAGATATCTAACGGTGTTTTCTCTTCGTTCTGTGGAGACGTGTCGGTTGTGCTTTTTTCTTTCCACTGTAGCGGTGCTGGTTTCGTCTCCTCTTGTCCTCTCGCTGTGAGCTCTCCATGTCTCCTGAGAGTGATTTTGCTGCCTGCTGTCAGCGATTCTGCTGCATTTGCCTGGACCCTCTGTTGTTCAGTTGCGTTCCTCTGACTTTTGCCTGTGGGCGCCCTCTGCTTGCTCACTGAAGCCATGGCTTTCACCCACGTATGCTGGAGGGTCTGCTCTGCTGTCAGCCTCTCCGCGGGGTCCGGTTGAAGCAGAGATCTAACGAGGCCTTTAGCTCCTGGACACAAACACACATTTATATAAATATTTACGACATTTGTGCCTGTGTGTAATGTTTTTATCAGTTCTACCTTCTGAGATGGAGTCCCAGAAGGGGGATGGAAAGTGAAGCTGAGCTTGTTTGATTAGCTTGAAGAGCTCCTCCTGGTCCCGATCCCGACTGCGAAACGGGGCGAAGCCACACAGCAGGATGTAAAGAATTACACCCACAGCCCAAACATCCACAGCTACACCGTAACCTGGTGGGTAAAGGGGAGGCAGATCACTTCAGGATGAGGGATATTCTGATTTGAATCAAAGTAGAGTCGCTAAAAGCACCTCACCTGTCTCACGGAGGATTTCTGGAGCTACGTAAGTTGGCGTGCCACATATGGTGAAGACTGGTTCGGTTACGACCATGGCCAGACCAAAGTCCCCCAACTTCAGTCGAAAGACAGCAGCAGTAACTTTCTCTATCTAGAGAGAGAAGATGAAGACCTTAGAGCTTCGTTAGACAGGAGACGATTGTCCCACCCTGACACCCACCAGTAGGTTTTCCGGTTTGAGGTCTCTGTGGACGATGCTCTTGCTGTGGATGTAATTTAGCGCATCGCTCACGTCCAACACCATCAGTCCCGCCTCGGCCTCCGAGAATCTCCCCCGGTCGCTGATGGCCTCGAACAGATCCCCCCCACTCACCAGCTCCATCACCAGGTAGGAGTGCGTTTGGGTGTGATGGTGCGCCAACAGCCGCACTATACGAGGGTGACTCAGACTTCCCAGAAGGCTCAGCTCGTTCTGCATCATGTGCTCCCGACCGGTCAGTTTGGAGCGCTCGACGATCTTCACAGCAAGAGTCTGGTCGTCGTGACGACGACGGCACTCTCGCACCTCAGCAAAGTTCCCGTCTCCGATCACGCGTCCGATTTCGTAGCAGCGCTCGATGTCTGACGGGGTGAGATTGCTGCCGTTGGACGGCAGGGCGAAGGTGTGTGTGTTTGTTGCGTGTGTGTGTGCTGCCCCCACAGCTGGAGCTGGATTTGGAGGCTGTAACTGAATGAAACTCTTCTCCTTGTCTCGGCTGATTGGCCGAGGAAGTGAAGGGGTTTTGGCTGCCTGCTCTACATGTGACCTTTCTTTTTGTTTCTTCAACACGGGGGGCAGTGGAACCCGTCCTGATAGAGCACTGATCGCTTCTGGATGCTGATGCTTCTCTCTTCTTGCCGAGCACTTTTCACACAGCACGGGAGACGGTACGTCCGTGTCTCTAAGGCTTCCATTGTGTTTAAACGGACCAATGACGGAAGGTTTCCGCTCTTTGACTCCTCCTCTCACACGCAGTTTCTGCAGGTTGTTGGGAAGTTCGGCGAGTTTTCTGCAAGAATTCCTTTTGTGAAATTTCTGCGAGTTTTCTCGTTGATGTGTGTCCGTCTGTTCTGACGCGTGAGGGTCAGAAGGATTCTCGACTTTTCCATTTGTGTCTCGGCACGTGTCTTGTTTAGTGCCACCGCTGTCCGTCCCCTCGCTGTATCCGCTGTCTGCCTTGGCGGCTTTATTTGGCACCGGACGGAGTTTCTTCTCCCAGGCTCGGAGCGCGTTAGCACGATAGTGTGAATGTTCTGGATACAGTTCCTCCAGAGCTTCCTGCACAGTGCTCAGCTCAGGACGAGTCTTACTGAGGGCCAGGAAGGCCACCTCGCCACGGAAGAAATCACACACACCTTTAACCTGTGGAAAAAAGACCAGAGCATAACCTCATTTCATCTATGCTTTAGTTTGTACGACTTTTCAGGAGTTTGGCCTCACCTCGCGTGCATGTGTTGTATACAGACGTGTGACTCTTCCTCTATGCCAGCGAGGAAACCCCAACGCCTCTGAGATGTCCAATAGCAGCTGCTCAAAAGAGACGACGCCCCTTCGGTTCAACAGCACGGTGACCTTAGGAAGCATGAAAAGAAATTTATCTATCTGAAAGTGGATTTTTGGATTATTTTTTCAACAATGTTACTTTTGTGTTTTGTCAGCGTCTGTTTGGATTCATTTGTGCCAAGCACCTTAAAATAACACTGAATTCACCTTTCGTAGCTCACTTTGACCACATGGTTGAACAATCGTGACCAGATGAGGACGGTCGGCGCTCTCTTCTGCGTGACGAGTGTGGAATAAAGGTAGGAGAGGAGGTGGAGCAGGAGGAGGAAGGTGGGACCTGGGGGCGCGCTCCACAGGGTGGGAGTGGACGGGCCACGGCTGCGGTACCCCATTGGGTCGCTTCGACAAGGGAGCAGGAGGAGCTGAAATGAGAGCAACAGAATGCAGAAGTGGAATTAGTGAAAGTGTACTAAACTGCAATGAGGTCATCGCCTGAGTGGTGCGTTTCTTCTAGAAGTGTGTACAAAGACAAGTAACTCAACACCAGTTCCTCATCCTGTGTGCGCATGAGTGTGAAAACAAATCCGGCTGATCAGATTTGAGCGTCTTCCATCACACAGGGTGCAAGGGGCCATTTGAGATTCTTCAATCACCATGCTGCACTGGTTGAATTATTTAGGCTTCCTTAAGTCATGAAAACCTCACATATGCACACACTCACCCACCACAACAAAAGCATGTCTGGTCTGGTTAGGGCTCAGCTGGACCTGCATGATTAATGAAGCATGAGAGAAACACAGCATCTTTGACATTTCACTTTCTGGCACAATGGGAGAGAGAGAGATAGGATCGGGCCACTCAGCACTTTTTATTTCTTGTTTTGTTTTTGCTTCCCAGACAGAAACTTAAGACCTCCAGCATTACAATAAAGAGCTTTTTTACAGGACCTTATCTGATGTCTGAGAGCTAACAACAATACACACAATATCACACAAAAGGTGGTCTCAGGGGACAGAGAAAAGATCAATGTCAGCTTAAACATCCCATAATGAGCCAGCTGTTGCCAGCTAAAGGAGGATAAACCAGCTTTCATCTTGTGTGTGTGTGTGTGTGTGTGTGACGTGTGTGTGTGTGAGTGAGAAGATTCTCAACATTAGCATAGTTAGCCTAGATTACTACTAAGATAAACCCACACGGATAATTGTCATTTCTGCCTTTTAAGTTGTAATAAAGTTAAAAAATTTAAAAGTCAGAAAAGTTCCACAACACAAATGTTCATTAATTTAATTAAATCCGTCCAAACTCACCTGCCAGTTTCCATTTAGGGTTTCGTAATGCTTCGTATCCATGCCGTGCTTTCTGTGAGGGCGTCATGTGTTTTAAAAAATAAATAAATAAATTACAAAACTAGCAAAAAACGCAAAAATGACCCTGTTTTCTTATTTCCACGACTTGCTGAGTTACTCTCGGCTTCTAGCTTCCAGAGAAAGTAACGGGACGTGAGATAACCGTGTGGCTACTGTGGTTACCATGGAGACACGTCAAGTCGCGCGTCAAGGGAACAAAAACAGAATGACCGGAAGTTGTTATGTTGGTTTTCAGAATAAGATCACTAAAAAGCTGGATTAATTTTAAGTAAGCCAGAAAATTCCCCGTTTTTTATAACAAGGCCGTTTTATTCCACTATATATTTTTCTATGAATTATCATGTCAATATTTTAATCATAAAATAACAGTTATTTGTTAGAAAGGATGGAATAAAAAAAAAAACATTGCAACCGGAAGTAGCATACTGACTGCACGTGCTCTTCTGTTCAGATGAAAGTTAGACCCTAGGACCAACGATACAGTTGTAAGTTCGTCCTTTTTCTTTATAATGAAATGTTATGTAAGCCTATGAGTTTCATATCTGAAATGCTACAAATATGGCAGCTTGTTTTATTAATTTTGCAACAGCAGCTTATAAGTCGTTGTAGTTTGGGGTCTAAAGTGATAAAAGCAGATCCCAAGAATGATAGAACTGCCTGGTCACCTGATAAATAAACTTAAGACTTTAAGAAGTTGACTTTATTCTAAATTTAACATAACAAAAGAGATATATATCTAGATAGATAAATAGACAGACAGATAGATACAGGCAATAAACACTTACATCCTGCCAGTAATCAGATATCCTGCAGGAATAATAAGCTGGCCAAAGAAATACAAACCACATGTTAAGACACGGAAGCTCCTAACCATGCAAGGAGGGTTCCATCCCAAGTCCAGCACCCTGAGACTAGACACTAGCCATAAGGAAGGAGTCCGAGGACTAGTGAGTGTGAGAGTCACTGTCCAGGATGAAACATCCAAGATCCATAAGTACATAGAGGACAAAGGCCCCAACAGATAACGTGCTCAGTGAATGTCTCAGACAATGGCGAACAGAGGAAGAGGTGCTGGAAATCATCATGGGAGGACAAATCCCTACATGGGATGAACCACCGACAGATAACTGAAGTGGCTGATATCAAGAAATCCTACCAATGGCTTGAAAGATCTGGTCTGAAGGACAGCTCAGAGGCACTCATCATGGCTGCACAGGAACAGGCCCTGAACACCAGAGCAACAGAGGCCAAGATCTACCACACCAGACAAGACCCAAGGTGTAGGCTGTGCAAAGAGGCCCCTGAGACAATCCACCACATAACTGCAGGGTGTAAGATGCTGGCAGGGAAAGCATACATGGAACGCCACAACTAAGTGGCTGGCATAGTATACAGGAACATCTGTGCAGAGCATGGACTGAAGCCCCAGGGTCAAAGTGGGAAACGCCCCCTAAGGTGGTAGAGAACGAGCGAGCCAAGATCCTGTGGGACTTTCAGATCCAGACCGACAAAATGGTGATGGAGAACCAACCGGACCTTATGGTGGTGGACAAACAACAGCTGTTGTGGTTGACGTAGCAATACCAAGTGATGCAATACCAGGAAAAAGGAACATGAGAAACTAGAGAAGTACCAGGGCCTCAAAGAAGAACTTGAGAAAGCCTGGAGAGTAAAGACATCGGTGGTGCCCGTGGTCATCAGGGCACTCGGGGCAGTGACCCCCAAACTAGAGGAGTGGCTAAAGCAGATCCCAGGAAAAGCATCAGACATCTCAGTCCAGAAAAGTGCAGTTCTAGGAACAGCTAAGATACTGCAGAACCCTCAAGCTCCCAGACCTCTGGTAGAGTGTATATATACATACATACATACATACACACATATATATATATACATATATATATATATATATATATGCATATATATATACGTGTATATATATATATATAATGTGGAGAGAAAAAAAATTTTTTTTAATTTTTTATCCACATTCCTCTATTGTCCCTAAATTACATTCTAAATGGAAAGGGTCCAACAAGGTATTTCCATAGTACTTCCTGCAGTGGAAGCTGCTTTTGGGGAGGAGCTGGGAGCACTCACACAAAATCTTTTATATCAACATGGATGGGGTGGTGGGGTGTTCTGGTGCGAAATAGCATCTGACGGTGGGGAAAATGAGCTCAGAGGCTCTGGGTCAGTTACCATAGTTTTGTTAATGGAATCCAGTGCTGCCACACACACACACACTGAAACACAAGCGATGCACACTGTGTGTCCAGTTCTTTTAATACCCCACCCCCCATGGTTTTGTCTCCAAGACTCCTGTTGTTACTGGAACAGGAGGCATCAACTTCTGTTTCATCTCCTCTTGTTTTCCCAGACTAAAACAAATAATAACAGGCAATTAAAACAGTTTGTGAATGATTTTGTTCATTTATTGTTTAATTTAACCTGTGGTATCGATATATTTTATATAAATTGTTTTTAAGCTCTTTTTGATGTCATTTTGGTCTCATTACAGCTTAAACATTTAGATACCACTGTTTTAGAGTGTTATTTGTCATTTGAGTGAAGCTCAGATTTTATTGATGGTGACCTATGGCAGTAGAATAAATAACCAGCTGCTGTAGTACCAGTTATGACCAGCAGAGGGTGTGAGTGTACTAAATAAAAGCTGAACATCCATCCAGAGCAGGAATAAATGGTTTTCCAAGTATTATAAATGTCTAAAAACCTTTTTATGACATTCAGAAATCTGACGCAGGTTTTATTCTGAGAACCACACAACACAAAAACCACAGAAGAAGAAGGAACAGACAAAGTGACCTCGTCCGTCTGCCACTTTAAGCTTGTTTCCTCCTGGAAGATTTGCAGAACAAATCAAGGAATGCAATCTTGTCCCATCTGAGGAGGTAACCCAAAACACAAACGCTAAAATCCTGCACGGTTCTTGTGTTCAGCAACAACAGGCACACAGATTTATAAAAAAAGCTGATTTAGGGATTTAAAAAAGGCTCCTGATGAAGTCACGCAGACATTAACGAACTCCAGTTTACAGAATACACAATTTATGATGAGCAAGTTTCTAATGAGGAACATGAAATCCTTAATGAGGCATAAAACATAAACACCGGAACCTTTTGGTCATTATAGAATAAAATAAGGGCAACAACAAGCATTCTAAACTCTAGAGGACACATACTTCTAACCAGCCCTTTAGACCTTGTTGCTGCAATTAATTTTCCATGTTGTTCCTCAAAGACATCGTGGATCCAGGACGTGAGATTTGAAGCAGATGTGCAGCTGGAAAAGCTGCCAGATGAACAAATGAGTGTGTGTTAGAATAGGGAGAGGCGACGTCCAGATGTTTAAACACTTGTACTATTCAGAGTCACACAAAGATGCAAAGGAAAGCTCTGGATCTGGATGAAATATGAGCATTCCTGAGTTTATGACTGCTCCGCTATTCCTTCAGGTCTTGTGGAATTCAGTCTTGTGTTACAACACATCTGGCAGCGTGAGGTGAGCTTGGATTTTACAGAAGACCTTCTAAAATGTTCAGATCAAATGAGTTATATTCCTACAAAATGATGCCACAGCATCTTTAATGCATTGTGTGTGACTGGTGATGCAAAATTTAGTTCTTTTATTTTGAAATCTGCAGCAGAATCGTGTTCATTCTTTTGTAAAGTTCCAGAAATGATGGTTTTGTGCAGAGTAGAGGTGAAAAAATGAAAAGAAAATCCATTACATTATGACTCAGAGCACTATGTCGTGTTGCCAGAAGATCAAACACACTCGCACACACCCACACACACACGAGTTGAAACACATTTGTGAAGCTACTGTCAGCCTGGGAACGTGTTCCATTTTTACTCTGATGGAACGGAGTGGGATCAAATTCCTGTTAAGAGCAAGAAGAAAGAGGAAAAAAAAAATCAAACATGTTGCATAAACACACAGGTCCGAGGGACGTTTATTCATACACTCACACTAAAATGCACCAAATTTAAAAAATAATATTCAAATGAGGCCAGTTTGCTCAGAACTCAGAGCCTAGAATTTCAACCTTTGACCTCGTCTTCTGCTGCTTTTATAAATGTGGCTCTCACACCTGTTAGCGTCAGATTCACACATGCCATAAATTTGTTAGGGTGCACACACACACATGCACCCACGTGCAAGTTTAGACCCACAGTAAAGAGGCCAGAGGAAGATAGCAGAAGTGGGACACTGTAATATGTTTTTCACCATTGACTTTTCCCCTCTATGTGTGTGTGTGTGTGTGTGTGTGTGTGTGTGTGTGTGTATGTGTGTGCGTGCGTGCAGTATTACAGGGTACTCAAGTGGGTTAGTTGTTTCACAACCTCCCAGGAATCGTCTCGTCGTGCATTAGGAGAATTTCACCAGAAAGACACATCTGGGCATTTGTGACATGTGGGTGTGACTGTTCTTGTTTTACTGTCCAAGTAGGGACTCCAACGTAATTGCTCAACGACCCAAGAGACATTGTTAAAGTCTAGGAGCTAAACTGTAGTCTGGACAAATCCAAGCTGAAAAACCAGCTCAGTGTCCTAGTGGTGTGAGTGTCCACCCTGAGACTGGGAGATCGTGGGTTCAAATCCAAGGTCGGGTCATATCAGACTTTAAAAATGGGACCCAATGCGTCCCTGCTTGACGCTCAGCATCAAGGGGTTGGATTGGATGGGTTAAGTCACCAAATGGTTCCCGAGCACGGCCATGTCTGCAGCTCACCCCTCCCCCAGGAGATGGGTCGAATGTGGAGAAATAATTTCACCACACACCTGTGTTTGTGTGTGATGACTAATGGGACTTTAACTTTAAAGTTTTTGGGTGATAATGTGTTTTTTCAGCCCTAGAAATCTAGACCGTCAGTTGCCAAAGCGAAATGATTTTGCTCTGCGTGTCAGTCTAGCCACTCTCTCTTAGAACCTCCACAGCCCCGGTCAGCCTGCTGGTGGGCCAATCACAGCGCTCTATCGGCTTGGTGGGCGGGATGATGCGACACTGCAGAACAAAGATGGCGACGACTCATTTTAAACAGCTTTGGCATCAACTTTGAACTATTTAGACTTGGACTTTTCTTTCCACTCATACTAGCTGTTAGCTTGTCAATCCTGTCAAAAATGGTTAAAATGGGATTTAAAAGTGTTTTTAACAAGTAACATTTTAATTGTATGTAACATTTATTTAGAAAGGTGGGCTTTAAGGTTAAACGTATGATAGTTTTATGATTCTGCAACGTAAACCCTCTCTTTTAGCCACATTTGGTCGTTCACACATGATCAACCATTCCATGTCCTGCAGCAACGAGTGCTTACCCACAAGAGACCATCATTGCAGAACCAACTGAAGTGACAGCCGCCCTATCTGATTGAGTGGACACCACCCCCCACTTCACACACATGCCTCATCAGCTCTGATACTATCTTTGTCACCAGCTCAGAGGTAAAACTGTGATAAATCAACTTCAGCGTCACAAAGACTGCAGTTTAAACCACAATATTCATACTCTAATAACTCCATCTACTAGTCATTAGTTATAAATGTACTCAGCATGTTTTTATTTTATGTTTTATGACTTATGCACTATTTTTGCTTGTATATATCCTCATTTTCACCTGACTTGACCTTGAGGCACAGCTTCAAGCAGCCTGGGAAACGAGCAGGTGCCGCAGGGGAATTGTACTTTTGCCTCGTAGATTTATCTATTATTAATATTTTGAAAGACATTCAGAAAGTTCATTTATTGCCCCGCCCCCAGCCTGATTAGCCAGTTGTAGCAGGACTGGTTGGCTTTTCAACCAGTTAATTGGTTGACCTATCGCCTTTAAGAGAGCCCAGTATAAATGGGGCGCTATGGCGCTTCTCTTGAGTTCTTCCTCCCTCCCTCCTTTGCGTGTCTGCTGTGGAGAGGACTTCCGGTTCCGCTGACCTGTGTCAGGAAGCGTGTGGTGGTGCGCGAGATTTGAATATTTCAATTGTAAGTATGGCTAATCCCAGCGGTTGCGACATGGGGGTCGGGCACTAATATTGCTCCTGCTGTAGGGATTGCTCAGGTGTTGATTCATCTCGTGGGACGCACAGCGTTATCCGCTTCAGGTGGTCATTCAGCTGACACGGTAGGTTCAGCCTGCAGTCTCCTCTCCACTTAGTTAAATTGAATGTTAATCTTTTGTGTCTTTTCCTCTTTTTAGTATGAGGAAGGGGTTTTGGCATACCCCCGAAGAGACTCTGCTGTTTTGCCTGATCGTGTTTTTCTTTCTGATCCTGTTGTGCCTCGGTTGTCTTGCCTGTGCTGTTCTTTTTGGCTCGCCTTCAGCTTCGTTCTCCTGCTGCCTGTGTTACCGCTCCTGCTGGTGTGGGTGTGCGGCATCTGACCTAACGCGCTGCCCTGTCTCCGCTGGTTGGTGGTTGTGATCCGCCAAGTGAACACGAACGGGGAGGCAAGATTTGGACCGCATCGCTACCACTGTCTCTTCTGGGTGCTGGAGCGCCTTACGGACAGTCGGACATTTGAGCAGCCGAAGCGCTGTGTGTGTGTGTGTGTGTGTGTGTGTGTGTGTGTGTGTGTGTGTGTGTGTGTGTGTGTGTGTGTGTGTGCGTGCGTGACCACCTGTGTCACTCGGCTCCGGCCGCTGATTTTATTGTTAGAAGCAGGGTGGTGGAGACCTCCCTCCTCTCCTCTTATTTATTTATTTTTTTTACTTCTTTTGTGTTTCAGGCTGAGAGCTGCTGGTGGTGGTGACCACGTTGGGGTGACGGTTCCGGTTTGGGTTGCAGTGTGTGTGTGTGGTTCTTCACCCCACTTTGGATGCATGCACGAGTGTCTGGGGTGAACCTTTCTTATATTTTCTTAGTTTAGGGTCCCGTCTCCTCTTAGGGATTCGGCACCCCATTAGTAGCTTCAGCCTGTCTTTTTAATTCTTTTAGTAATTTTAGTCGTAGTCTTTTTAATTGTTTTTATTATTTTTGTTTAATAAATTTGTTATATTGTGGGAACCCTGTCTCAAGCTTCTTCTATAAGAGTGGACCTACGTGTCCTTTATTTTTGTCCTTGAGTATCAAGGTGGCGTTGTTGTGTGTTCTTCAAAAGTCTAGCTATATAAGCTACCCTCCGTTCTGCCACATTTGGCGTTGTTGGCAGGATCCATGTAGAACTGTGAAGTTGGTCCATGGATGTGGAATTTGTGGCACCCTGCGCGGGAGCACGGGACGTGCTTGTGGAAAGAGGGGGGAAGATGTGACAGTGTGAGTGTCCTGTCACTGGATCCCGATTGATCATGCGCCCTGGCTACTTGGCCTCAGGGATATCCCTTTGGCTGACTGGTTAGCGCGCGTGACTCTCACCCGGGAGTCTGGGGTTCAAGACCCGCCCGGGCCCTCGTTTGTCCACCTTGCCACAATTGGCGTTGTCGGCAGGATCCATGTAGAACTGTGAAGTTGGTCCATGGATGTGGAATTTGTGGCACCCTGCGCGGGAGCACGGGACGTGCTTGTGGAAAGAGGGGGGAAGATGTGACAGTGTGAGTGTCCTGTCACTGGATCCCGATTGATCATGCGCCCTGGCTACTTGGCCTCAGGGATATCCCTTTGGCTGACTGGTTAGCGCGCGTGACTCTCACCCGGGAGTCTGGGGTTCAAGACCCGCCCGGGCCCTCGTTTGTCCACCTTGCCACACAGTTCTTCTGACATAAACTGGCTCTGCCCATGCACCACCTCACCAAATCAATCATAATTTTAATAATTACATTTAGACGTGTAGCTTGGCATGCAACCATGTCAGATTTGAACGGGTTTCTGCTTGTCCTCATATGTGGATTAAAGTAACAATAAATAGTTTTTTTAAACTTTAAGCTAGAGCTTTAACATTGATCTCAGTGATCGTTGAGTTAGAAACTTGACCAGTTTCATATTTGACACCACTCTGCAGCCCTGACCAAAAACCACACTTGATAGTTTTGTGGAGTGGGTAGGTGCCCTATAGGGGGAGCTCTTTACCTGCTTTACGGCTGTTAGCTGTAATGCTAGCGGTTAGCATTTTCAGTTTGCCGATTGTCTATAAAAAGCACAAAAAGAAGAAAAATAAGTTTGCTTCTTCTGTTGGCATCATGGCGGAGCCTGGAAGTAAAAGTAAGAGAGTAATGTCTTTGGAGGTGAAGCAAAGCGCTAAAACCAGAGTGAACATCGGCGCGGCCTACGCTAGTTTGAGGGAGCTAAAGGAGGCTACAAAATCACGGACTGATGGTGACCTGGCTTTGTTGCTACTGGACTTGTAAGTAATAATATTTTTTGTCCAACGGTGTGGATCTTTATACTTTGTAGTTTATTTTAGTATTCGTTGGCTCATGTTAGTGTTAGCTACAGCAGGCTGCAGCAGGGTTGTTTACGACGGCGGAGGAGCAGAAAACTGCTCGCTGTTACTTTAAGAAAGCTGGTTGGTGACTTTTTTCTGCATATTTCCCAAAATGTTTTCAGACAAGATCGGTCACAGTATTTAATTTGAGGCAATTCAGGCTAGCTTTAGCAGTAGCTCAGGCTAGCATTAGGAGCAGGTGATGCTAGTGTTAGCAGTAGTGCCGAGCTAGTGTTCTGCAGTTAGCATTATCGTGGTCAGTGTTTATATACCAACAACGTTGAAGTGGGTTGGGACGCGGTCATTTTAGGTGGTCTTTTTAGGCTTATGATGCGTTATAACAGCTTTTCAATTCAATTAAATTCATTTAATCTTAATTGTTATTGCAGCTTGGCTCATTCGACGAAATTTGCAGTACACTGTGGATAATAAATACTTTAAAGATTTAAAAAAGAAATCACTACCTCTACATCTCTAAAAATTCTTCTCACTCAAACACGAACATATAGATATCCATAAAAACAACATTACACGATCTTCATTAAGGTTGCTGATCATGAGAAGGACCCAGTTTCTCTGTGGCCATCACAGCACTACTAATTTACAATGGAAAGCAGGTCAGAGACAGAACAGGCTTCTTGGTATGCTACATTAGACACCCCGGGCTGTCTGTATTCAGTAACAACAAGATAAATGTGGTTTTACATTTTAGAACACCATTCAAAAGATCATTCAAGTAAAGTTAATTATTTTTGCTATTTAACTGAGATTGTCACATTTTAGCTGCTTCCTAATTCTAGATTTAAAAGGGTTTTATTCACAAATTCAGCTTTAACAAGAACTTTGCAGGTTCTCCAGATCTGTGTGGATCAGTCTGCTGGGATTAAGCTCGGCTACATAAACAAAAGGCCTTCTAATGTTGTTTTAATCAGATTGCACAGGGTGTTTCCCGGAGTTTCGGTTGATGCTTTTGGTGTACTGATGTTCAGAAAACTAAACAGAAATACATTAGTGTGTTTCTCATCAGCCCTACCTTCGTGAAGGGCTTTCCAAATTCTTGTTTTGCTTTTGAAAGAAAATAAAAAGAAGCCAAAATATCTTGATTACAGGTTAGCGACTTGGAGCTGAAAGCCCCACTTACCTCTTCTTACATATCTAATTACAGCTAAGGATTTAGGAAAAATAAATATTTAACAGAATAGATTTGTAAAAGTCAAAACCTTGAAAAAAGGTATATTTATATAAAATAAAAAGATATATTTTTATTTTTCATTTGGGCCAAAGTCCCATTAGGAGGGGGTGGGGCTTTTAACTCATACAGAAACCATCCAGGGGGCACATTGGTAGCTTTTCCTTCCTAATCGAATAACTTACTGAAGAATGACTGAAAAATGCAACAGTGCTTGTTAAATTTCATTAATTGAAAGTCAGATACATATACAATTGGTCACTCTGAGTTTCTCATGTATGCAGAACGTGAAAATCTCCTTCAACCCACATAGCATGCCACAGAAAGTAAATAGATGGGAAAGCAATCGGGTCAGAAAACGCCACTGTCTTCGTCTACGAGAAGATTTTTATTCATGGCCCGCCTACCTTGGCTTCCGACCGTGGAAGGCTGTGTTGATTTTGCAACCAGGAGCGAGAGTAGACTGCGTCTTGGCTAGTAGACGCTAACTAGCACTAGCAACTCAACGTGGCAGAAAACGTTCAGACCACAGTAGAGAACGCAGACCGGATAGAGTCCCGGGTTTGTAGGCTACAACCAAAACAAACATGGCGTCAATAGAAGAGAATAGTAACTGGTTAATTTTGAGATCACGACAGAAAAAAAGACAGCAGTGGTATCGTAGCTAGTATGAAAGACCTCTAAACCAGAGACGATGTGACCATGGCGAGTGTGTTTCGCTAGTTTTGTCAAACCAGTCTAGTAACCAGTAGGGGGAGCAGCAATATGTGAGTAACCAGTGGTTACTCACATATTGCTGCTTACGAATGCATCGCGTTAATTTCAGAGGACGTGCACGAATGACACTTCAAAAAAATGCAATTTACGCAAGGCAGCCATGATAAACACACGTACGCGTGATTAAAAGCAAGTTAGACTCGTAATCCCGTTGTTTTCTGCCCCCCACTCCTCTGGCTAACTTCTACTTCCTGAAACAGGAGCACCAGAGCTTTTTTCCACGGAAAACGACTCACAAGGCGTTCGTTTACACTAGAGACCACAGCAGTGAATGACAGCTTTAATTTTCTCAAACTTCTGTTTTTTTAATGGTCAACAATTTCCAAAATGTCTACCACCTTTCCCTCTACAGGAGGTGAGAGCGTCATACAAATGAGTCTGTGCCTGAATGCAAAACAAACACAAGTTGTGCTTCTGTGTAAAATTATCACTATAGTAACACTTTAATCTTCCCAAAAACAACCCCTATCCTCATCCACGTGAGTCAGCACGCCTTACCCCCATGAACCGCCGTGCGTGTGAGTTCCTGAGTCTATACACAAACATTCACTCAATAACCCCACGGGCTACCAGGTGGTGGTCAGTGCAAACCAAACAGAAGCAGGTGAAAAACACAGATGGATAGAGGAGAGGAGAGAAGAGCATCAGGCATTTGTCATCCTCTGCAGAAAAAATCAGTCCATCCATTTTTCCTCTGTGGCAGCCCTCCTCCTCATCCATCTAAGTCACACTCACACTTCCTACAGTAAAGCCTTCAGATCCAGACGCAAGAACATGCAGAGAAGTTCAAATTTGCTTTATTTGCATGGAAGTCATCTTAAAATCTCACATGGCCTCTCTACTCTGCCCGCCTCCACCCGTCCTTCCTCCTCCTCTGCACTCTGATGACATCATGAACAGCCGGTTTGTTTTCAGCCAGTAGGATTGCAGGATGGGCCTGTGCTGCTGACTAAACTCTGTCTGCTTGCTCTGCCTGCTCTCTCATTCTGACGCTCTTCTGCTTTGCTGCAGCACACACCCTCACACACAAGGCTCTTCTCGCCCTCGTTTCTCCCGCCGCTTGCAAACATGGTCGATGCTTTCGTGGGCACATGGAACCTCAAGGAGAGCGAGAAGTTTGATGAGTACATGAAGGAGCTGGGTAAAGATTTATTTATGTTTTTGCACATAATGTGTGTGCGCGCGCGTGTGTGTGTGTGTGTGTGTAACTGGAGAGGATGCAGTGCTGCATGTGAGCACATGTGACTGAAAGGCTGAGGTCAGATAAAAGTCTGTGTTTGGACAGTTTTAAGTAGCTGCTGATGGAGATGCTGGGTGGGATCCAAGTCTCAGCAAAGGAGGAACCAAAAGGGAGGATTTGGAAGAAACTGAAAGAGAGACGGAGATATGATGACAGAAGAGACTGGAAGAGAAGATGGAAGACCAGAGGGGGAGGAAAAAAAGAGGAAGAATGGTAGACCGCATGGCCTAGGAGCTGGGGAGGAGGGAGGGGCTCTTCTTTAGCACAGAAAAGAAAACCCCGACTGTGAAAGACTCTGAATGGCCGACGACTGCTGTTCTCACACACACACACACACACACACACACACACACACACACACACACACACACACACACACACACACACACACACACACACATTGTTGCGACCTTCTCTGAAAGCCGCTCATTGTTTGAGGCTTCGGGAGGGGTTGAATTCTAAGAAGACCCAGACACCACGGGGTTATCTGGATGATGTCCTGGCTTCCAATCACCCCACCATAAGGACAGGTGCAATGACACTTACTGACAACACTGACAACTATTTGTATGTGTGACACATTTATGGCCCCATCGTTGACCTGTCTGCGCCTTGTCGCCATGGTAACCGGAGGCCCTCCAACCTCTTGACCCCGATACTCCAGAGGATCACCGACTCGCTTCCACATAGCAGTACCTGTTCCTGGGAAGGGAACGAAGTGGGTTCTCCTGTTTGGTGGGAAAAGTTGTGAGTCAATATTGCCTAATAAAAGGAACAACCTTGGTCCCATACACACACACACACACACGTTTATCCCTAAAGCCAAGTCATCATGCTCAGGCAGGTCGGCAGGACTCTGCAGTGTTTGAAGAACATGCTGCAGGTCTGATAACGAACAGATCAAACACGGTGCCAAGAGAAGGCAGCTGGGGGGCAAATCCACAGTTACTGCTTTAACCTTGTATAAACAGATCCCATGTTAATTTATCTAAGAGTTCAGCACCAGTGATGGGTTGAAAGGTCTGTTTTGAATCTCTTCTAGAAGATTTTATTAGATTCCGTTAATTTTTCGGAACTCAGTGCAAGCATGTGTTTTCAAGCCCCTCGGTACCCCCGTTGTATCTTAAATCTGGACATTTTGAAGCTTAAATTTAATGAATAAACTTGTTGCATGTGTCTACAGGTGTGGGCTTTGCCACACGTAAGGTGGGCAACTTGACCAAACCCACGACCATTATCGGTAAGGAAGGAGACAAGGTGGTAATAAAGACACAGAGCGCCATTAAGAACACAGAGGTTTCCTTCCAACTGGGAGAGGAGTTCGACGAGACCACAGCTGATGACAGGAAGGTTAAGGTGAGGCCGTTTGACAAAACGATAGTTTCTGCAAGCACGTCCAGAAGTTGGCCAATTAGAAGAACCAGGGTAGACAGTAAATCATGTAAAACCAAGCTGTAGGTTCCCAGAATCTAAATCTGAATCTGTAAATGATTAAATCATTTGATGAATACCAGATTCCCCTTTTCAGGGAATTTTGTTTAACGAAAGCAGATGTCACAAAACCAGCCTGCACATAAAGTGCTACTACATGTATTACGGTAGTAAGAGTCACACTGATGATGGATGATGACACAAACTGCTGTCTTATTGTACCTTTACTTTTTTTTCAGGAAAGTTTAAGTATTTTTTTATGTTCACACTAAGAAAAGCAATAAAAATATTTTTTTAAATATTCATTTTATTATCATTTCATTCATTTATTATCCAGTTAGCCCAAGCTACTGCTAGCCCGAGCTACTGCTAATGCTAGCCTGAGCTACTGCTAATGCTAGCCCGAGCTACTGCTAATGCTAGCCTGAGCTACTGCTAATGCTAGCCCGAGCTACTGCTAAAGATAGCCCAAGCTACTGCTAAAGTCCTTGTTGGACAAGAGGAAAACAACAAAGAAGAATGTTGAAGCACCCACATAAAAAGATGTACTAGGAGTAGCCAGACTAAGAATTAATGCCAGATAGAACCACAGCTTGCCCCCCCCCAAACACACACAAAGGGAGAGAGGCACAACAGAGTTTCTAGCTCTGGGCAGTGTCGCAGAGCTATCGAGGTAAACCGGCCAATCAGCACGCTGCTCATTTAATATTCATGTCCTGGCTCTGTGGGCGGGGCAAACCAGTCTTTCCATTGCAGGGCTTTATTATGGGGTTGTGTTTGGCCATTTATCGGGGCTCCTAGGACGTTTTGAGCCCCAACAAATTTTCATCTGCTATATGGAGGATCAAATAGCAGTTTCCAGTTGTTAAAAAATCATTTCTAGGACACCTTTAACATCTCTAAAAGACACTTTTATTTTAGCATAGCCATGCTAAGCTAAAGGCTAATGCACCAGTTGTCTTGGTTCCTACATTTTTCCTGTTGCATTATGGGTGAAATTGTCCAGCATATTTGAAGCTTTACCTCAGCCCCAAAGCTTGCTGTGTAACAAGTTTTTCAGGTTTAGGCGAGGGCGAGCAGCACTGACGGTATTTCTCTGACTCAAAGTCCATAGTGACAATCGAGGATGGGAGGATGGTGCACGTGCAGAAGTGGGACGGCAAGGAGACAAGTCTGGTCAGGGAAGTCAATGGAGACAAGCTCACACTGGTGAGTATCGCTAGAACACATGTTTGACATCTTCACCAGAGAGCTTGTTTTGTTTAAACGCTGTGTTTTTCTGCAGACGCTAACAATCGGGGAGGTGGTGTGCACGCGTCACTATGAGAAGGCAGAGTAAAAAAACCCTCTGACCTGCATCAGCTGAAGCCCCAAACCCCCTTTAACACAACTCAAACTCCCCGTCTGGCTGCTGGTTTCCTTCAGTGTCACCCTCTGACTGTACTTTCAGTATTATTGTTACTGCTGACCATGACACCAGTCCTTTTATCCTAAGAAACACTGAGTAAATTCCAATGATTTGTTGTTGTTTTTGTTTTTTTAAATGAAAACTCCTGATCTTTTTGGTGAAATGTATTTTGCATGGTGTCTAACGTGACACTGGGCAGCTTTAGAAATCAAAACGTTTCATTGTTGAGAAATAAAAGTGTTACCACTGACAAACAGGTGAAATGTTTCTTTCTGCAGTTTGAAACTTATTTTTTTGTGACCCTGAAGTGGTCCAGTCTGAGTCACGGTCAGTCACACGACTCTGGACGTCAAGTGTGACGACTGTTTCCATCACAAGTGGAGTTAATAATAACTACTCTACCACTTCTGTGTGTGTGTGTGTTGTTTCTGATCTGGCTAGGCAATAGGAAAGTTTAGTAAAAGCTAGAACTAGGTGTGAGGACAATGTGTCCTCTACTCACGAGTTAGGTGAGATCTAATTTTATTTCATGTCACGAGATGCAGCCAGCCTGGTGTGGGGTAAAAGAGGTGAAAGGTCAGGACATGGTGGCAGTCCACGACTGACCCTGCTGCCATCCAGTCATATTTATCTGATGTCATATCTCCACTCCGGCTGGCAGCATTCTGCATCGATTTCCAAGCTACAACAGCTGAACTCATTTACCTGATTGTATTTTTAACAGATTTTACATGCAGATGCAGTCCAATGTTGAGACCTAATTTAAGCTGGACTGATGTCACCTGCATGTACATCTAGACTGGATGGTTCGACAACTTTAAGGGACATGTGACTTCTGCAATCAGCACTGAAATTGTCCCTTCTTGAACTCCTAGGTTGTAAATGAGTCTTAAGGTGGAGGAGTTCAAGGACCTTGTTGCTGTTCTTTATGGTAGAATGAAGCAAGAGGTCAACCGATGGGTCAGGGAGTTTGTCTTCTTTAATGAGGGCAATGCTCTGGTGATTGACCACGAGAGGTGGTTAATGACTGAAATGACACGATTCCTTCCTCTGTAGGGATTTCTATTCCTCAGAAATAAACTTAGGAGCGCCGTCACTTGGAGGGAAGTTCAAAGAAGAGCTGCTGCTCCTCCTCATCAATACGACTCAGCTGAGGTGGTTTGGGTATCTAAAGGAGGCCTCTAGGTTGCATCCTTCTACAGGTTTTCCAGGCATGTTCCACTGGTAGGAGACCCCAGGAAGACTCAGGACCTGCTGTAGGGATTAAATATCCTCTCTGGCCTGAGAAGGACAGATTTGAAGCCTTATAGTACTTCTTCCATATTGTTCTGAACCAGTCAGTTTTGTGTCATTATTCCAGACTTTAACAAGGGACCTCAAAATTGTGCTTTTCTTACAATAAACTAGTGAAAACTAAGAATGTGCTACCCTAGGCAAGCCATCCTATATGTGTGAATATGTAGTCTGGCCACAGGCCAGCACATTGGGAAAGATCTACGGTTGTCTTTCAAACTGTCTCCACATGCTATTGGATAACAAAACAACACGATGTACGCTACGGATGTCAACGAGGCAGTCTGCCATACTCTGTCAAAGAAGATGCATATACATCCTTTTTCTAAATAAACTTAGGTACCTCTATCTGCTCTTGACTCAAAGAAAAGTCCAAGTCAAAATAGACCAAAGTTGATGAAAAAGCGTTTCAAACAAGCCATCGCCATTTTTGTTTTTCGCTCACTCGCAGTAACATCCCACCCACCAACAGAGTGTTGTGATTGGCCCACCAAACCAATAGAGCGCTGTGATTGGACCGCTACGGATGTCAGTGAATGAGGCAGTCCGCCATACATCGTCAAAGAAGACGTAAACCAAACTGATAGAGTGCTGTGATTGGCCCAGGACCAAACTAGCTGGGGCTGCGGAGGTTCCAATGAAGCGTGGCTAGACTGTTCGCTTCAGCAAATGGATGGGTTTAGATTCCTAGACTAGGATAAATGCCTAGCCAATCAGGGGAAGGGTGGGCGTGGCCTGCAGCAGCTTGGCTCCTTTAAAGTGGCAGAGCCTTGAAACGGCTCATTCTGGAAGGTACTGAAAATGTCAGGAACAGAGTTTGCCAGATGGCTTTATTATGTGAGAGGGATTTTGTGTAAAAAAAATCATTTACATGTTTTGTATAGACCAGAAGGGCATTATAACTTTATAATAGTCACAATATGTCCCCTTTAAATAAAAAATACTCGACTTATTTCTGTAAATCTAGACACCTTTCTCTGATTTAAAAGGATCTCCTGAAAATTTCTTCATGCCATGTGTTTCCACATTGAATATAATGCTAATAGAGTATTTACAGATGCATTCATCCAAACATAAACTACAATTTATTGATGAGACGTTTAAAAGCAAACATCAGTCAAATAACTTCTAGTATTATCAATAACTGTGGAATGAAGCAGTCATTGTACGAATGTTATGGTTTCTGATGGAAGATTTTATTATAATCCATCCAGTGGTTAATGAGATAATTACAAAACCACACAAAACCACACACACACACACTGGCAGAAACAGCATTTTGTTGACGGAAACTGTCTATAATTTAAGACTATAATAGAATGCAAGCTTTCTAATTTCTAGCAAATAAAATGTATTTTAGCTCAGGATCTGAAACGGACAGTCATGGGAAAAAACATAAAATAAACCTTTAATATGATCCTGATTCTTAGAGTTTATGATAAAACATGGAGAATTTCCCTCTTTTCACTCTAAACAGGAACTTAACGTCCCCTAAAATATTGTAATTAACAAAGATCTATTAGTAAATTCTAACTGGAAGCTGATATCTGACGTGTTTAATCTCAAATTCCACTGAAATAGCCCCTCTGCTGTTTAAATGATGCAAAAACACACGACAAAATGTGGAAATTCTGGTTAAGCGAGCTCCTCGTTGTCCTGCAGCTGGACCCAAGCGGCGCAAACGGGAGAAACCAGAGCGGAGAGAAGGTGAGGAGGATTCCTGGGAGTCGAGCTGGAGCCGTTTCAAATTGCTGCATCTGGAACTAATCTGTCGATCTCTGGAGGCCTGAGTCCAGCAGCAGATCCTCCAATTCGACTTCATCCTAATCTGTCGTAGAGGTTGTGAGTTTGTGAAAACAATGACCCAACGTGACCTCCTGGGTTGCTGCTCTGGCCCTTTAAGTACATTAAAACAACACGCCGGCTTCAAGGTTGTTGGACAAAGAAGTCAGGAGGTGTTTTGTTACCTTTACTGAAGAAAGCACACAGACCTACTGTCAGCGGTGCAAACCCTCAGGCTGTCACTATATTATCCTGTTGTGCTACTTTACACTTCCTGTTTGTGTCTGCCTCTTTTGTCACGCTTTCTCCTGCAGAGCAGAAACCAGATCGCTGTAAACTACACCCTCTGTTTCAGAGAGGGGGGGTCGCTGTTTGCTGTCATATAGCTTACATGTATTTGATTACATAAGATGTGTAGAGTCAGGGGTTACTACAGGTCAGAGATGTACAGCAGCTTCTTTTTTGTAGCCACATCAAAGTTTGCATCGCTAGCTGCAAGTTTAGAATAATAGAAATAAAACTGGAAGTCACTTAGTCCATTTCCCTGTGTGAGTGTGTGTGTGTGTCTCAGCTGTGTTTGTGTAATTTCTCCTTTTTGTGTTTCTTCTTCTTTTTGTCCTGTTTTTCCAGACTACTGCTGTGGCGTCTCCTCTTAGCTTTACTCTCACTGCTGCTGCTGTCGTCGCTCTCCGACTCCTTTCTCTCCCTCTTTTTTGTCTTCTTCTTCTTCATTTTCTTTTCCTGCAGCACAAAACAAAACACTTTTTGTGGCTGCACAGGGATCACAGAGGAGCAGTTTCACTACCTTAAACTACGTCACGATTTTTCTGATAAATCAGCAGGAAAATCAACGTTTGGTTTTTCTAAAAGACTTCTCATGAAACTGCGGACATGTGAGGACACATGAATGCGTGCTAACTCTAACCCTTGTGATCACCTTCTTTTTCTTCTTTTTGTCTGAATCTTGCTGAGGTGCTGCTGTTGAGGTCTGCTGCCTCTGTGGCTCTTCGTCGTCCTCTTCAGGAACCAGCGCGTACTGCAATCCCGGAGCCGAGAAACAATCCTTGGTAAAGTGACCTGAAAGACATTAACGAGTTAATAAATAAACTTTAAGTAAATACAATAGATGTTTTAAACTGAAATCTGTTTTTATCAGTGGTTTTGCACCTTTGCAGCCACATTTTGAACATGTGGTGTTGAGTACGGCCTCCAGTGTGATCCTGTTGCTGCCCTGATCTCTAAACTGCCTTCGCCGCCTCGCATCCTGCCTGCAAACACACACAATATAACAGTTCTGTGCAAAAACACACACACACATACATAACTGTAAACACTCACTCTGCTTGAACATTGTTAGGATCCAGGTCCCTCCCTGTCCCTTGATTGACGGCTTTCATTGAGAAGGACAACTTCACCTTCTCACCCTGAATCTGAGAGTTAGAGGACAGAATTTTTTATTTGCTGCCAACATATTAAACTGTGTGTATGTGTGTGTGTTGTTACCTCCCGTCCAATGACTTTAATCCACACCTGTTCCCCAACATCCACAATCTCGGAGGCACTTTCAACCCTGGAGGCGGACATCTCGCTCACATGTACCAAACCTGTGTGTGTGTGTGTGTGTGTGTGTGCGCGTGAGAGAGAGAGAGAGGATTAAAGTGGGCCTCAATGGATTTCACAAAAAATAGTTAAGCAAAAATGAGCTGACACACAAATAGATTCTTGTTTAGATGAAGGTGATGATTTGAAGATTCAAACATCCCTTTTTTAAATTTACTATTAAGACCTAAACAATAAAAAAATCACCAATATTTTCATTAAAAAAATTAAATTTACTCAAATTAGAACCCAAACCTTTTCTCTTTTTGCCATCTAGTGGTAAAAAGTTTTAGTGCAGCCACTAAAATGAGAATTTATCATCAGAGATAACGAAGTGTAAATTGTTTTATGAGACAAACTTCTTCCTATTTTAACCGTTGATGCTTCCCAGTACTGCTTCTACTATTAAAATGATAATAAATGGTAATGATGACATTTTTATTAAATCAAAACAAATGAAAGTGAGTTGTAGTCCTCTGTAGTACTCCTGTAGTACTCGTATCTCTTCTCTTTCTTTTCACAGTTCCATTTAAGGCTTCATTTCACTCAGCCTGTTTCTGTTATTAATATTATTATTTCATATTTAAAGATTACAAGCATTCTACCAACCTTCCTTCCTGTAACCAGGCAGTCGAACAAAAGCTCCGTAGGTTTGCACAGAAACCACCTCTCCTTTGGCAATGCTGTACATCGGAGGCAGACCGTCCAGCCCGGCTGGTTCTCGACTCGAACCGTCACGGTTGGACATCGTCTCAATCTGGGCAGACTGTTGGATGATTAAATATGTTTCAGTTCAGTAACACAACAGATATAAAAAGACCAAAGTTGAGAAAAGTTAAAGAAACCCAATATAGCAGCAATATTGGTCCTTTTATGTAATAACAATAAATGGGAGTATTTATATTATAAATGAAATGTATGAAATGAAAAAACAACTTTCTTCATCTAGAATAAAACAACTATGCTTTCACAATTCAGCAGGAGACAATAAATATAATTAATTCAGTAATTTAATTAAAATGTATTTTCTTCTTTTTCATTGAGAATTGAGCCACATAAGATCCAGTTTTGTAACATTAAAACAAATTTTAAGACCAGTCCTGGTCTAAGTTTAATTTAAACCTTAACTGCGTATTTTCTAACACACATGTAAAACAGACCGAGAACCAAACACAAACAAACCAAAACAAAGGACACAAGCCAGCTATTCGATTTAAAAAACAAGGCTAACCTTTAAAACGAACAGATGAAGTTAGAATTTCAGCATTATTAATATTGTAAATAAGTTTTATTTATCTCTCTCTAAGAACATGCATTTATCTCACCTCGAACTTTATTTCACATTACATTAATGCAAGCGGAACAAAAACTATAATAGATCATTTGTCTTGAAACAGAAACAGGACAAACGCAACACGAGTAATGATATTTACATAAAACCCTTGACCCTATTGCTGTTAAACAGCTGTATGATGCATAAATAAACCAGAAAATTGTGCTACGATTGATAGACTTTGTAAAATGTGACTCTAACTGTAAGAAATATAAAATAATTCAGTACCTTTTCCAGTGACAAAACTGCGCTTGTTTTACTTCCGGGTCAAATTGACGCCAGCCAATCACTGCAGCCGGCGCAAATTTCCACCAATCACGAGGTTTGAACCCCGGAAGTACTTCAGTCTGTCTTCTTTGTTAGTTTTGTTTCCTCACACGGCTTTCGTCGAAGACGTCCGTTCATTTTAATAAACTTCAGCTTTGTATTTACTCCATTTAGCCGCTTTTTGTTAACTTTCTCCGCGATGATTGAACCTCTAAAGAGACCCGGAGACATGGCGGTGGTTCCCACTGCGGTGAAGCGGCCTCGGACGGAGCTAGTAGCGGCGGCTCAGTCTCAACAACTCATGGCCACGGTAACGTAGCCCTTGTGACATCCGACTGCTTTTAAATTCAAGATATAATCATATTTACCACCTTTATAGGCCTTATGTGTTTAAGTTTAAGAACAAGCTATGCTAACCGAGGAGAGATTAGATATACGTGATGACCATGATCAAGTTTTCATGATGTAAACATAAAATCTAGAATAATTGAAAACGAGATTTAATATGCATGAAAACTCTCCCCAACAGGGTGCTGGTTACGTAAATGATGTATTTTATTGATGATGATAAAAATAATGAAAACAGTCCATTTTAATATCTGGGCCAAATAACAAAGCTTGTATAATACAAATAAATAAACTGTCGTGATCAGACTTCATTCGTTACACAAGACAAACAAACGTGCATCAAATACAAAATATGTACCAGATATCACCTTTTTTCATAATGCAAGCTTAAGGAAACGCCAGATTATAATTGCCACTGGTGCAATTAGGATGTGCTTCCAGCTACTACATGAATGAGGAGAGCATTTACATCTCTGCTAGATCTAAGCAAGTCATCCAGCTTATATGCAGTTAAAATAAAGTACCACTAGTTATTTCTGCACCATAATGCTGCGTACCTAAACTACTGCTCCCCATAGGGCCCTCCACGCACCTCCAGCATGCAGGCTCCCATCATGTTGATGTCTGGCCATGAGGGGGAGGTCTACTGCTGCAAGTTTCACCCCAATGGAGCCGTGTTGGCCTCCTCAGGATTTGACAGACTCATATGTAAGTTTGTGTTAAACAGTAGCAGACATATTTTGGTTAAAATCTCTGTTACTATGTTTTGTTTTTTTGCTGCAGTGTTGTGGAATGTGTATGGAGACTGTGAGAATTACGCCACCCTGAAGGGTCACAGCGGAGCGGTGATGGAGTTGCATTATAACACAGATGGCAGGTAGAGACGGTGGAATATAATAAACACATTTCTTAAGCTGAATTTGAGTCAGAAGTTTGATACAGAGGTGTGTGTGTTTCAGCTTGTTGTTTTCAGCCAGCACTGACAAGACTGTGGGTGTGTGGGACAGCGAGACAGGCGAGAGGGTCAAACGTCTGAAAGGACACACCTCCTTTGTTAACACCTGCTACCCGGCTCGCCGAGGTCCCCAGCTGGTCTGCACGGGCAGTGACGACGGGACGATCAAGGTGAGGCCGTTTTTAAAGGAAACCATCAACTTTCTTGATGTTTTACTCTGAGGTTCAACACACACTGTTCACACACAATGTTGTAAGCTTGATGTTTTTCTTTTTTTTATATAAATATATTTGTTCAGCTGTGGGACATCCGCAAAAAAGGAGCCATTCACACCTTTCAGAACACCTACCAGGTTCTGGCCGTGACGTTTAACGACACCAGCGATCAGATCCTGTCTGGAGGCATCGACAACGACATCAAGGTTAAAAAAAATAACTTACTGTTAATTTAACTCAATTATAAAAAAACAACTAATTTGTTCAGCTAAGTTATAAAACTAAAGCAGTAGAAAGTTTTGATCATCTTGTTTTTCTTAAAGTAACTCATTAAACTGTAGCTCATGATAAAAGTGTAAACCAAACATTTTAATTCCTTTTATAACAGCAGCTGGTTGCATTTGTGGATATTTTTTTTTTTGTTTCGGTTTCAGTCATTTTAAAGTTTATTAATGTTCAGTAAGGTTTATTTTGAGCCCTAGGAGTGGACATTTTTGTCTGTTTTTACTCCAAACGTAATTTTCTTTTGATTGTTGCAAAAATCTGAAAGTCTGAGAGCAACAAATCAGCTCCAGCTTAAAATTCTCTCCAGATCATTAATCTGAAAGCTGCTTGTGTTGCTCAGGTTTGGGATCTGCGACAGAACAAGCTGATCTACAACATGCATGGACACGGGGACTCGGTAACCGGACTCAGCCTGAGCTCTGAGGGGTCGTACCTTCTGTCAAACTCCATGGACAACACGGGTACGCTCGATTTCTAATCCCGTTGATTTGTGCTTGAATCGCCTCCCTTAGAGCATCTCATGTGTCTTTGCAGTGCGAATTTGGGACGTGCGACCGTTTGCACCCAAGGAGAGATGTGTGAAGATTTTCCAGGGTAACGTTCACAACTTTGAAAAGGTAATCTGATTCTTCACTAGCAGAGAAATGAACGATTCTCTTCTAGATCAACCGGAGAAATCGTACAAATCTGGGATAAAGAAACCCATATTTTAGCTGTGAAAGCTCTGGGTCCGTATGAGATGTCCTCTTTTCCTGTTTATTCAGAACTTGCTGAGATGCTCCTGGTCCACTGATGGAAGTAAAGTAGCTGCAGGTTCAGCTGATCGGTGAGAAAAGTTCTGGTAACGTTTTAAACCCAAACAGAGTAAAAGAAGGCACTGAGGGTCACTTTTACTCTCTGCTCTCTGTGCGTTTCATACAGATTCGTGTACATCTGGGACACCACGTCTCGTAGGATCCTGTACAAGCTGCCGGGCCATGCCGGTTCTGTTAATGAGGTGGTGTTTCACCCAGAGGAGCCCGTAGGTGAGTCACAGAACAGGAACCAGAACCAAACACGAGATTAGACAAGATGTAATTTGAAGTTGCTCATTTATTCTTTTCTGTGTCTCTGCAGTGCTGTCTGGCTCCAGTGATAAACGTCTGTACATGGGTGAAATCCAATAAGATGCGCGCGTGTGTGTGTGTGGTCTTCTGTTCATCTTGCAACCTCAAGATGTAGTTTATCAAGACTCAACTTGTGTTTTTTACCTGTATTTCTTTTGAATAAATTTCATTATTCTATAAAACAGTTTGTTTATTTGTTATCTGAACCGCTAATTCCTCAGTAGGGGAGCTGTGTTCAGCGGTCATCAGGCAAGAGGCGGGGGACACCCTGGACATGTCTCCAGTCCTTCACAGGGAGTTAATTGGTTTCCATTTATGTGAGGAGCTTTTCAAGCAATATGGCAGAAAGTGCTCCACAAAAACATCTCCTACGGCACCGTTAACTCCTAAAACAGGAACATTTGGATGAAAATGTCGTTTTGGTTTAGCGGACTCTGATCCAGTTATCCAGAGTCAGATCCTATAAAGATTTTAGCGCTCCTGGGGGACGATGTGGTTAACAGTTCTCACAATGCCCTGTTGTTTAAACTTTAGCTTTTTTTTTAAATCAACAATCATGGTACGCATGCATTTGCCGTGTTTTTTCAAAATATGTTTTTGATTCTCTGTTCAGAAGTTCTTTTCCACACCGTTTCTGCCTTGGATCAGATGAGGATGGATAAAACTTGGCAAAGCGAACAAAAATGGGCTCAAATTGTATTTTTGTTGCCAGTAACATAAAAACTTGTTTAAGAGTTGTTTATCTGCATAATTCAAGTATTCACAGTTCTGTGGCTTAAAGGAAAAGCTTTGCCCTGCAGCTGACCATGCTGGGGGCTGGTGGAAAAACTAGGAAAAACTTTGGAATTTCAGATTTCCAGAAAGCTAAGACCACTTTAACAGATCACAGGAGATTGAATTATGTTTGGAGTCATTTCTCTGCAAAAAGTTATTTTATTATAGCCTAAACGTCTATATTCAGAGTAATTTACTCATCTATTTGTTCTTTGTTCACAAATTAAATTAATTTTTTTCTAGAAATGTTAGAGGATGTGTTCTGGCAGAGTATGATGAATCTAAAATAATACAGAAGGTGTGAGCTGCCTGTTCCTGTCTGCATTTAGCTACATTTAGATAGAGAAGACCCGTCTGTGATTCTTTCATCTTACATAAATGGTAAAAGTAAGAAAAATCTGTTCAATGACTTCCTGAAAAAATGAAATGATTGTTTAACCAGAACGCATTCTAAACTTCATGGAAAATTAAATATTGTTGTGAGTTGTAATGCCACCTCCCCTCCACCAGGGGGTGCGACAGCTCCAGCAGACCCCCCACTTCCTGCTTTAAAAGACTGAGTGACTAAATGCTCTTACCTCAATGCATTTGAACAGTTTTTAATATGCGAACTGATACACTGTACAGCAATAGACATTCTGTCATCCACAGACTGATTTATATCATATTTTTAAGTGTTTATGTGCTTTTTAAGTCCTGTTCAGAGAGTTGATGCCTGACAAAGTGTTTATATGTAAAATATGATGCTGGTATCGAAAATTTCTGATTGATTCACATCAACATTTAAAAATAAAATGTTTTCTTTTAAAATTCCTCAGCTTGGATTTATTTTATTTCCCTGTTTGTTTCATTTTTGAAAATGTTACTTTTAGATTGTTTAAAGTTTAGGATCAGAAGTTGGGTGACTTATTCAGATGTTGCTAGGCTCCACTAAGCAGATGTTTAATCTCTCTGCACATAACCCTGACATACCATAATAATTAAAACAGAACAAATACTTGTCTTAAATATTTTTCAACTGTATTCATTATTTATATTTATTTATTCTGAAGATTATTATTCATTTATTCTGTTTTCTAGTAAGTCCCTTTTTTGGACTATTTCCTTATCATTCTGCTTTATTCTGACTCCTCTCACTGACACAAACAGGCAGTCTGACCATAAACTATAAAACAGAGCAACTTCTATCCAGAGACTCACAGAAACACATCATGAGAGCTCTGAATGAAGATATTTTGAGTTTTTTACTCACGTTATAAAAATAGAAACAAAGACAGAGTTGTAACTGGTTTTGTGACGTCATAATATAGTTTTAGCTGACCTCTTTATTGAGGCTCTTAATTGTATTTGAAAATGAAAACAAACTTAAATTAAGCTTAAAATCCATTCTGATGTTATACTTTATTATTAAGCCTCCTTCACGGTGAAAAGTTTCGCCGCTAAACCTTTCCTGCCCGCCTCGCGCGGCAGCTGCATTGCCGCGCGAGCGGCAGACGCACGCGGACCATTCAGCTCCTCCTCGCGAGGGTCGCGGCGACTGTGAGCCCCCACACTCCCCCTCCCTTTCTCCCCCCTCCCTCCGGCTCCTCCTGCGCTCGCCCCGGCACCGATTGTTGACAAAAGACGCTGCGAGAGACGGAGCGGAGGAGGCCAGACCCCGGTGCTGGTGAGCGTTTCTGTCCGGTAACCTGATTTGTTTACCCCGCGCGAGGAGAGCAGGACCCGGAGGACGGTTGGGGGACTTTTCCGCTACTAGAAATCCCGCCGTGAGTGGAAACGGACTGCTTTGTGTCCGCGGCGGGGTCGCATGTAGCCAACCGTTAGCCGCTGCTCCCCGCCGCCCCTCCGTGTGATCCAGAATCATATGATGCTGATTTCTGTCTGTAGCCCGGGGCACACCGTGACAGCTTTCCGTCTCTCTTTGTGCCTTTGTGTGTCTCCTCTCCGGAAGGTGTGGCCGAGGTGATTTGGAGTTCGCAGCAGGCCGGTGTGAAGCGGAGCCTCCCCCCACCTCCCCACCCCACCGACCTCCTACTCATCACCACCACCTCTCCGTTTCCCTGAAAACCTCCCACAGCTGGAATTTACCGACTGAGGCCAAGATGGGTCACCCGCTGTGAGAGGGAGAGCCGGAGCAGCGTTGCTGGAGGAGAAGGCGGCGGCGGCCTTGTGAGGGTCTGTTCATCCGGGAATGGTGTGAGCTGAGACGGGCAGGCAATCTGGATCTTACCGGGGACTCATCATTTCCCCGGAGCCTCCGCGGCTCCAAGCCGCGACCCGAGCCCTCCAAAATGGGGAAGTGCGACGGCAGATGCACGCTGCTGGTGATATGTTCACTGCAGCTGGTAAGTGCACGTGTGTGTTTGCGCGCGCGCACGCGCGCGTGTGTGTGCACGGCTGGAGCTGCCCCTCTCCACACACTCACCTAAGATATAATTAGAGCAGCGTGCTCCAGACACGCACATTATAATCAGACATGTTTTTTTGGGCCTTGGAGCTGCAGCTGTTGGGGGTGGTGGTGGTGGGGGGTGCATGCCACATTACAGGCGAGGCAGGAGAACGAGTAGGGCCTGGGGGCCGCTAGGGTTCCTGAGTCGGTGGTTGGTGGGGGGGTGGTAACGCCATTCAGCCAAAACCATGAGAATAAAAACAACAGGAGCAGCTTTTGTGCTGAAGTTAGCCTGAGATTTTCCTCCAAACTGCTCCTTTAATGTAATAAATGTTTAATAGGAGTGACTGTGATCTCCTCCTGCTGTGGGGTGATGCTGCAGACCTCTGAGTCTGTATTCAGTGGCTATTGTTTGCAGCGATGATGAGTTGTTGTGCAGCAGAGGGATTTGGCCCGTAGATTCTCATTAGTTTGGCAGAAGGGTTTTTTTGGGTGGGGGGGTGCTCCTTTTTTTTTACAGTCACTGGACTGGCTGGGCTCCAGGCAGTTGCCATGGAAACAACTGCGGCAGCCCTGTGTCTGTGTCCCCGTCCCTATGTGTGTGTGTGTGTGTGTGTGTACACCTTGACAAAGTGTGCGTTTGCTTCTCATTGTGTTCTCCTTTTGTTTTATTCCTTTTCTTTGTTTTTCTTTTCCTGCATGTGTCTGACTCTGACCCTTCTCCCGTCTCGCTCCAGGTGGCAGCCCTCCAGAGGCAAGTGTTTGACTTCCTGGGCTACCAGTGGGCTCCCATTCTGGCCAACTTCCTGCACATCATGGCTGTCATCCTGGGCATGTTTGGCACTGTGCAGTTTCGCTTCAGATACCTCATTTTTGTGAGTGCTGCTGCATATCCGTCATCTTCCTCTTGACATCGCCGTTCTCTGCAAACACTCTCCCCTCTGTCATTTTGACAGTATGCAGTATGGCTGGTCCTCTGGGTGGGATGGAACTCCTTCATTATCTGTTTCTACCTGGAAGTTGGAAATCTGTCTCAGGTGAGTCATGAACTTTTTATTTTTACAGATTCGTAATTTCAACAAATGTTCTGATGATTAGTTTAGTCCGAGTTATTTTAACTCTTTGTTGATTTACTTATTTCAACTCTTGGACATTTTGAGTCGTGTTACTCTTGTAGTCAGCTTTCTGAACAGCCTCTGTTGAGGGAAATGGAGCCAATTCAACAGGACTGATGAGCTAATGGCTGGTCTGAGCAGGTGAATTGCTGCTGTCTTCAAACAGCTCCAGTCTCTAGAATTTCAAAGCGACTACACTGACTGGGCCTTTCCACAGGATACGTAAGTGTTGCGTAACGTCCTCGAAGCGTAGTACGCAGCAATTAGCTGGCGTTATAGAGGACGGGTGCGTTCGACCGGCTGCGTAGTGGTGTGTTGCTTCGCTAGGTTTATACTTTGAGTGTATTTTTTAGGCGCTACGCTTCTGGAACGCATCAACTTCAGCAGATCAGATCAGGCCAGACAGGAAGTCAAACACGAAAGCAGTGTAAAACATCAATCAGCAAACTTTCAAAATAAAAGTTGCATGTAGGTTTCCAGTTGCTTTCTTAACTAGTAAAAAAGTGCACAATTTCCCGTGAAACCTCCGTGGCCGAGGTAGACAGAACAGTAAATAAACCACATGGATACATGCTGTCGTCTTTCTCCTGGCGCGTTATCACGCTGCTGAAATCACGCGGCTGAAATCACGCATGATCTTGCGATTCTCAAGTCGTTTCTTGACCTCGCGGGACCAGCTGCATGGAACGCTTTGGCTGCTGTTTCACATCTGAAACGTTCCCGGGAGCTCACAGTTAAAACGCGTCTATTACTTTACGCGTCTGGTGGAAATGGCGGATGAGGCTGTTCAGGAGATACCTACAACAGGTAAGATGGTAATTATGTAGCCACCATGTAACGTCACCACATTGTGTGCTTTCAGGACAGAGACTTTCTCATGACTTTCAACACGTCCCTCCATCGCTCGTGGTGGATGGAGCACGGTCCTGGTTGCTTGGTAACGCCGGTCCAAGACTCCCGGATTGCCCCCGATGACCACCACGTTATCACCGTGTCTGGGTGTCTCCTTGACTACCAGTACATTGAGGTGTTGAGCTCGGCCATTCAGATCCTTCTGGCGGTACGTGTCTCCTCCATCTCCCGTGACTTCCTGCTGTTTTTCCCGACTTTCTCAGGTATCATTTTCTGATCACGTTTTCTCCTGCAGCTCTTCGGCTTTGTGTACGCCTGCTACGTCAGTAAAGTCTTCCAGGATGACGAGGACAGCTGTGAGTGCTTTTTGTCTTCTCTCTAAATAAAAGCTTGCTGATCGTGTTTATTAGATTTACTTGCCCCGCTGTCGACGGGATTGTTTTTTTTGTGTGTGTGTGCTAAAGATCTGTGGCTTTGGGCGTGAGCGATGCTATCTCCTTGTTCTCTCCTGCATGAGTCATGCTTAGAGATATCAGTGTAGAGGTTTCCCTCTGGGTGATCTGAGCTCTCCATCTGTGGTGGGGTATTATCTGTGCTGGAATATTCCCAGCATCCCGTCTGTCGGCCGGACCATCTTGGATAGGGATGGATGTATCGTTCTCGCTCAGTGGAGCACAGGAAGCTCTTCTTTAGTGTGTAGAAGTCACATAATGACGGAGTCAGGTGTCAAATGTTGAAAGTGATAATATTTTTGCAGATTTTAACAAAAATTTCAGAAAGTAATCATTGGATGTACATCTATAAATGATAAAGTTTAATCAAAGTTAAGACAAAATGAAAATTATGTGTCAGTTTTACAGATATGGAGCTAAAATGTTGCATTTTTGCATCAAAAACTCAAAAAGCAGAAATCCAGAGTTTTTTCTCAGAAGGCACCATCTAGAGGTGGAAAAATGTATCACACCTTAAGCCCCGCCCCCTAATTCTGAGATATCACTGGAAGCAATACCTCTTTTTCATGAACGTGCATCTCTAGCCAACCAACAGAACTAAAACACATTATTTTACGATTATTATTCTCATGATATGCTGTTTATTTTAAAGATTTACTCGTCTGTAAGAAATGTCGGCAACTCTGCATTAGCCTAGGTACATCTGCAAACGTGTACACGCACCTGCTCTGTGATTGACATCTGTACGAAAGCGGACATTGAATGCTATTGGTTAATGCTGAGTAGCACAAACAGAGAATGGGTTGCTGCTTTAAAGCCTCCAGATAAAGCATCAGGATTAGTACCTTCATCACAAACCTGCCAAATCCAGTCCTACATATGTCTACTGCCCCCTAGTGGAGGATCTACAGATTGCAACGGTTGATGTTATTTATTTATTGTTAAATAATTACGCGATAAAACTGGTTATTATATAGTTGTTACATTAACAATAAAACAAGTATCTCTCAGTGAAGTTTCCCAATGATTTATATGATTCCTGTTGATGTTGATGTAAACATAATAAACTAGAATCTTGGTGTAAAGATGGCGTCAGAGTGAAAGTGTGACAGTGTCATCTGCTCTCTGTTGAAGTTGATTTCATCGGTGGGTTCGACTCGTACGGCTACCAGCCGCCTCAGAAGTCCTCTCATCTGCAGCTACAGCCTCTTTACACGTGAGTCACGAAATAACAATCAGCTGATCTCATCCACTTTCATCTATTTTTAAAGCTGTTTCACAGAGGAATGTAGTTTTACTCCAGCAGAAAAACTCACAGAGTTGTTTTTTATATATTACAAATGGGTATTTAATACATACAAGCTATTATGTCTGTTTTGATGTTTTATGTTCATGTCAGTCCAGATGATTTCAAAGAAATATGCATTTAAAATGCATCATTTAAATTGTTTTTTACGCCAGATGATGCATATAGAAGAAAATCTTAACCTCTCCTTAATGTTTAGCTTCAAACTGCAGATCATCAGTAAAATCCAGGTGTTTGGTAACACCACAGCATCACATCCAGCCTTAAATTTATCAAATAGATTTTATAAGAACTGCAGATTTATGGTAAAATGACAATAAAATAAAAGGCTGCAGGAATTCAGCTTTAAAGTTTACATAATATAACTTAAACAGAGTAAAATCAGCTGGTCCAGGTGTTTTATTTGTGTAATTAAATTAAATCTGACTGTAAATATCTCTCTGGTCTGATCCCAGGGCTGGTTAAGTGTTGGCAGCGCCCCCTTGAGGCCAAACCGGATGGTGTCACTGTGGATGGATGGAAGGAAGCGGCGGGTCGCCTTGATCACACTCACTCTCTCTGTGTCACAGTTTACCCAGAGAGCGGACTTTTAACCCCACACCCAGAGGGAGAGATGTGTGTGTGTGTGTGTGTGTGTGTGTGTGTGTGTGTGTGTGTGTGTGTGTGCGTGCGTGTGTGTAAGGAGAAAATACAGCCCTGAAAAGAATGTACAGAGCTCAGGGACGAACCAGCATGCCAGAGGGGGTGAGGACAGGAACTGGGAGATGTCGGTCAAATTGCAGAAGAAACAATTCACTGAACTGCCGGCTCTAAACTTTTCATCCGTGTGTGTGTGTACATACATGCGTGTGTGTGTGTGTGTGTGTTCTGACTGTACAACTCCAAGCTGGTGCTTTGTGGTTGTACCCTGGACTCTTACCACTTTGTGCCCCTGTGATTTTTTTTTATTTTTTTTAAGGAGCTGAGTGTCAGTCGGTGTGTTTGTGCCTGTGTTCTGGGGTGGGGGCGGGGTCACACATCAAACAGAGTATCTGTTGTCGTTTTAGAACGTGGTGATGTCAAACTAGAGCAGTCTAATAATTTCCTCTTCCCAAAACCATCTTTGATCATTTTTGTCCTCCTGGGCCGTCAGAACCGATGCTGACATTTCAGGGTTTTCTTTCTTTACACCAGACCAACTGAGGGGATTAATAATAACTGTTGTTTAGTAAAACTCAATGAAAAAGACCATCAAAATATTGGTCCATTTTGTAATTACTGTTATTTCCAGCTTATGCTTTTGCACCAAAACCTCAAATCTGAATTGTTTGTAAAACTTCTGGCAGCAGCTGGTCACCACAAACCTCAGTCCCAACAGGAGCGTTTGTTTGGACTGTTTGGAGCGCGGTTTGTGGCGCTCTAATAAGTAATAAATGCCATGGGTTGGTGTGTGGAACTCTAAATTAAAAAAAACCCACAAGAACAGCTGTAGTTTAAATAAATAGAAAGATTTTCTGGTGAGATTTTTTTCAGGTTTGTATAATTCTATGTGCTTAATCCAGTTTAGGTTATTGTCACTAATCACCATCAAACCATTTCTGGGTTTAAAGCATCCAGATGTAGCATCAGGATTAGTACCTTCATCACAAACCTGTCATATCCAGTCCTACACTTATCTGTAGCCCCCTGGTGGAGGATCTATGTGTAGCAAGGGCCAATTTTATTTTTTTATTACGGTTTTATTCTAAAATAATTCCTAAACAAAAACATTCAGAGGTTAATATTCTGATCCAGGCTGATTAAAAGATGCAGGTGGCTTTGGGAAGAGGTCTTAGTGTGTCGGGGGAGGGTGGGGGGTGGGGGGAATACTGTGCATGTAAATAACCAGCCAATGATTGTTTTGTTGGTTCCATTTACAAAAAGAACTGGGAGGGTGGGACAAGTCATGGTTTTACTTTCTACCTGTTTCTCTTGTTCTCTTCTTCGATTCTCGCCCACTTGCAGTTCTCTCATATCGTCTCACTAATCACATCAACTCAGACGGCTCAGTCGCCTGTCCGCATCGCTCATTTGTCCCAATATTACAGTCCGAGAGGCTTTTGTAGGTAAGAAGTGGAAACAGGAAGGAATAAGGGAGACAGGTATGGGGGGCAGACCTTAATGGGTGTAAAGTGAAGTTTGAAATAATAAAAATACACTTTCTACATTAAACATGACTTCTGTCGTCATCTACAGACATGTTTATTACACCGGGTGTAAAAAAAAAATATATAAATATATATATACGCTTATGGCAAGCAGGTTTATATATTATATGCATGTAATAACATGAAAATTTACATTTAAGAAATAAAATGCATGCAACATTTTGTGATTCCAAAATAGCAACAAACCCTAAATATTTGGATTTAAGTAAAAAAAAAAAAGTAAAATAATATTTAGTTGTTTTTTACCATTAAACATTAATCTTTCATGAAAAATAATAAAGGAAACCTGACCAATATGGAGGACATTTATAAATGTTGAGTTTTTTCAAATAAAATCTGGAAAGTGGAGGAGAAGCTAACTTTATAAGAAGTTTGAAATAATAAAATTACACATTAAATGTGACTTTTGTCATCTTCAGGCAACTTTATCTCACTGCCAGTGTTTGAAAATGAAAAATAAATAATGATTTGGTTACAAAAATGAAATAAAATCACAAATATAAGAAGAAAATTCCTGACTTTATTTATTTACAATATGTATCATCATTAATAGGAATGAGCTTTCTAAATTTAAACAAAATACAACAAAAATGAATAAATGTTGTGTAAAATCAGGTTTTTCAAAATAAAAGTTAGATATTTAAACGGAAAATGTATATAGATAATTTTTTAAATAAATTATTCATTGTTTATAAACTGTGTTATATAGAGAAATAATTCTGTTCAAAATAATAAAATAAATCTAATCAGAGACCACAATTAAATTACTTAAATCATTTATTTGTTGAATCTGAGGCTTAAACATAAAACATCCCATAATGAGCTTCTTTCGTTGTTTATTCCGAACCCGGTCCAGTTTTTTTTTTCAGTGGGCAACATCCTTCTCTCACCGGTCGCTCGCATTCCGGAGATGAACCGGAGCGTCCAGGAGTCACGCGCTGAAGGACCATGTGTGTGTGCGCCCGCGCGCGGTGTGGCACGTTTCCATGGCTACAAGCAACCCCGTTACCGTAGAGATCCCCGGTGCTTTGTGTAGTGTCCCTCGATGAAGTCATGTAATAACAACATAAAGAAAAATGGCCTGCGACTGTACTTTACCTGGTTTTTATTCTGATTTCTGTTTTAAGATGCAGATTTATTTAGCTGATTTTCCCCTAAATTCAAAATATTTTTTGATCTGCATCTGCAAACATGTAAGCAAAATGTTAAAAAATCATTTAAATTACGTAACAGTTTTGTGAATTACGTCACAACACAATCCACTACAAAAACGCCAAACAAAACAATTAAATTACACACAAACACTTAACAAAGGACCAATTCGTTTATGGCAAGCAGGTTGATCATATAATGAAAAATCCGAGATATTCAAAACCCACACTTTTATTTTAGTCCTTTCTGATCAAAATGGCATTTTTCAACGACCCAGAATAGCAGATCCACAATCAGATTTCATTTAAACGTGACAAATCTTTTTAATAGAACATATTACTCTTTCTAATTAAATTAATAGTTTTTAGACGTCCAGCTGTACTTTCTTCCTAAATAACTATACATCCCAATTTTAGAACTCATACGTTTTATTTATATATGGAAACGAAGAAACTTTTTTAATAAATTTACTGTTATAACATTTTCATTAATTAAATATTCTTATTCAGATGTAATAAGTTTCAGGTATCCGTTGCAATAAAACATAGCAACAAGGAAATTCCTCACATCTACAAAAAATATCTTAGACAATTCAACATAAAATAAGATACCTTTATCTCCACAATGGGATTCTACATCTGAAAGACTGTGTACACTAAGCAAAAAAATCTTGAAATGTATAGTTTTACTACAAAAATACAATTTTAGATAAGTTTCGTGTCAGTTTTGAGAAGAAACAATGTAATTGGACTGTAGGATTGATATTGAGATAATTAACGAAGTAAGCTAAAGATAGGCGTGTGGTTTGATTATGTGATACAACGGCCTGCCATAAACGCAATGAACCCTCCGCTCCCTCGCAGCCCTTCCCGTCATGCTGCGCTGCTGTCCGCTCCTCCGTCGAGCCGCCATGTTGTCGGAGTGAAATCCTGGGGTGTCAGAGACAAACTGGGGCCGAAATCCGCAACCATCCACCCTCTCCGCCGGTACGTACCCCCTCTTCTCCCTGTTCGGTTGCACTAAACACGAGTTTTTAACGCATCGATGCGGATATTACAGGTTTGGCGGGGCAGAGAGGGGTTGAACGGGGACGTTTTGTGAGGCTGGAGCGGCAGCCTCTTCTTTCTGCTGCCTGCCTCCTTCCTCCCCTCCTGTCGGTCTTCCGCTCCAGACAGCTCTCGGGCCTTTGTTAGCATCCGCGTGAGCGGGACCCATGGGGGTGTTGGGTCGGCAGATAAGTAGAGACCCCGGGGTGTTTATTGGAGACAAAATGCTAATGTCGGAGGACGTTTCTGCTAGGAACGTTGCCCGTGTTTGTCAGCCGGCTGGAGCCAGTGACGGGAGGCCGTGTTATTGTTGGTAGACACGGGCAGTGAACCCTCCATAACAAGACCCCAGACCGGGGTGAGTGAACGCGGATGCATCGAAAGGAGTCCCCGGTGGTCGCCTCTTACCGCTCCCAGAAAACATCTATTATTCTCTTTCGCTGATGCTAGTTATTCCTGTCAGAGTGGCCTCTGTAGAGACACCGACCGTAATGAGCTGCTAGCTGCAGGTTGGTATTGTCACACCCCTGTCTGTCTGTGCCCGGTATGCGGTGGACTGATCCCCGGGTATTGAATGATTAACCCCCGTTAGACGGTGGGACTCTGCCCGTTTCCGGGTGCCGGAGCTCGCAGCGCTCGTGTTTGGCGGAATGAACGTGCTGTGGTGGATTTCCGGGTGTTTCTCAGCTCTGGAATGATCGGCTAACATTTCCTTGTTGCTGAATGAAGAGTGGAAGAGAAAACAAAGGCACGACTGCATATGTGAGCGATCCGAGAGCAGGTTTGAGTTTTTGTTGATGACTATAAGAGCTGATCAGCTGGCTGAGGCTCGCTGGTGTGTTTTTCGGGTCTAGCAGACTCGGGGAAAGCTGGTGCGTTCATGTCAGACAGGCTCCCACAAAGGTAATTACTGTATATGGCTCTGTGTAAAGAGAACTGCTTGTCATTTCCTCCTGGCCTGTAGGGACACTAATGTGAAACTGCTCATTTTAAGAGATTAGAGCTTGTTGGATAAGGAGAGGCTGTAAAATACAAATTATACTATCCGTATTCTGGTCTGATTGCTCTCAAGTACTGAGTTTGTTTTTTGCATTGCATGGGGCAATCCACCTCTGACCCTTTCAAAATGACAGCCCTGGGTTTGCCTCCATGCCTTGCAAAACAAAGCAATCTCCAGTGCGCACACATTCTGAGATAGTGTTGTTTTTTCAAATTACGCAACTCACCAGCAGCAAGTTTATTAAAGTACACCTTTGGTGAGAAAATAATAATAAATTCGAAGGCAGATGTTTAGGCAATGCAGTTTTACTCCAGTTCGTTGAAATAAATGACCACTGGTGTATCCAGCTAAGTCTAAACAGTATTGTTTGACAAATGTTTAATTCTGAGCAGTTGTAAATGATTTAATCCTGTTACAACAATAATCTGCAGTTGTCTCTGGCTGTTCCTGAAGAACACCTTGGACCGGAGACTTGTTGGTAATCAGTGACCTTAGATGTGTTTCAGGCATAAAAAAGAATAATTAGTAGATGTTTGGTTTTGATTTTCATAATGAATTTATTAGTTTGGTTTGACTGCTGTTAAACCGGCTGTCTTCTCTTAAAAACACATGGTGCAGTGATGTTTGCAGTTTGGTGCGCTAATTGGCAGTAAAATGAGCCGCTTCCTTGTTTGGCCTTTAAATAAATTGCGATTTTCCTTAATTAGCATTAATTTGAGGTTGCCACTCTGCTTCTCTGTGATAGTCAGACTTTTATTAACATTCATGCAGGTTCTTCTGTGCCCCCTATTTACAGAAACCAATTTAAAATCAATTAAATATCTACAAATCTTTTTATATATAACATCACATCGGAAAGTTAGAAATAGATGCACCCAGATAAACATGTCATGTACATACGAGATGGCTAAGCCAGAATTAAAACCAAGAAAACAGAAACTCATCAGCTGCTAGGAAAAGACCTAAATGTCAGGAACTTGGTATTCAAGTTTTGTCAAAATATTATAAATTATTTTTGCAGCAAAACAAACTCAATCCTGGTTCTTCTGGCTGCCAAATCATCAAATATTTTTTATTGACTGAGAACTTCTTCTTGTTCTTGTACCATTTTACACACTTTAGACCTAAATACAAAGTCCCCTTTTCTAAGATGTTATTGTACAATATAGCTAAATAAACTCATTAAGAAAAAAGCTGATATAACTTGTCATGTTTTATTTGAATAGTAGTTTCTATTAATAGAGCCTTGCATTTGTACTGGGGTCCCGCGGGATCCAACGTACATCTCGCGGGAGTGGGCATCTATAAGCGTGCTATGGGCGGCTAACAATAGACCAGGGATCCCGATATTGTTGGTAGGATGGAGAGTACAACTAATGTTAACAGAGTCCTCTTTGGGACTGGGGTCTTGCGAGATACGCAGTACCCAGTGCAAGTCCCGCTGGTGCCAGCTATTGTGTTCGGGAGCAGGTGGCTAAAAACAGACCACGAGTCCCAAGATTCGTCTGTCGGATGGAGAGTATAAGTAAGGTTGGAAATAAGATGAAGGGAGAGTATAAAACTAAAGAAAAGGACTGAATATCTGATCCAAAAAAACACATTTTCTTCTGATATAAAACACTGTGCAAATTAGCATATTTAATCGTAAAGTACATCTTTTCGTTTCATCAATTTGTAGGCGGAAGCAGGGATGGATGAAAATATTAGCGAAACAGAATGTGGGAAGGGTATTAAAATAGTCTTGTGCAGGACTCTACTCGTTACCTCTGAAGCAGGTTTATTGTAATGTTCTGTCAGGTACTCGTATTTTTTGTAAAAATCTCACTGGGCTAGCGACTTTCTGGAAACAACAATGCAGTAAAATACGCAAATTTTCACTTGTAATAATCGCACAGAAGTGGTAGACACAGCACTGTAAATACACAGTTTATATGCTGCCAGGTCACGTAGGGAATAAGATGTAAATTGTAGGCCTGTGCGGTATACCGGTTTGTACCGAAAACTGGTGTTTATTTCATTTATTTGAATTTTTCACATACCGCTAAATTAGTGAATAACCTAGACAACGTCCAGAACATTAACAGTGGGAAAGTGTTTCATTGGGGACTGATATCACTGCTACACACTTAACACCATAGCATGTATGAAACCAAATATTTAGCATGCTAACCGTAAAGCTAGCGGAGAACACTGGGCCAAAAACGTGCAAAAATATGTGAGTCTAAGGCATGAAAAGTGTGCATTGTTGATGTGCAAACAACTAGAGTTGCCACAAACAATTATTTTAATAATAGACTAATCACCATTTTTTTTAATGATTAGTTGACTAATCGTGTCGTACATAAAGTATAGCCTTTTGCATCTGGATGCAGCTGCTGTAATATACCCGTCATTAGCTTCGAGGGCTTGGCAATAAATCGAAAATGTATCTATCGAATAATATAATTTTCCCCATGTCAATAAATTTGGTAATAAAAAAATGAAAAGATGTGTGTAGGTTGGTGACATTCAAGTCCCTTTAAGAAGTCACATGACGTGACTCAACATAATCCACGTGACAGCCCCATCTAGTGGACAACTTTTGTTTTTGTGCATACATGTAGTTATCGTCCATTTATCGTTATCGAGGTGAACTCCTCAATATACCGTGCTATTGATTTTAGGCCATATCGCCCAGCCCTAACAGCTTCATACAACCTTCATGCTTTTTGCTAGAAATATTCATTTGTCCACATTGTCTCCTGAAAGAAGAGATCTGTTGTCTCCGTCTGTAGAAAATGTCCTCTTCCAGGGACAGAGTAGCTCATATTGCTTTTAGCTTTAGTTTTACCTTGTGTTTAGCGCCGCCACAGTTGCTAGGTGACAGGACATGTGCCGAGGTAAGGGCGGGAATTAATCTGATGGCTAGACCGTCCAATTTCAAAACCGTTCACTTTCGGTCTTCCTGGTCAGTGAAGGACCTGATGTCTGATACCTCCACCAGCCTACGTGGACCAGATAGGCTGGGTCCTTAGAAGGAAGCAGCCCCTGAATTTGGACACAGCCGTATGTGTTGCTAGCTAAAGTGCAACGCCGTTACACGTCCGTGTCGGAACTCGGTACTTGTTTGTGCCGTACTGCACGTTCCGCACCAAAAAAATATAAATTTACGGCAATGTAGAGCTGCCACCCACTCAAAATAAAATTAGAGCAATATTTATTTGTTCTAACAATATAATATTTTTACAATATACATATGTATCACATTTGTACAAAATTATACTGTACCAATAATTATCGTTATAACGTGACATTGCTCTAATTTTATTTTCCGTGGTTGGCTGCTCTACGTTGCTATAAGAATTTTCTTGTGTGCTAAAACGCTTCATTGTCACCAGGGTCACAGGGAACGGGTGTCCCAACTCCAGCAGCCCCAGGACGAGAGGCCAGGGACACCCTGGACAGGTCTCCAGTCCATCACTGGGACACACTCACACCCAGGGACAATTTAGAGTCTCCAATATACCTAACATGCATGTTTTTGGTCTGTGGGCAGAAACTGCAGAAATCCATGCATGTATGAGGAGAACATGCTAACTCCATAGAAAGGCCACAGTCGGGAGTTGAACCTGCAACCTACTGTGCCTCAACTAACTTCCTTAATCTTCTTAGGCTTTTAACTTATTGTGTAATAGATGCCAGATAGCCGAGTGTCTCACATGTTCAGGATTTTCCACAACCTGCTTTATGCTGATGGAGAGAAAATAAAAACACCCTCTCCTTCTAAATGAGTCATTAAAAAGCGCTCAATTAAAAATAAAGAAACAAAGTGCCAATACTGTTGAGATAAATTAGTAAACAGGCCGTTACTTCAGCTGCCTCCTCAGTTAGTCGTGTTTGGAGGCTGGATTCCAGCTTCCCTGTTTTGGACAAGACGGCGGGTCGGTGCAGGGCACCGGCAACCGAGATGTTTCATTGGAAACACGGATGCGACCATCTGCTGAGCTAAATTGGGACGGTACGATTTTGGGAAGACTTTGCAGTAAGAAATATTGTTGATTATTGCAATAAAGAAAAAAAAACATTCAAAGAGCCTCGGTCGGATTTTTCGTGTGGATTTGTCTAAAATACTCACACTTCAGTGTGTTAAACCTGGTATCTTTGTGTGTGTGTATGTGTCTGACAGGCTGTGGTGGAATGAGCAGTGTGTGTGTGTTGAAGAGGAAAGAAGTGCTCTGGCAGGATTCGTTCAGCCCCCACCATAGAAGTACATCTCCCAGCATGCCTGTGGTGCTGAGTAGCGGAGGACATGCCCCCCCAACTGGACCGCCGCCCCAGGCCACGCCCCCCAGCCAGCAGGTAATGCTCCGACTCCTGTCCCCCTTTAGTTCAAAGGTTTTTGTGAGGGGGGGAGACCTCCAGACTTCATTCTGATATATTTGTGTAAAAGTCTAAAATATGAAATAGGTGATTAATGGTTGCTTCTGCTCATAGGTTTAGATTCTAAAAAATGGATAAATGGTGAAATTTTACTGCTAACCTTTCACACACACCAGGATAAAGTGGAGTTTCATCGTGTAAAAACCTTTTCAGGTTTAAAAATGAGTTTTCTTTTTCTTTTATGGGTATTTTGATGGTTCAGTTGTGGCTCAGCTTTAAGCCCGGGTCAAACTGAGCGAGTTTCAGCCGTCGTAGACGAATCTTTCATCGTGAATGGAGTCGTGACGTACAACAGTGGGCGAGATTCACCTCCGAAACTCTTCAAGCTGAGTCTGAAAATCTGTGACCTCCGTCTGCAGTCGACCAATGAAAATGCAGTAAACTAGTGACGAGAGAACAATGAGACGGTAGCAACAAGCTGCAGCCTTCTCTTTTTCCTCATCTTCATCACCTTTTTGGAGCCTAATAAAAGAAGTAACGCTAGTGGTTTGTTTGCTTTCATCATTTCCATCTTGGGTATCTGTCGGCTTTTTGGTGAAATTTGCTCATGGTGTTGGCGTGTCCTGTTAGTGAGACGTGGTGCGGTTTGACACTCTGAAATCTTGGATGATGCGATGTTCCACCTCTCTAGAGCTCAGGACAGAGCTCGGACATCCAGAGGAGAGCTGATGCTCCTCCACGTCCAGAGGAGCCCGCTGAGGTCTTTAGGTCTTGTCCTGTCGACGGGAGGCCCCCGGGTGGACCCAGGAGATGCAGATGGGATTATATCTCCAGGCTGGCCAGGCAACACCTTAGGATCCCACCTGTGGAGCGGGTGGAGGTTGCTGGGTAGAGGCATGGTTTGGACCTCTCTGCTAGGGCTGCTACTCCCGGTGACCCGGATAAGCCGACGAAAACAAACTAAAATATGTTTCAGCCACTGAAAAGAAAGTTTAGTCAGAGTTTAACTGAGTGGCAACAGTTGGAGGGAAATTGGTGTAAAACAGAATTAGTGAGGAATTTCGATTTTTCTTCTGTTTACGTTTAGGCAGAAACGAGAGAATAAACAAATCACGACATGTGCCTTTAAGAACATTTGTTTTTGTAACTATTGATGGGTTTAGGAAATATTTGGACGTGTTAAAGTTACTCAGTTGATTAAATGTGAGCAGTGTACACATGCTATGCTAGGCTAATAGCTAAGTGTGACTCTTAGTTGTGTGTATTTATCAGTAATGTATCTTTCTTTATATTGCAGCTATTGTGATAAAACATTTATAAAGCTCTTAAGATTAGAAACCCAAGCCTTGGGTGAAGATTCTTGTTTGTTTTAGTGGTTTGTTAGCCGTCTAGCTACATGTAGCTACATGCTGTGAAGAGAGCTAATGTTCACTAAACAGGGCAAGTTTCTAATTCACAAGTTGTGCCAAAGAAATTCAAATATCTCAAAAACGAAACATCAGAGCTGTCATATTTTGACATTTTGAGAAAGAGGAGAAGTAGCTGAATAGTTTCATGTATAATATGTGCACAGTATGTAAAAGTTGAATCATTAAGAGGAAAAACTGATACTGATATTACATTTTAATGCCAAAATCAGCCGATATTAACGGTAGACCGATAATATCAGACATCCCTAATTTAAAGTAATTCTCAAGGCGGTTTCTCTAATTAGTAACAGACACCTGGAACCATCTCAAACTCTTCTCCGTTTAGTTTCTGTGAGGCAGAAAGTTCAGGAAACAGTAATTCTGTGCTACGTCACAAAGATCTTTAATGGCTCCTGCGTGACGCCACTCGTCATGGCGAGCCACAGAGGAGGAGCTGATTAGAACATCAGAACCATCATTGTCTGCTTTTGGCTCTATTTGCATTTAACTCCGAGGATCTCTGGGGGTTTATGTCTGATATGATAAATTCAGCCAAATCAGGAAGAGCCCTTTGCTTCCTCTACAGGAAATAAAATAAAAAGTTTCAACTTAACAAAGCTGCGTTTGGGACTTTTAGTTCAAATAAAAACACAGCAGGGTGTCTAATGAAAAATTTTTCTGAGTTTTGGGACTAAAATAAGTTAGAAATATTAATAAAACTGTGATTATACAGTTTGTATCACGTAATATTTATTTCTTCTTTACTTAAACAACTTTTCCCAGCTGTCTCCACTTGGTGTTGACTAAATGTTGTTTGGGAGGAGTTGAGTGTTTACTCTCCAAGTGAGGGAGGCAGGAAGTCGCCTCGCTGGTTACTGGAATGCTTTTTTACGTGTTTTTAGAGAACAGCGTGTTGCTTTAAAAGCTGCATGCTGGGGGTTTAGGTAATGATGAATTTTTTAAAAGGCAGATGACTCATTTTGTGTGTCATACCTGTTTTTTTCTAGATCAAAAGTGTTTACACACACACGTGAGCCTCTCCAGAGTTTCCTCTGATATTAGATCATATCCATGGTGACATTACTGCAGTTGTCTCTCTGCCACCCGTAGTTCCAGAGTGATGCTGGTGTCTCCCCTCAGGGCGTGGCGGGCGCTGGACGTTCCCAGGACGATGCCATGGTGGATTATTTCTTCCAGCGGCAGCATGGAGAACAGCCCGGCAAACACCGCTGGCCCACCGGAGACAACATCCATGACAGTCAGGTGTGCGAGCAGCGATATAAAACCTGCATCAGGCTGTTGTTGCTAATTAACTAAAGTGATTAAAGTTTGGTTTATGCATTAGATCAGAGCGAGAAGAACAAACTGTCTGTTTTTGTGTTCAGGTGCGCTCCATGGACGAACTGAACCACGACTTCCAGGCCCTGGCTTTGGAGGGGCGCACCATGGGAGAGGTGAGCGTGACGTTTCTTTTTTCTCTTAAAACTTATTTTTATTGAAAATCGGTGATGTCACAAAAAAGAGGCACAGTTGTACGGTAACCCATCTTGGCTCATGACGGGGAAGGCTGTTGGTTTAGCTTCCAGGAAACAGCAGAGAATGTCTCCACTAGTAGAAGCTAACCGTTAGCATTAGCACCTCCTCCTTCAGGCTTGAGTTATTAGTGGAGATAAAACATCAACAAAATAAACAGTCAGTGGTAGAGTTGCATTGCTGTTAGCCAATCAGAGGACAGATGTCCAAATATCAGGAAATAAGACTTGAAAACCTGCCGTCTGAAGCTACTTTCTCCTCTGGCTGAATTCTCTGTTCACAAACAGGTGCACCGGAGCTTTTTTTCCCCAGAGTATGACTTTTCTCTGGTTTGGTAAACTCATCAGATCTGAGAAATAAACATGTTTCATTGTTGATCTACAAGTAGAACATGTTTGTAACAGATTTAATAAGTGCCGATGCCTCTTGAGAGTTATTTTTTTTAATGATCCATAAAGATAAAAATCACCAAGTTACACAAAAAGTCTTTTCACTGTTGAGGAGATGAACCAGCTGCTGATAAGATCCCAGAATCTGAACTCGGGTTAAAACCTGTCAAAACGATTGGAAACGTTTGTGCCTGGACCCCCCCCCCCCACCCCCCGGGCAGAAGTGATGCTCCATGTTTTACTGGAATGTTGTGAAACCAAATGACATTTGTTTTGTTTTAAAAGCTGAACTTTTGCTGTTTCCTCTCTTTTGTCTTTGCAGCAGCTCCTAACTAAGAAGTTCTGGGACACGGACGACTCGGGCAAGGACGGACCAAAAGGGATCTTCTTGGACCAGTGGAGGGACAGCGCGTGGGGCGCCTCAGGTATGGAGCAGTCCTGGTCCTCGATACTGAGCCACACGCGTGGATCTGCGTTACTAATCACTCCCCGTGTTTCCTGTAACAGATCACTCGGTGTCTCAGCCAATCATGGTGTCCCGTCGGCCAGGGCAGGGTTTCCACGGTGGGGGTGAGGTCGGGGTGGGCTCGGTGATGTCGCCGCGGTCGGAAAGCGGCGGGCTGGGAGTCAGCATGGTAGAGTACGTTTTGTCGTCCTCGCCGGCCGACAAACTGGACTCCTGCCTCCGGAAAGGACCATACGTGAGTCTGTTGTCTGGTTTGTTCTGCTCGTGTCTCTGCTGCTGTCGCTGACGGAGCTCTGCTCTCCACGCAGGGACAGAGGGACGGGGAGGTGGAGGAGGAGAAGAGGGAGAAGCCCAAGACGTCGTTCGAAGGCGAGAAACTGAAGGAGTTAACAGAAAGTCAATCTGATGTCATCGGTGATGTCATCAACCCAAACGGGCTGCCCGTCCAGAACGGCCTCGACGTTGATGTGAAGGAGTTTGGGTAGGACGCTGTGATGTCATAGATGAGTGAATGTGTTATTCAGACGTTCTCTAACGGATACTCTGGTTCCTGCAGGCGTCCAGCGGGCAACATGCCCCCCACCGGGCCTGAGGGCGACCTGCTGGGGGGTCCCGGAGGCGTCGGGGCCGAAGGCTTGACGCCCCTCGTAGGCGGTGGAGGGCCCAAACCTCCAGAGGACTTCTCCGGCGTGGATCAAGGCGGCGTCACCATGGATCCCATGGAGTCTGTAATGGAGCCGCTTCAGTTTGATTACAACTCCCAGATGCCCATGGACTCTGCGCCCGCCGTGGGCCTGTTTGATTACACCAACCAGCAGCAGGTAGCGGCCGCAGCACTGACGCCGTGCATGCAGCTGACAGGAAACTGTGATCTAACCGCTGTTGTTCCGTCTGCAGCTGTTCCAGAGGAACAACGCCCTGGCGGTGCAGCAGCTAACAGCAGCCCAGCAGCAGCAGTACGCGCTGGCGGCGGCGCAGCAGCCCCACATCGGTGCGTCTGATCGTCGGTATCCACCCGCCTCGTGGTGGATTTCTGAGTATGTTTTAAAGCGTTGAATGAGATAATTATCATGTTTGTTTTCCAGGTCTGTCTCCTGCGTTTGTGCCCAATCCCTACATCATCAGTGCTGCTCCGCCGGGGACGGACCCATACGCAGCAGGGCTGGCTGCAGCGGCAACCCTCGGTCAGACAAACGTTTATGTGCATAAACTATTTTTAGACCGGTCTTTTTAAGAGGTTAAAGCGTTATTTTCACCTTTCCTCTCCCTGCGTCCAGGGCCAGCGGTGATGCCTCCCCAGTACTACGGCGTCACCCCCTGGGGGGTCTACCCAGCCAACCTTTTCCCGCAGCAGGCCGCTGCAGCCAACAGTTCAGCCAATCAGCAAGCAGCAGGCCAGGGCCAGCAGAACCAGCAGCAGGTCGGTGTTTTAACGCGAACACGTCGTCTGCTGCTCCGCTTTGGCTTCATCATTAAATTAACCTGTTTAATTTTGCGAAGGTGATGCGGGCTGGGGGAAACCAGCGCCCTTTGACCCCCAGCCAGGGCCAGCAGGGTCAGCAGAACGACCAGCTGGTTGCAGCAGCAGCGGTAAACTCCGCCCTCGCCTTCGGGCAAGGTTTAGCAGCGGGAGTCCCCGGTGAGTTCATCACCCTGTGAAATAAACGATCCCAGCTCAGACGGAACAGAACTACCATCCTCAGTATCCTTCTGCTCCCGTTTGCTCCCCAGGCTACCCGGTCCTGGCACCTGCAGCCTACTATGATCCGACGGGGGCGTTGGTGGTCAACACTGGGGCCCGGAGTGGCCCCGTCCGCCTTATGGCTCCTGCCTCTGTCATCATATCTCCTTCTGCAGCACAAGCAGGTCAGAAACTCGGCCCGTCGGTTTTCCTTACAGCAGGATTGCTCCTGAAACGCTGTGTTCCACCTATCAGGGTTACTTTAGGCTTTTATACAAAAAGGTTCTTAACGGTTGGAATTGTTTCAAAAATCCTAAAACATGTTTCCTGCACGCCTCCCTGCTCCTCCAGTCGCAGCAGCAGCAGCCTCTGCAGGTGGTGCCAACGGTGGTTTGGGCGGAGGAGCCAACGGTCCGTTCCGTGCCATGACTTCCCAGCAGCCTCAGCAGCAGGGTGGCCCCGGCGGAGCTCTGGGAGGAAGTTCCTTCTACGGCTCCTCGTCCCTCAGCTCATCCTCCCAGAGCTCCTCTCTTTTCTCACAAGGTTCTGCTCAGCCCGGACCCGGTTCTGCCTCTCTGGGCTTCAGCCAGCCCGCCTCATCCTCCCTCGGCGCCACGCTCGGAGCCACGCTGGGGGGCTTCGGAACCGCAGGTAAGGACGGCATCTCTGCTGAGAGTTTGCTGGCTTGATTTGGGAATGTTTCCTAAAAGGAGATCACTGTCTCCCTCTAGTGGCCAACTCGAGTGGAGGCAGCGGCTCCAGGAGGGACTCCCTGACCGGCAACAGTGAGCTGTACAAGCGCACCCCCTCCAGCCTCACCCCCATTGGTCACGGAGGCTTTTATAACGGCACTCTGGGCTTCAGTCCATCCCCCGGTCCCGTGGGAATGCCCCTTCCCAACCAGGGACCGTCCCACTCCCTCACACCCCCGCCCTCCCTGTCCAACCACAGCTCCTCGTCCAACCTCAATCTTGGTAAGTCTCATTAATGGAACCCGGCCTTCGTGGAAGGGGTTAGCTCACCACTTATTCTGATTACAGAACGTTGTTTCATCCCATAATTATTATTATGCTGCAGTTGCGAACGTGTCGAGTCATGCAGCTTATCTGGAGTTATTTACCGGCTGAGACTCGTTTAGGCTCTGCTGTCCTTATTTCTGCTGTGATTCAGTGATGAAATGACGGCTGAAAGCCTCGTTATGAGCTAATGATGGATTAGCTCTCTGGTGTGAAAACAGCAGTAAAAAACATCGTTTGGAGGCAGTAAACAGTTTTACTGTGCATTAACTTTAACTGGGACTTTTATTTTTTCCACGTGTTTGGAGTTTTGACTCGTTTCCAAACTTCAGTCCGACCTAATTAACGGGGAGCAGACGGTGAGGAGACTCGATTTTTATTTCTAAAATAATTTAACTTTGAAGTTTAGGACTTCTTTTATGATTAAAACATTTTAATGCGTTCCTGAGTAGAAAAAAGGGGCATGTAGTTGTTTATCTGCAGACGTGAGTGGGAGAATGACTCAATGGTGAATGTTTCGCCCCACAGGAGGCCTGACCAACGGCAGCGGCCGTTTCATCTCTGCAGCTCCAGGGGCGGAGGCCAAGTACCGCAGCGCCGCCAGCTCGGGCTCCTCCCTCTTCTCCCCCAGCAGCCAGCTTTTCCCGTCGTCGCGGTTACGCTACGGCATGTCGGACGTGATGCCCTCGGGCCGCAGCCGCCTGCTGGAGGACTTCAGGAACAACCGCTACCCCAACCTGCAGCTCAGAGACATCGCCGGTCACATCATGGAGTTCAGTCAGGACCAGCACGGCAGCAGGTAACCATAGCAACCGCCTCATGGTTCAGGGCTGCTTCTAGAGTCTGGACTCCTTTTGGTGAAGATTGTCCTCTCCTCTGAAGTTTTAGAATCCTTTCAAAATAAAATCACCCTGTGAGGATTGGGAGTTCTTCTGGACGGTGGTGTGCTGAAAATGCGCCCCTACCTGGAAAATAAAGCCGCTTTATCACATCATCATTGATTTTTCACATTTTGACGATTATTAAAATATTAAATATCACTATTCATGATTTTAGCTGAAAGCTCTAAATAATAAAATCTGGGCCTCGTTAGGAGGTTATTTATGGTTTTGTTCGACTCTCCTGGTTAAAGTCCAGGATTTTGTTCATCTGTGGAGCTGAAACATTTGTTTACATCCTCCTCTGACCTCGTGTCACTCTAGTGTAAATATTGAAGGTTCACTTTCTGTCTGATGGTTACGCAAACGAGACGGTTTGGATCGTGTTGGCGCTTTACCCTGCATAATGAATAAAAACAACGGTTATCAGTCACTGTTCTGTGATGTAATCCTGCCTGTGATGTCACGGTTTTCTCTGAAACGAGTTATTTATGTACATCCAGGCTTCACACAGCAGACATTTTCCTGACATCCATCTTTTCACCTCTCAGGCTGCTTTGTTCCTCTTGCTTCTTCTCATTTAGTCCGGCCGTTCCCTCCGGGCCCTTTCTGTCTCAGATTATTGCTGCGTGTCTTTGTTTGTCTCCAGAGGAGCTCTAGAGTCTTGTGTGGTCATTTCTCTTTCTGTTTGACTTTTTAAGGTTTATCCAGTTGAAACTGGAGCGGGCGAGTTCAGCCGAGCGCCAGCTTGTCTTCAGTGAGATCCTGCAGGCGGCCTATCAGCTCATGGTGGACGTGTTTGGAAATTACGTCATCCAGAAGTTCTTCGAGGTATGAAAATCTGTTGAACCTGCTTTATTTACGTTTCATCAGGAAGTGACGCTATTTGTTTTTTTAGTTTGGCAGCCTGGACCAGAAGCTGGCTCTGGCTGAACGAATCCGAGGCCACGTGCTGTCTCTGGCGCTGCAGATGTACGGCTGCAGGGTCATTCAGAAAGCTCTGGAGTTCATCCCCTCGGATCAGCAGGTCATTGTGAGTGCTCCCCGCTCCCGTTTGCATGTAAACAACACAAACCTTTGGCCTGGAGCAAGAATATCTGTGGTTTCAGGGCCCACAAGTCTGTTGTAAAGGAGCGAGAACTCCTCTGTGACCACAAATGGCTTTTTCTGCATCAAGGGTCTGCTGTAAATTCTGTCAGTAGCGACATGAAAAGCTAATAAAAGCGCAGTTTAGATGCAAATGTTGAGCTGCAGGTAGGAAGATGAATAAACGTACGTCAGCTAGAGGTATAGCTGCATACATTTAGTGGTTTAGAAAAGATTTTCTCTGTGTGTGTGTGTGCGTGCACGTGTGTGTGAGTGGAAAAGTAATAGTTATCCATCCTTCCTTAATGGACTCCAATAGATTTCCCAATAGGGCATCTGTTAAAAAGTCCGGCGTTATTTGTTGGGCAGTGAGTCACAGTGTTTGCAAAATGCCTTCAGGCCATATTTGATTCCTCACGATCACCCCCCTCCCTCTCCGCAGAGCGACATGGTGCGGGAGCTGGACGGCCATGTGCTGAAGTGCGTGAAGGACCAGAACGGGAACCACGTGGTGCAGAAGTGCATCGAGTGTGTCCAGCCGCACGCGCTGCACTTCATCATCGAAGCCTTTAAGGGACAGGTGGGTTCCACTAACTCAAAGTATTTCCTCATTCAGTCACCGAAGCCTGCCAGCACCTGGCTGACACACACACACACACACACACCGTCATCGCCTGGAGGCAGCGGGCTCATTGTCACAAAGTACACAGACTCAGTCTTTCTGCAGGGACTGGCTGCGTTGCCTTAGCAACAGGAACTTCATCCCACCGTCTACCTGAAAAATAAATGTTAAATGAGCAGAAAGTGTTAATGTGAGACCTCGCTAACGGGTTTATTTCCTAGCGGGTGGCTCAGGTTTGTCTCAGTAGCTGGAAGCTGACGGGGTTTAACTCCCACCTTCCCAGCGGGACCGGGTCAGGTCAAAGGCTTCCTCCCGTCACTGGAACTCGGATTCGTTTTCTGTAGCGAGCACACAAGTGTGGCGTTCACTCGCCTCACGTTGGTGAACGTCACTCTGAGCGACTAACGGTGAATATTGACATATTTCAGGTCTTCGCCCTTTCCACTCACCCGTACGGCTGCAGAGTCATCCAGCGCATCCTCGAACACTGCCTTCCCGAACAGACGCTGCCTATTCTAGAGGAGCTGCATCAACACACAGAGCAGCTAGTGCAGGTAAAACACACACACACACACACACGCTTACTTTTCCCTCCATTTTCACGATGACAGCTCAGTTTGGCTCAAATTAGCTCTTCTCTGAGCCTCCAGATTTTTAAATTTGGCCGAGTCTGATGTGACGTCAGAAGCACCAGCTGTCCTCCTCACATCCTAGTTAACACGTCTGGGTTTGTTATTCAGGACCAGTATGGGAACTACGTGATCCAGCACGTTCTGGAGCACGGCCGAGCTGAGGACAAGAGTAAGATCGTTGCAGAAATCAGAGGCAACGTTCTGGGACTGAGCCAGCACAAGTTTGCCAGGTAAACTCCTCCACTGACTCACCAACAGATTTTAGCTTCACCAGACTCGCCTGGAGGCACAAGTTCCACCTGTGCATGAAGCCAAATAGTGCTCCGTAGTGAACGTTTTAAACAAAAACAAACAATTAAGGCACCTTCTTTGAGACTAAAACTGAATTTCTGCCTTTTTCCCGTCCAGTAACGTGGTGGAGAAGTGTGTGACCCACGCGTCCCGGGCGGAACGCGCCCTGCTGATAGACGAGGTGTGCAGCCTGACGGAGGGCCCCCACAGTGCCTTATACACCATGATGAAGGATCAGTACGCCAACTACGTGGTGCAGAAGATGATCGACGTGGCCGAACCCACGCAGCGCAAAATCGTAATGCATAAGGTTTGTGTGTGTGGGGGTGGGGGTGGGGGGGGTGTCGCTGTGAATGTAAGAAGTATTGGATCCTTGGGGGGTCTGCAACCTTCAGTTCACCTCAATAAAAGCTTTTTGGTGCTGCAACTGTTACAGGACATTTTGAAAAGAGACCATTCATAATTATTTGATACATTTCTACTAAAGCTGGGCGTACACTGTACGACTTTCCTGCAGAGCAAAGGTCACGAGTCATGTTCTCACTCTGCATGTGTGGTAGCAACATGTTGGACCTTTGAGTCCAAAAACTGAAAGAGAGGAGACTGCTGTGCTGTTATTGATGTCTGTTGTCCTTCAGGCTTGCCGTAGTTGTAGGAGGACACAGGGGTTTATGGGGTTGGAGGAAGAACACAAATGAAAGGAAGTAAAACGAGGTTTTGGGATCTGTTTTTATTTGACATAAACAAAAAACACGCTTGTGTGTGTATGGGGAAAAGTGTAACGATAAACCGTGTGTGGACATGGACGGAGCTGGGCAGCAGTGTGAGCGGTTCTGGTACTTTTGGTTTGCAGTGCTGCCATTGCGGTGAGTCCTAAGAGTCCTGAGTTTAAAGTCAGAAATACTTTTTTTACTTCCTCAAATATCTTTGATATCATTTTTGGGAAGAAAATACTATTTTTCTATTACAGAGGTCCTTCACTGAAAAACAATTTTTTAATTATAATTTCAGATTATATTCGGTCACTCTGAATTTTTCATGCAGGCTGAACATGAAAATAGTCTCCCACGCCTATTTCCTGCATTAGCTTCTAGACGGTGAAACTCTAGGATTAGAAAATCCTGACAGCTCTACGTCACGCTGTCACTTAACATTCATGGACTCGCCCATCTTGACTCACGGCGGGGAAAGCTGTTGTTGGTTTAGCTCAGTCTCAGCTGGTAGAAGCTAACCGTTAGCATTAGCAACTCCACCACACAGCAGAACTCCTCTAGGCTTGTGTTATTTGTGGAGATAAAACATCAACGTTGTAGAGCAAACAGAGTCAGTGGTAGAGTCTTGTTGCTGTTAGCCAATCAGAGAAGAGATGTCCAAATATCAGGAAATAGGAGTATAAATCCTGCCTCTGAAGCTACTTTCTCCTCTGGCTGAATTGTCCATGCTGAAACAGTCGCACCAGAGCTTTTATCCCCAGAGAATGACTTACAAGGCGTTGATTCCTACTAGAGACCACTGCAATGTATTAAAAATATGAGTAAAGTACCTCTTTAACTTATAAAATTAGCTGCTTTAACCTGAATTGTTATTGTATCTGTATATTAAATGTGTTAGTTTTTATCATTTTGAGTTCAGGGCTGTTGTGGAAATCCAAAGAGCCGCAGGTTGCAGACCCCTGGTCTAGAGGATCACGGTGCAGAGAGACCGTTTATTTCTCTGGGGTTGTTGAAATATCACCAGTGGATTTTATACAGCAGCTGGTTTTTACTAGCCTAGTGAACTAGACCAAATTCTTGCTTTGCAGAGTTTGGTCTAGGCACGCTTCATAGGAACCCTCGCAGCCTGTGGCTGTCCAATCACAGCTCGCTATAGTTTTGGTTGGGCCAATCACAGCGCTCTATATTTTGGGCCAATCACAGAGCGGGAGTAGCCGCGAACCCAAGCAATATGGCGGGAGCGCAGGAACCACGTTCGTTTGAAACGGCTTTGTCATCAACATTGGATTATTTAGACTCCAACGTGCGTAAGTCTGTCAGATATACTTAGCGGCTTCTTATTTTTATCAAAGTAGTGCAATGTCCCAGTACACCTGATATTCACGTGTTTTTCATACAAAAACGGCAGAAATCATTGATGTTAGACGCCATTAAAGCCTCCCGCTTTTCCGTCGCTGTGATTACGTCACGTTGTTCGTCACTCTGATTGGTCCTAGCGCTATCCAATTGCGTGCTGACATTTTGAAAGACAACCGTAGATCCCGCCTCACGACTGAGGGCCCTCAATGGTTCGTGGCCAGACTATATATTCACATATATAGGATGGCTTGCCAGGCTAGGTTTTTACTGAACTCTGATGGATTTTTTTTTCCCAAACATCACTGAAAACATGAGTTACCCACAATCAGGGTCTATAAACACCAGCTAAAACAACCCACGGTGCTTATAAACGTTACTTTTGTTGGGTTCCAGATGCTTGTGTGTAAATTAAAGCATCACCTTTCAACAAAAAGCACAAGTATTTAAATCTGTGATGCGTTTGGGTTCATCAGGAATCTTTTAGTAATCCTGATAACTCGGCCGTCTCCACCAGGCTCCACGTGGCGTCAGTGGTTTCCACGGTGATGGTACAAACGTAAAGATGTGTTTTTTGTGTGTTGACGTGTTTTCACAGATCCGGCCCCACATTCAGACTCTGAGGAAGTACACGTACGGAAAACACATCCTTGCCAAGCTGGAGAAGTACTACATGAAGAACGGCGTGGATCTGGGTCCTCTCTGTGGCCCTCCTAATGGCATCATGTAACCCCTCCTCCTCTCAGCTCACCTTTCTCTATCCCGTGTCCTCCACCCTGCTGTCTTTCAAAAATCACCAACCTCCCCCCTTCCTACCCACTGAAGATGCCGAGTACCCCTCACACCGCTGTTTCCATGACAACCCTTCCGAAGGAGCTTGTTACTACAGGCAGCCTTAGATTTTTGTCTTTTCGTCACCCCTCCCCCCACCCCAGTTTAGGCCTGCTGAACTGGGGCAAGCAGGGCATGGGGGTGTGTGGGGGGGTGTTGGGGGAGAGGGAGGTGAAACCCAATCTACTCATCGCTTCACTCGTCTTTTTTCTTTTCCTCCCTTCATCCCCTCTTTTTTGTTGTTTCTCATGAACTGAAAAAAAAAAAATCACCTTTTGCTACTGCTGCACACACAATCCTGCCCCCCCCCCCCCTCGCCCGCCCAGATATTTACCACTATGAGACAGAGTATTTAATTTGTCACACACACACACATGCACACACACGCAGCTTAACCAGCAGACAGATCATTTAGCATGGGAGATTCGTTTTCTGGTCTTGCTTCTATAAATATAACGTGTATACTTGGTGTAGACCTTTGCATATATATATAAATATATATATAAAACTTTGTAGTTTTTCTGGTTTTTGATGTTGAATCTGTATCTATAATGTATCCTAGTAGTGACCACATACTTCTGACTGTATAATTGTACATTTGTAAACCCTTGTAATGTAAAAGTGCTTTACCACCCTTTTTTGGTATGAGAAGAAAACAAAAGGATAAAAAAAATTCATTCTAGAAAAAAAAACTGCATTTCAGTGTATATTCTCACCTCATTGGTTGTGACATATGAGTTGTTGTATATTGTAAATTGTAATATCAAATTTTTTTGTTTTGAAAAGCCCTTTCTATTCAGCGTAGTACCTGTACAAAGATTCGCCACGCTTGGTTTTATCTTTTTCTCGTCACTGATAACTTAAAAACACACGGATCTCCCACTGACTCCTGATTGGACGCGTTCTGTTAGACTTAGTGGTGTCTTCTGAGTTTATTTTGACTTTTTATTAAAAAAAATCTTTTATAGGAGTGCTTTACCCCCTGAGATGTTTGCGTACGGGTTTACCGGCTGGGTGGGAGGGATTAATTTTACTCATCACCCCCTCCCCGTTGCTTCCCAAAGCCCTTAATTTACCCATGATGCTTCAGGGGTGAATCCATGGATTGTACAGAGGAGATTTTGGTTCATTTTTTTTCTCTAGTGCTGTAAGTGCTGTATCATACATGTCCTTTTGGGTGAGAGCGGCGTGCCGCCACGGCGCGGTGTACATTTGAAGCAGCCTTGTGTATATTTACTACGAGCACACCTGTAACCATATGTGTATAGTTAACAGAACCTGTGTATGCTTATTGCCTGGGCAACTATTTTTTGTAACTCCTGTTGTAGATTGTCTCTAAACAATTGTGTGATCTTTATTTTGAAACCAAACTGAACAAAACAAACAAAAAAAAAACTTTGAAAATTTAATGGTCTTGAGTGTTTTATTGTATGGTTGATGTTTTTTTTTTACCTGGATCGTCTCCTGAGGAGCAGGATGTTGTTTTTCCTGCACAAACATGACTGATTAGTCAACGATCAGCAGATTCCAACTAAATAATAGAATAACGTTTCCTATTTTCCGACTCGTGATCTAACTGAAGATAACCGGACTGCCGTGTTTGGAGGGGACCTGTCTGAACACATCAACCCCTGTTGCAGCCTTTTATTGACATAGTTGAGTCAGGCTCCGCCCACTATACCTGTTCCTACCTGTCTGGCGTTGGCATGTGATTGTGACAAGGATTTGTTTTCCTTAACCAAACTTGCTTATCTGATCAGTCAGTGATTCAAATTAAAACTAATCATTCAGACCAATTCTAAACAATTTTACATTGATTAATTTATTAAAATTAAAGTTTGAGTGTGCTTAACTAAAAAAATTTAAACGATAAAATCTAAATTTTACAATGCCTATAATAAACGTGATTATGGAATTAAAATAGTTTGATAAATTTTCATTACTTATATTTCAGTTGTCACATTTTAAAGTGATCTGTCTGATAAGTTTTGAAAAACAGTTTCTGATTTATAAACACTGGCTGCTGTATTTTAAAAGCCAATCATGATTATAAACAACGTTCTAAACTGTGTTTATGAATCTAAGATTGTCAAGGCAGCTCTATGCAGCGCTCTGATTTGATTAAAATTCAGTGAATAAACATTAAAAACAAATTAGAAGATGATAATCTGCTAATTTGACTTCTTAATCACTCCAAATACTTTAGTGTCCTAAATTGTAATTTAAGTTTTTTTAATTTGAAATCTGATTTTATGATATAAAATTTAAATATTTTTACAACCAAATCTATTTTCTTGAATCTAAATATAAATTTAGATGTAATTTCATAAATTTATAATCTCAACCTTTATAAATATATAGTTTTTGATTCTAAAGTAACATTTATTTTTGGGGGGGTTATTCCTTAAAGCCATAAGGCATCACATTTTGATGCTAATTATATTAAATTGTATTACTTTAAAATTGGTATCAGCACCCCATACAGCATATATCTGAAAAGTGGGAAAATCATTATGCGTAGTTGTATTTTTCATTCTGATTGGCAGGAACCGAATTATGGAGGATGGTTTCTTTGAAAACCCCTGGTAATATTTTATGTGACAATTTTGCTTACCATACAAAGGGAAAGCGTAATAATTAACCAGACAGGTGTGAAATCCTGGGGACCAATCACAGCAGGGGGTTCGGATCAAGGTGTGTTATAACTGGCATCGTGATAAGCATGTGTGTGTGTGTGCGCGCGCGTGTGTGCGTGCTTCAAACCAGCTGCAGGGGGCATCATTGCCCTTACACGAGGAGATTTTAACACACACACACACACACACACACACACAGCTCCCCCCTCCAAACTCAAAGGCCGGGCAGCAGCGCCATACGGAACATCCTGCGCTGAGCGGAGAGGGGGAGGAGAGAGGCTGCGCGAGCGTGCGCTGAGAGACAGACACGGAGAGACGGAGGTCTGGAGTCTCCCGGATCCGAACTATCAACCCCCAGAACTCGGAGAACCGAGAGAGAGAGAAAAAGAGATAGAGGAGGGTTAGTGGGAACCTCGGTGTTGGATTAAAGAGCCCGACCCGGAGGAGGACTGATGGTCGCGCTCTGAAGTTGGACACGCTACTACCGAGAGCCCGGGAGCCAGCACACACACAGCAGGAGCAGCCCGGTTCACCTCCCCGAACCCCCGCTCCTCCCTGCTCCCCCCTGAAGGCGGCGGCGGCACCGGGAGGCTGCGCCCACGAATCCCGAACCATGAAGCTGCCTTGGATGTTTGCGCTCACGGCGCTGCTGGCGCACGCGACGGTGAGTCCGGCGGAGCTGCAGGTTCTTTGTTAACCGGTGCACTCACAAGTCCGTGCGCGTGCGTGCGTGCACGTGTGTGTGGCGGCACTAACATTAACGAGACAGCGGTGATCGGTAGGAAATCCTGCACTCGACCTACATATCCGCGACTCCCGTCAGAAGAAGGAGGGGGGGGGGGGCTGCTCCCCCACCCCCCACTTTTCTCACACACACACACACACACACACACACACACACACACACACACACACACACACACCAGCCTTTTGTGTCTCCATGTCGGGGCTTATTGGGAGTTGTGCTCCCTTCACTCAGGAGGTGTGTGTTGGTAATTAGCGGGTTATCTCTAATTGGGGCTGATTACTGTGTGTGTGTGCGCGTGCGTGTGTTGTCTCCAGCTCACATCCTGTCGTTAATTTGAGAGGGGGTGGGGGTCGGGGGGGTCCAGTCATACTGCGGCTCTAACCACTTTATTATATAGTCTGTAGGACGGTGTGTGCGCGCGAGTGTGTGTTTGAGTGTCCAACCCGTGTCCTGATGCCAGAACTCACCAGGGTGCGCGCGCGCGTGTGTGTGCACGTGCATCTCCTTCCTCGTCCTCCTGTTTTACCTGGAGGTGTCGTCCGTGCGTGTGCGCGCGCGCCCCAGCGTTTATTTGTGGCTAAAAGTGGGTGGGGTAACGGAGGAGTTGGGGGGGTGAACAGCGATGCGGTGCGCTGGAATGATGTCATCGGGAACCGCGAGCCCCTCTCCACGCGCACCTCCTCCACCATTAGAGCACGATGCCCACACCTTCCGTCACCAATAATCCAGATTTGTCCCATGAGCAGAAGGAGGTGGAGGAAGAGGAGGGAGCGCACGCGCTGAATCATTGAGAGAAAAGCAAACGGGAACTAAAAATAATCGACAGGCTCCTCTGAACCTAAAAAAACCCACCTGAGAATATATTCTGAGCTTGTGTGTTTATACCTTACATCTTCATTTTATTTATTATCTTTCATTTAAAACTTCATTCACGTCTTATTGAGGCCCCTGGGGGCCACATGCACTCCACTCACATGAAAAGCTTTTCAAATTAAGGCACATTTATTCACACAAACATAATAATAACATCAAACATTAGTCTGATAATAAAACCTGCACATTAAACAGCAAAACCCACTTTCAGGAGGAAGTTGTTTGCTGTGACTTTAAGAAGCGGCACAACAAAATTTGTGTAAAAATTTCAACAAATTTCCCAAATTAAACTACTGGATTATGGCAAAACAGATGAGGTAAACTCCGCCCCCTTTCACGCAGGTAGTGAAGTTACCCAGGCTTTTCACAGGATGCGTAACGTAATAGACATGTTTTAACCGCTGCCTCATCTGCACATCGTACTGGGATTGTTTTTAGATAGCGGTCCAACAAAATCATGGGAAAATTGCAAGATCATGCGTGAATTAGCCAGTTCACGCGATGACAGGCGACAGGATGTATCCAAAAGGTACGGAGAAAACCTGTCAAGTCTTGGATTTGAAAATACGGGAGAGCATGAGAGTGCAGAGGGTGGGGGTCCGCTGGTCTCCGGTCTCTGCAAGAGCGTTGGGGGCGAAGGATAGCTCCAATCTTCATGAAAGAACATATCGCAGGAGATTTCCTGGAAAATACTAATTAAGGAAGACGGTGGGAAAGAAGGACACAATACGGGAGTTTCCTGGCCTGAATGGGAGACTTGATGGTATGCTACATAGGCATCACAGATAATGTCCATTTTTTTAATAGTCAAATACCAAATCTGCACATCTTTTTTTTAAAAAATGTTCCAAATGCTTTACAGCGCTCCTGTGTATGATGTCCTGTCTGTTCCGATCTGAGCTGCTGAACTTGATGAGTTCTAGAAGCGTAGCGCATAAAAATAGACCTGAAGAGTAAATTTAGCGGAGTGCAGTGACGAAATACTTCTGGGACGTGTCTGACATGCGGTGCTCTGCGCCTGGTGGATACAAACCCACTGACTAGAATTCGCAGCTATTAGCTACGTCTTACGCGCCACAGACATTACACGTTGCTTGTACACCTGGAAAGCTGGAGTTAGACTTCATTTATCTAAACTTTTTGATTTTCACTGTTTTTGCAGAACTCTTTACCTGCTTTATGGCTGTTAGCTGTAATGCTAGCAGTTAGCATTTTCAGTTTGCCGATCACTAAAAAGTACAAGAAGAATAAAAAGAAGTTTGCTTATACTGTTGGCATCATGGCGGAGCCTGGAAGTAAAAGTAACAGAGTAATGTCTTTGGAGGCGAAGCAAAGAGCTAAAACCAGAGTGAACATCGGCGCAGCCTAAGCTAGTTTGAGGAAGCTAAAGGAGGCTATAAAATCACGGACTGATGGTGACCTGGCTATGTTGCTACTGGACTTGTACGTAATAATATTTTTTGTCCAACAGTGTGGATCTTTTTACTTCGTGGTTTATTTTAGTATCAGTTGGCTCATGTTAGTGTTAGCTCATTGTTAGCACTAGCTACAGCAGGCTGCAGCAGAGTTGTTTACATTTGTAATTCCACTTTCAACCAGTAGGGCGGAGGAGCAGGAAATTGCTGTGTTTAACTCACAAATCTTTAGCATAAATACATATTATACATCAAAACATAGAAAATGTTGTCTTCTTTTATCCACCGAGTCTTTCGTGGCTGTACGACATACAGTTTTCCCTCATATCTGCCTGTAGTGCAGTGTGCACACACCCAGGTTTCAGTAGACTTCAAATTTTTCCTTTAAACTATAGAAGTGAAGGCTGTCCTTAAACTTCTATCTCTTGCGTAAAACACCGTAGAAACAAAAATAATAAATCACTCGTGACCATTAAAGCATTCTGTACCTCGGAATTCAAGAATTATTCTATTATGGTTACCATGGTGACCCTAATGAGCAACTTGAAGCAGCTTTAACACTTTTTTGTTGATTTTTCTTATTAGCTGCATTTTCAGTCTGCTATATGGAAGGTTTTAAGAACAATCTTAATCTTATAATAATCTATTAAAGGCCTTTCAGACACATAAAAACAGAGTTTCTGCAGTGAGGCTTGAGCCGATACCTGATTACTGCAGGTCAGTCCGCTGTAATCTCCACCAAAGATCCTCGGCCTCCATCTGACCTAATCTGTCTTTAAGTGTCCAGATGGAGACAGGTGTGACACACATTCACTCTCCAGATAGGAGTGCTCAGAAGAGAGAGGTGACTCACGAACAAACGGGACGACTCACCCAGAGTAACACAAGCCACCTTTTGTTAAACGGGTTTGCTGACGAGGTCATTTTGCTGCTAGCTTCGAACCAGCAACTTTGTGTGCTTTTATGTTTGTGCGCCTCTTCCTCCGCGGTCCCCATAGTCACTCACGTCTCTGTGGGCATTTCCTGTTGTCCGAGTGATGACATCATATCCGGGAGGCTATATTTGACATGGGAGACTGATTTTCCCACAGACATCAGGGTCCAAAGAGTGGCCTGTGTGTGTGTGTGTGTGTGTGTGTGTGAAAATCATTTTGCCTTCATGAGAGCTGTGACTGTCCATCTGTCTGTCTGTGTGTGTGTGCTCAAAAATAGTGAATGTCCTTTGCCAAGAACGTGTTCTTGCCAGCCCTCTTCCCTCCTCGAAAAGTATGTGTTATGGTGTGTGTGTGTGTGAGAAAGCGTTGTGTTCTCGCGGATCATGTTTAAGTCGTGGAATGAATCAGTGTTTTGTGCCTCCGATAGCAGACAAAGCCCCCCATAGAGAGGTGAAGAAAGAGAGAAGGATGAGGAAAGAGGGGAAAAAATAGCCAGAGCGAGGCGGATTGAGGGAAAGCATGGAATGTGAGAGGCAATCTGACACAGGAAGTGGCTCCTTCTCCATCTTCTGGTGCATGAAACACACACACACACACACACGCGCGCGCGCCTGCAGGTGGGAATGCTGCTTCAGTTTTAGGTGGATCTCAGGTGGATGCGTGTGAACGGGTTTGTTTTTCAGAGGATGCAGGAAATGAAAAAGGATCATGGTTCATATCCGGAGCTGGATTTAGTGATCTGGAGGTTGGCTTGGTCACAGCGATGGGAAAAATATCCTCCCCTTTGGTTGTTTATGTCTCACGTTTGACGCGAACAGGGCAACCAGACATTTTTCTCTTTAAGTCATCCTCCAAAAGACCCGACTTCTCAGAAACCAGCTCCTCCGTCTCACAGACGACGGACTAAAATACTCCCGTGTCCGTGGAAGTCTGTTATTCCGTGTTCTCCTTTTTAAGCTGAGAAAGCAATGTTTCCGTAGCCCAGCAGGTGTTTCCACATGCAACAGCAGAATCTGCACAGGTCCAGTAATGATGGCTGCGGCCCACAGGGGAGAGGTCCTGCTGCTGCTGCTGGTTTACTGGGGAGCTGAAGGAAACTCAGCATTAAGCTCATTAAGTTCATGTGTGCTTTTGTTGCTGCCACAAGTCAACATGTCTGCTGCTGGGGGAAATGAAGAAGTCTGCACTTTTACTTTTTAATGAAAACGACTTTATACAAGACTTCGGAGAGTTTAAAGAGCCCTTGTGTCAAATTGGATTTTAATCATTTAATCTGACACTTTATTTTTCTAGTCAGTAAAACAAAAAGTTTTCTACCTAAAAGATGAAAATTAAAGGAATTAAGGTCATTTAAAAAGATGTCCACTAATAGAAAATAATATCACGGCGAGAAATCGTTCAATTCTTTTTGTTTTGTCATTGACTGTAGTAATAATTAACCCTTTATGTTACACAACAAGAAAAGACACTTTTAATATCTTTGTTTTTTTATACGTGCTTAGTGCAGAAAGGGTTGTAATAAATGTAAAGTAGTAATAGAAAACCAATAATATTCTTAAAGATAATAGAATATAATGCTTATTCAAACACTCATAATTCTTAGAAAGTTTGTCAGTTCATCATTTTTTGCTCAGTTAAGTTCAGGCCATTTTTCATAAAGTTATAAACACTTAAATAATCTCTGCCATTTAAAGGATTTAAGGTAACAGTAAATCGTTTTTTGAACTTTAAGCTAGAGCTTTAACGTTGATCTCAGTGGTTGTTGACACCACTCTGCTGACCAAAAACCACACTTGATGGTTTTGTGGAGCGGGTAGGTGCCCTATAGGGGGAGCTGTTTACCTGCTTTACGGCTGTTAGCTGTAATGCTAGCATTTAGCTTTTTAGTTCGCCAATCGTCAATAAAAAGCACAAGAAGTTTGGTTGTTCTGTTGGCATCATGGCGGAGCCTGGAAGTAAAAGTAAGAGAGTGATGTCTTTGGAGGTGAAGCAAAGAGCAAAAACCAGAGTGAACATCGGCGCAGCCTACGCTAGTTTGAGGGAGCTAAAGGAGGCTACGAAATCACGGACTGATGATGACCTGGCTTTGTTGCTACTGTAATAATAAGTAATAATATTTTTTGTCCAACAGCAGTGTGGATCGTTTTACTTTGTGGTTTATTTTAGTATTAGTTGGCTCATGTTAAGCGTTAGCTCGTTGTTAGCGCTAGCTACAGCAGGCTGCAGCCGGGTTGTTTACAACAGTTGTAATTCCACTTTCAACCAGTAGGGCGGAGGAGCAGGAAACTGCTCAGTGTTAGGATAAATTATATATTGGGCCAATCTTTACCATTCTTTAAACATCAGCATCAGCTGATATACCTCTTTTAGTAAAGCTGATTTGAAGTCGGGCACATCTCTGGGCAGCCGGGTGCTTAATTTTAATACATGGTCAATTAATTGATTTGTTTGATTAACTTTGGTTAAATGTTTGATTTGAATACTGAGCACAAAATGAAGATTCATGGTTTGTTAAACTCTGTGTTTAAGAACTGATTCAGGTTCAGAATAATTGTGCATCTATTGTGTCACATTTTTGCAAACAAGGTGGAACATTTGTGGAATCTAAAGGATGTCATTCAGTAATAATAACAAATGAGACCAATAAATAGTAAAACGTTGGTTTTTAAATCATTTTTTCAGTGTATAAAAGACTTTCAGCGATCCATACGGATTTCAGATCGACCTGCAAGACACAATCTCAACACGCTCGGTATCAGAGTCGCGCAGGACGGCCCGGACAGCTGGAGTTTCGTGCGTTCGTGATCTGCATACGAATAATGTTTTCAGCCAATCAGACGAACCCTCGTTAACCATGACAGCTGATTTAGATAATAGTGCACGTAGCGTTTGAGCGTTTTGACAGCGAGGGAGGAAGTGTTGAATATCCAACAGCAATGATTATTCCACCTGTTTTATCATCACAGCACAACCCTTTAACCAGCAGGTCAACCATATTTCAGTCCCTGTATCCTGATGAAGCACATGGAACACTTACCCGAAAAAGATAAAACAATAAAAATCATTAAGAAATTGGGATATTTGAGTAAAAAGTTATTACTTTCCATTTTTATTGCCATAATAATATTTATATTTAAATTATACTACCATTGTTCCAATTGAATAAGAAAGAATTGCTTTTTTCCTGGTGTGGAAGTTAACGGAGCAAAATAAAACAAATTTTGAATTAAGATCCTTTTTTAAACTGATGATTTTGGCTTTCTGTGCTTTAGACTTTTAAAAAAATATCCAAAGAATCGCTGGATGGATTTGAATGAAACACTAAATAAATGTACGTCTAAAACTGGTTTGACTTAAGGAGTTGATTCTTCCTGTTAAAGGAGAGTTTTCCTCTCCACTGTCGCTACATGCTTGCTTGGAATGGGGATTGCTGGGAATTGTCAGTGACGCAACAAGTCAGTGACTCGATGCAATCTGCTGGGTTTCCTTAGCGAACTTTTAACTAATTGGCATAATAAACTGAAGTCGATGCACTGATAAGTAGGTTCAGTTGGAATGTTTACTTTGTAATGTGCCTTAACCAGCTCCAGTGGACCAAGTGGTACGAGTGTCCACCCCGGGACTGGGAGATCAGGGATCGAATCCCGGTCGGGTCATACCAAAGACTTTGAAAAAATGGGACCCAATGCCTCCTCGCTTGACACTCAGCATTAAGAGGTTGAATTGGGGGGTTAAACCACCAAATGGTTCCCGAGCGCAGCCACAGCTGCAGCTCACCGCTCCCCATCATGGAGATGGGTCAAATGCAGAGATGTAATTTCACCAGTGTGTGATGATGACTTGGGCCTTTAACTTGAGATGACTTGTTGTGTGAATTGGTGATATTTAAAGTGAATTAAATTGAAGTGGTGGGTCCTTCAACCGATCGTTTTGGAGGTTGCAGGTCTTTGCTGTTGGGATGTGCTGCCCTGGAAGACACAAAAATGGCTCCAACTCAGTCACTTTTACTGATATTGAGCTAAATATGATGCAGCTGAGAGTCACCTCCAGCTCCTGTCATGCCTCCACATCAGATCTCAGTTTAAAACAGCCATGAAAGTTGCAATATTTTTTGGGAAATTGCACCTTTATAATTTTCTGAATATTTGTTTGTAAATCACTTCACATTTCGCTCACGCCCCGTGTTGTTGCAGCTTCGTTTGATTGTTGCGTCATCTGTGCCAGTTATCCTGGAAACCTGAGCATTTCCCTCCACGACCGGCACCACCAAGCGCACATCACACACACAGCTTGCTCACATGCGTGCACTGAAGTCCTGATTATCTTCTACACACACACACACACACACACACACACACACACACACACACACACTGGATTCACACACATTCGCAGTGGATTTAAATAGCGGTGGCGGTGTGCAGCAGTTCTGTTGATTCAGTGAGTCAGAGGGAGACGGAGAACGCTTGGAGGTGTTTTTAGGTAGGTCAAAATAGGCTAGAAACACAGTTGGTGTAGATGCTAAACACACACACACACACACACACACACACACACTCCCTCGCAGTAATTGGACAGCTCTGTGCAGACATACTCACACATATATTCTCCAGAGTGGGGGGTTAGATGAACACGGAGACAAGAGGAGGGAGACGGATGGAAAAATGGGAGGTGCGCAGACCACAAGATAATGAGGAATAGTGAAGGAATGGAGGGTTTAAAATGGAAAGAGGTGAAAAGGAAAAAGAGTTACGACGGGAAGAGGACTCTGGACAGCAGAGGGGTGAATAAGTGGGAACAAAACAAAGCCCGGGACGATCTAAAGAGCAGGGAAACGGGCTGGAATTGGGGGATGGAGGGGGACAGAGTGAAGGGGATCAGGGGTGGAAAGAGAGTGGGAGGCGAGTGAGTGAGTGAGTAATGGAGAAGGAGAGAAGATGGGCGATAGCGGGATGACGGGGGGAAAGACGGAGAGGGGGAATGAGGGCTGGATGATGGTGGATGACAGCGAGGGGATGGAGATCGAGGGATGGCGGCCGCGAGGATGGGGGAGGGAGGCGTGCACTGCTCATTTCCCAGGAGACCGTGCTCTACCTGCTCTCTGCGGCCGTCACCATGACAACCACCATGGCTGCCGCTGTCACAGCTTTATTGCCCTCCTCTCTATCCCTTCTCTCCTCGTTTTTCTCATTCACAGCTTTTCACGTCACTCTTCTCTCAATCACTTCTGTGACTTTTGTGTTTTTTACTTCCTTTGTCTTCATTCCACTCCTTTTTCCTCCTCCCTCCTCTCCGTCCCATCTGTTCCTCTCTACGAGTAAAACAAACCCGGACTCGGACGCAGAAGTGGTGGTTTTGTTTCACCTTTCTTGCAGCACAACGTGTGTTTGTGAACTATTAGTGGGCTTTGAATTAGAGATCCTAAACGGAGCGCCTTCTTCCCAAACCACAAAGCATTCTGGGATCTCTGAGCCTTTGCTATAAATAAAGCCTCCAGAAACAGGGCGCCTCCTTCCCTCTAACAAACCTGCGCGCGTGTGAAAGAGAGAAATTGAGTCATAGATGACTTCCGCAGCATATTAACTATACCCTTAGATTATCACTTTTTACTCCTATAATCCGTGTTGGGATTTGCATCTGTTCAGGACCTCTCCTCCTCCTCGGCTTTCCGTAACTGCAGGGTAATTGAGTTAAAGATGGGTGGGGTTATGCAGAGCTGCCCGGTGGAGCTGCTGGTGTGTGTTTCCTGGCAGGCGGCTGATAAGAGCAGTCTGAGGCCGCGATAAGGTCGACCTTCACACTACAGACTAGAATCTGTGTAATATCCCTGAGAGGCTGGCCTCAGCCTGACCTCCCACTAACACACATTCACATCACTTTTTAATCTGTCGGTCAGCCTGCTCGTCTGATACTCACGTTGGCACTTTTATATTAAAGGACAAAAGACTCGGATGTTTGGGGGACAGTGTCAACTGGAAGTAATATTAAACTACCTCGAGGGAAATTGTGATTCGGAGTTATTAGTTAGTTAGCTTGTTACAAATATACTTCTCTTGATACTTGAGGATGTTTGGTCCATCATCTTCTGTTCTGATCAGGAGTTGGGAGTTCTAGGCTTGTAAGTCGATGTGGAAGAATCAGAAAGGTTCCAGTTCTATGAGAGTCATTTTAGAACATGAATGGGGTCATTTTGTGATTGTTCTACAACAATCTATAAGCCTGGGAATGTAACCGTTCTGATTGTTTTACTACTTATCAACCTACAAATGGAACCATGGCGATTGGTCTTCAATGCCCCCTAAGACTAGAAATGGAACTGTTGTGATTCCTCTACAAGCCTAGAAAGATTGTTCCTAATCTACGACTGTTCTACGATGACTTATAAGGCTAGAAATGAAATCGTTGGGATTGTTGTACGATGACTAAGAAGACTGAAGTGTTTTATAACTTCTAGCCTAGAAAGGAAACCATTGTGATTTTTCTATCTTATCCAACTAGACATAGAATTGTCGCGACTCTTCTTTGATGACTTATAAGCTTATAAATGGAACCGTTGCGATTGTTCTACAATGACTTAGAAGACTGAAAATGGAACCGTCACTATGACTTCTAGCCTAGACAGGAAACCATTGTGATTTTTCTATGACAACTTATAAGGCTAGAAATGGAACTGCTGTAATTGTTCTACAACCTTTTAACCTACAACCCACGACCCCATGACCAGAATCGAATAAGAAACAAAATCACAGAAGTTTAATTGTCTCTTTTAATTTAATTAGCTTTTTTAGTTCTATACCTTTAGTTTTCTAGATGAATTTTGATTTCAACTTACAAGTTTGGAAGGTAGCATCTAGAAATATCCTGTAAACCAAAACTACATAAAATAATTACTGACACAATTCAAACAAGTACAGAACCTGCTGCGTGTGAACTCATACTCGGGTTTACGTACAAGTTTGTTGTGTTTCCATCTTTAACAGGAATGGGTTTTTTGCACATGTTGCTAATATTATGCTTTGTTGAGAGGCCTCTAGACAAACCAAACTACTGCTTATCCTTGAAAAGGCTTTTGTTTTGAGCACCAAATCACCAACAGAGATGTGTTTTTGTGCGCTAGTCGTGTGAAACCATGGACAAGATGGCTCTTTCATAGTTTCACCAAGATGCCCCATTATTTTTGAACTTGGTTGTGTCTTATTCAGGTGGACTCTAGGTTTTTTAAGCTTGAAATTGATTTTTATTTGGTCATAAAAGAGAAAGCTCTAAAATGGAAAGTTCACAGCATATTGAAATATTTCTGTTTTGGTTCACGTTAGCTTTTTGAATTCCTGGAAACGCCTCCCCCGTTCTACGGAGGGCTCGTCTTTAACAGGTCTTGTTTGAGGAGACATTGATCAGGTGAAATGGAAACGACTTCGAGTCAAATCCGAACGGATTTTAGATGAGATCTCATTTTGCCTCCTGGATAACGGCGATAAATCAAACGTACAAGGACGGAGTTGTTGGATGTAAACAAGCCGAGGCTATCCTGAGTATTTATAGATCTGGTGTTTCCTGAGTGGCTCACAATGGAGGTGTTTCATACAGGTGTGTGTTTACGTGTAGAACTGTGGCAGAGAAGGTGACGGGAGAAGCACATGGAGGCAGTTTATGTGAGAAATGCTGTGTGCAAAAGGCATGTGACTGTGTGTGTGCGTTTAAATAATTTAGCTTCTCGTCCCGACAGAGGAGTGAATGAGGTCAGGAGCTCATTGCTGCAACGCTTGCTCCATCCATCCATCCATCCATCCATCCATCCATCCATCCATCCATCCATCCATCCATCCATCCATCCATCCATCCATCCATCCACCCACCCACCCACCCACCCTCTGCTGGTTTTAATAAACAGGGACTTAATAACAAAAGACTTCCCTCATGTTACTCACGTTCCCTCAATTATCAGCGAGCCACGAGGGAAGAACATCGATCCAATTAAATACAGACACCAGATTTCGGTGTGTGTGTGTGTGTGTGTGTGCGCGCTCTGAGGTAAACCTTTGAACCTGGTTTGTTGAAAGGACTCTTTCAAAGGTGTTTGCTGTTGGAACGAGCCTGAAGCTAATGAGCTGTGCGTGCGTGTGTGTGCGCGCGCGCGTGTGTGTGTGTGCAGTGGCTGCTGCAGGTTTCTTCCCATAGGGCTTCTCTATAAACACCTCCACGTGCACATGCACACTTCTACTCACATTTGCAGCAGCAGGTGATTCATTCTTAATCTTTCATTCCAACAGTTGTGGATTAGCCCTAATCTTCCCCACGGAGACTCGGGCCTGAAAGGCTGACTGACACTGAGAGTAGAGTGTGTGTGTGTGTGTGTATTGTTTGTTTAGCTGTGTGGGACGTGATAATTGTTTCCCTTGTTGGATTGAGGCCGGCGTCTGCCATGACAGGACATGATATGATTGAGGCAGATACATAACACAGACTGGCAGGTCACACAAGTCGGAAACATAATACACAGCAGGAGGAAGAGGAGGAGGAGGCAGATAAAGACATCACCTCTGATTCTTTTATTCCCTTCCTGTGACTATTTAAAGATGCTAACACTTGTGTTTGAGCTCATTTGTTCTCTTGTTAAAGCGACCAGACAAACGACAGAAAGCAATGAAATATAAACAAGAACAAACGGGTTGTTTTAAGATGAATACGATTATAAACTTGAAAAATATGAATTTTTTTCTTCGTTTTTCTTCCAGTGAACCAAACCTTCTTATAACCTATAGTGTGTTTCAATCAGGATTTCTTTTAGATGTTTTGGACTTTGACGTCTTTTTCCTACTCACCTTGAGTCCAGTTTTGTTTAGCATCTCAAACTAGTCAAAACTATTTTTATCACGTAGACTCACTACAACTTGATCTGAATCCTGACTATTTTGAAAATTAAAAAAAAGATTAAAAAATGCTAAAAAATCAGATTCTCTTTAGTTTGGGAACACTTACGTGAAGAAGCAATAAAAAATCTGACTCTTTTCCTGGTCTGTGAATTTACCGTCACTAATTAAAACTGTAGCAGCAATAATAATAATAATAATAATAATAATAATAATAATAATGTTTATTGACATTCATTATCTGTGATGTAACCAATAACTCTTAAAAGTTTTAAAAAGTACAGTTGAGGTTTTTAAATAACTTTTTAAAGCTTTAGGGTGAATTAACCTGCTCAGATACAAGAACTTTTAGCTAACTTTGCACTAAAAACTCAAAAATCTGATATTATCTTTGGATCGTGAATGTACCACAGCTAAATGACAAAAACAACGCCCTTTTAGTTCACAGATCTTTCCTGTAGACCAGGAGTGTCCAAAGTGTTGCCCCGGAGTTTTGTGCAGTATTCTAGCTGTTTACGTACACTCAAAAAAATTATTCTTGGCCTAAGTAAACACTAGCTAATTTTTTTAACGTAAGATTTAACTGAAAGTTATAAAATCACAACTGTTATTTATCAAAACAAAAATCAAATCTAAAGGTGTAAACCTAAACTAAGCATGTTAAGTAAACCCAACTTAATCAATGGTGGGCAATGGTGGCAGAGGAGTTTATTGGCTGCCCCGCAATTGGAAAGTCACAGGTTCGCACCCAGTCTATCGCTATCGTTGTGTCCTTGGGTAGGACACTTAACCCACATTGCCTGCTGGTGGTGGTCGGAGGGAATGGTGGCACCAGTGTACGGCAGCCTTGCCTCCGTCAGTGCTCTCCAGGGCAGCTGTAGCTACGATGTAGCTCGTCATCACCAGGGTGTGAATGTGTGCGTGAATGGGTGAATGACTGTGTTGTAAAGTGCCTTGGGGGGTTCTAGGACTCTGGAAGGCACTATATCAAATACAGGCCATTTACCATTTAACCGAATCCCATTTTGAGGACTTTTAAAGAATTTGCTAGGGGGCAGCAAATCCCCAGTGTGTCATTTGTGCTTCATCTGGGCTGAAGAGTAAAACAAGAAGGAAACTGTGAATGCACCTCAAATTGGAAAAACAAAAAGATTCTTGGCCCTAGTAACCACCAACTAGGGTTTTATGTAAGATTTAACAAATATAAATAAAATCACACCTGTTATTGATTAAAATACTTAAACACAAGTCCAATAAACATAAGAACAGGTTACCTTAAAAGTGGATCTTTCACTGACGATATGCAACAAAAATTACATGGAAAAGTTGCATGTAATTAAATTACATAAAGTCTGTTTTATTGGACGATCTATTTTTCAGTGTAGATCAACACTTTCTAACATTTTCATGTTCAAATTTTTACAAAAATGTCTATTTTGGACCTATTTTAAAAGTACGAACAATGAATCCTCTTAAAATAGTTTTTGCATTTTTTTAGCATAAAAAAAATCCCATTTTCGTGGCCCACAATGACAATTTTTGCCCTCTTCTTGAAAGGTTTGGACACCCCTACTGGTGACATTTTTACCAACAGAACAATACTTTTCAAGTAATCAGATATGAAAGTTAATTTGCGGCTCTTTGATATAAATCAGAATCGATATCAACCCTCAAAACCCAAATCGGTGCGTCTCGATGGAAAATCACATCGTCAAACTGAAAACTCGGCTTCAGAGAGAATCCACATTCCTCTTCGGGAACATCAATTGTAAAAGATGTGGCTCAGTTACAGCTGAAAATGAAATTGTGCCTCAACACAGAACTGAGAAGAGGTTCCCGTCTATGCAATCCTCTCAGGAGGGAATAAAAGAACGAATAATCCCTGAATAAAGCAACAAGGTGTGGTGGCAGAAATGATTAGATATTGTGTGGAGGAAGACGAGAGGAGATGTAAGGAAAATGAAAGCAGAATGAGGTCGAAGGCAATCACAGACAGCAGGGATGTGAGAGGACGGGGACTGGTAAAGGTGGTGCAAAAAGAAGCCGAGGTTGTTATTGGAAAATACAGGAAGAACGTGAAGGAACAGGAAATGATTGCTGCAGAATGGTGTCGCTGGTAGCAGGGACACTGGTGGTTAATGCAGACCTGTAAAGAGCTTACATCAGCTGAGACGGATTGAATGGAGGGACAACCTGGACAGGATTACATCGAGGCAGAGACGAATGCAAGATGGAACCATAACCCACATTCTTCTCTGTCCTTACGTTACCGCCGGCTAACGCTGACCGCTTCAACGCACTCAAAGCTACACAATCACACTTTAATTAAGACCGCTCAAACTCACACCTCATGGAGCTAATCAGCCCGACAAGCTTCTCGTTTCTTAAATATTCCTCCTAATTAGTCGCTGAGTAATGCTGCCCACTCACAGGAGACTTTTTCTTTTTCTGAAGCAATACTTTTACATAATTTAAAGTGGATTTCTTTGGAAATGTATTGAACAATGAATAATTGGAAGAAAAACACTTACTTTGACCAAACGTACTAGCTAATGGCTAGCTAGCTAGCAGCAAATAATATGGTTGCTGCCTTAAAACAACCAGAATCCTAAAGTTTTCATAGTGATTCATTCAAATGTTTAATAAACATTGACACCGCTATGAGCTTCGTATTACATGATTTTTAGCACAAATGTTATGAAATTTCAAGCGTTTTATGTTGCTAACAAGAAGTGCTACAGCTAGCTCCGCAACTTGTTTCCACTGCAAAACAAAGACAATAGTTCACCATAAACAGTAAAAAACAGAATTTCTGGTTATGTAATAGTTATTAAAATTGTGTTTTCTGTGAAACAGTTGGAATTTGAGTTGTTTAAATACTTAATTATTAGTAATTATCTGCTACAGCTAGCTGTTAGCTCACTAGGCCAGTCAGCGCTCATGTTTGTTTCTCCAAACTAAAGTCTTACTAAGAGCTATACAACAGGTAAGATATTATTTATTTTTGCAGAAGTCTCCAAATAACGGATCTGCGTGGTAATAATCTGTGGGAAAACCTGGAATTTGTGATAATATTTTTCACAAATTCATCAGAACATGAATAAAAACAACCAGAAACGACTTAATCATCCCATCATTCATTAAAATATCAAAATCTCTTCAGAAAAATTGCAATAATTTGACAAAATTAAAATAATAGAGCGTTTTCTTTGCTGCAGGCAGAAGCATTTAATTGAGGCGCATTTTCTCTCTAGTTTCCACAGCCTGCTATGCGTGATGACAGGGTAAATCTGTTTCTGCAACAGTGACCTTTTCAAGAAAGCTTGATAATAAAGTTGTTCTTTAAGGTTCTGGACTACTTCCATATTGGATCGGTTTATCTGAATCACATCAGATGCTGCAAATAAAAAATAAACAAAAGGACTTTATGTCTCTTGTATTGGTCACCTTTTACTGATTTATCTGAGTGAATTAGCGTCTCATGATAGATGTCTAATTAGGTCTGTGCTGCTTGTTAAAGCCGATGCTGTTATGATACACGTTGAATCGATCAGCTGATCACTTCTGAACGGCGGTCGATGCTTGAACATCGCGGCGAGGATTAGCTGTCAGGTTGCCCAAATCACTCAACCAAAGTATGAATGAGCCAAGAAAGTGTGTGAAGGTCAGCTGCTCAGGATGCCTGTAGAGCAGCGGCCATTTGTTTGCCTCCTTTGTGTCTGCTTGCGTGCCTCTGGGAAAACGGCGGCCATGCCTCCTGCACACGCCCCTGCTGAGGTGCATTTTTCAATTTCAGATTGAATTTCACCAGGTTGATTGAATTTTTTTCCCTTTGCATCAAGAACAAAAAACACTCCTCTGTTTGTTCTCTGCCTTTTTCTCCTCCGGGTCTGTCCATCCCATCATTCCTCACTGCTGCTCCTCTCTTCTACCTGAAACTCTGCATCGATTTTTCTCCGTCTCATTTCCTTCCTCGGGGTTTGTGCAGTTGCATGACAGTCATTAGCCTGATTACACAAACTATAATTACATAAACACACACACGCACACAGATGTTGTCTTGTGATTCTCATCATTGTTGGTGTGTGTGTGTTTTCGATTTGGAGCTCAGAAGAGACCATTGATTACCGTTTCTGTGTGTGTGTGTACTTGAGTGCCCCCTTCACACACACTTTCTACACAAAGGCATCTCTCTCTCGCTCACACACACACACACAGACACACACACACACACAAAACCACATTTCTGAGCCTTTTTGAAAAGTTCCTTAGAAACACCAGAAAAGTCCCAGCCACAGGCGCCACGCCCTCCCACCGGCTCTGCAGAAATGGGCCCATTGAGCTGGGCTGTAATCACCCTCGTGCACGCTCTCACACACACACACACACACACACACAAATCCACATCCTCGCCACAAAAATGCCGTCATTGACCCACCAGTTAACCAGCAGCATTTACTGCAGCTCAACTACACGTCGATGCACATACTCATAGATGAAAACCCTGCAGTGTGTCTTTATTTTGCAGGACAGTGACACACATTCTCATGCTGTATAAAGTCTTAATGGAGCAAAATTCTGCATGTGTTTGTGTGTGTGTGCGTTTTAATCCCATCGGATTGTCGGATGAGCGTAACAGCTGGGTCCTACATCTCTTTACATCTGTGTGTCAGAGCGCTCCCCGATTAGCGACCGTCTCACAGGTCCAGTTCATCTGACTCCATCCCGGCTGATGTGTCACTATCAGTCACATGACCTGTTAGCGAGTGTGTGTGTGTGTGTGTGTGTGTGTGTGTGTGTGTGTGTGTGTGTCGGGTCAGACAAACTCAGGATCAGAGCTTTATCATCTCTACTCAGGAAAAAAAAGCATTTTTTTTTAAATTCAGGTTTGTTTGCATGTTTTCCTGAACAAACAACTTGTCACAAGTAACTTGATGAAAAATACAACAGAGGCGAGAATTCGGTGCATATGTTTACTGTGCAGCCGAGCAAACACAAGCTGTTATGATAAAGAATCGAATCTGAATTTTCGCCATGCAGCAGTGGCGGCAGACGGTGAAGGAGCTGCTTCTTCTTCTTTATATAAATCGTGCACAAAACATGGCAGCAGACCCTGAGATGGTGGCGTTGAAAAAGAGTGACATTCATTCATAAGAGATGCAAGAGAGCAACTCGACACAAGCTGTTTAATTAGATATGTACGTTTGAGTCTTTACAGGATCTCGAGATGATGCTGTCCCTCCTTGACTTTTCAAGGATGCTCTTCTCACAAAACGGCAGATAGCTTGTCCTCAGATTAAAGATTAAAGCCATCAGTTTGTCACACACACTGGTGTGTGGTGAAAATTGTCCTCCGCATTTGACCCATCCCTGTGGGGAGCGGTGAGCTGCAGACATGGCCGCGCTCGGGAACTTATTTGGTGGTTTAACCCCCCAATCCATCCCCTTAGTGCTGAGTGTCAAGCAAGGAGGCATTGGGTCCCATTTTTTATCAAAGTCTTTGGTATGACCCGACCGGGATTCGAACCCCGATCTCCCAGTCCCAGGGCGGACACTACCACTAGGCCACCAGAGCTGGTAAAGGTGTGGTCCCTAACCTCTGATTAAAAAAAAAAAAAAAAACTGCCATAGATGCCATAGTTCCTGTCTCAAAACCTCTTTTTCTGTCAAATATCCTTGAAAAGAGTCAGTTGAAGGTCTTTATGGAAGAGGAAATGAATTTTCTCCATTATGGATTTAACTCTTAGTTTTTAGTATTCTAGTGTTCAACAGCTGCTGTACCATGGCATGTTATCTCCTCATTTGGAGCAGTAGATAGAAAAAGGGGTGGTTCAGGTCTTTATGGCTCCTCTTGTGTGGTGTTCCACAGGGTACAGTTTTAGGCCCCCTCTTGTTTTTTGTTGTATTTGCTCCGACTTGGTTTCGTCCTTAAAAAAAAAAACATGGAATTGCTTTCCACGTTTACGACTAAGACAAACACTCCATTGTTCCGTCACACAGAATGCCTTCTCCAGGTCAGGGATGAGGTCCTGCCCCAAGTGGAGGAGTTTAAGTATCTCGGGGTCTTGTTCATGAGTGAGGGAAAGATGGAGTGTGAGATTGATAGGCGGATTGGTGCTGCATCTGCAGTGATGTGGGCGTTGTAGCGGTCTGTCGTGGTGAAGGGAGAGCTGAGCCAGAAGGCAAAGCTCTCGATTTACCGATCGATCTACATTCCTACCTTCACCTATGGTCACGAGCTTTGGGTAGTGACCAAAAGAATGAGATCACGGATACAAATGGCTGAAATGAGTTTTCTCTGCAGGGTGTCTGGGTTCTCCCTTAGAGATAGGTTGAGAAGCTCTGTCATCTGGGAGGGGCTCGGAGTAGATCCTCTGCTCCTCTACGTTGAGAGGAGCCAGTTGAGGTGGCTCAGGCATCTGGTTAGGATGCCTCCTGGACAGGTTTTTCAGGCACGTCCAACCAGGAGGAGACCTAAAGGAAGACCCAGGACACGCTGGAGGGACTATGTTTCTCGGCTGGCCAAGTAACGCCATGTGATTCCCCTGGAAGAGCTGGCCCAAATGGCTGGGGAGAGGAAAGTCTGGGCCTCTCTGCTTAGGCTGCTGCCCCCGTGACCCGACCCTGGATAAGTGGATGAAAACGGATGGATGGACGTTCCGTTACGTCAGTGTTATGATGACATACAGACCCGGTTGGTGCTTTGCTTTTTATAAATCTAGTAGGAAAATATAAAAGTGGCAGACTCCCAGCATCTGGATCTGGGCCCCTTGGCCCAGTACGGTGAGGAAATCATAGCAAACAGCGAGGGTCAAAGTGGAAGCTGAGCTTAAGTTTGACTCTCGGATCAAATTGAGCTCTTTCCAGCTTGAAACAGTAATCCACCCCTTTGTCACCACTTGGCTGGATTACTGTAGTGCACTATATACAAGGGTCAGTGTTTGCTTTTAAAGTCTCTCATGACCCGTTACCTCTCTGAGCTGCTACAGCCTAAACTCCTTCCCATTCTTGGAGGTCAGCTGATCAGCTGCTCCTGACTGTTCCTAGAACTCAGTGTTTGCTGTAGCAGTTCCCAAAATCTGGAAAACTCTTCCTTTGGATACCAGACAAGCCTTAGGCTCATGAATAAAGTGGGATTAGATGATAGCATTTTTTTTTACTAAAGAGATTACAAAAATTGCGAGTGTCTGTTAGCGCAGCTCCTTTCACCACTTTGAATGAGCACAGAGCTAGGTTTTAGCCAAGGAAAATAACTTCAGTCAATAGTTTTAACTCCCAGTGTGTGTGTGTGTGTGTTTATGATTACTAAAAGAATAAATGTGTAACTTTTTTTTTAAAAAGTAGCAGGTATTCCTGACTTTGAAAGCTAGCAGGTGAAAGCAAAATTACAACTCTTACTTGTTTTATGCAGTATATATAATTCCCTGGAATGTTTAAAAAAGATTTTTGAAAATACTGGGAGGGGGAAAATGCAGAAATTTTCTGAAATTCTATCCAAAGTTTAATGCACTGAACTGGAGGTAGCTATTTTATGGCTAGCTAGCTAACTCCATTGCTAATTTCTGGTGCAACCACACATGATTCTTTAAAAATACCATGTAATTAAACATCAACAGCACTGTTGAGGTTTATAAAATACTGCTTTCATGAACCATCATATGACATGATTGAAACTGAGTTGTTTTAAAGTGATAGAAATCCAGATTTTGCATTGGTACCTCTGTAGCTAGCTGTTAGCTTATTGTTAGCTAAGGTGACAACTATCTGAAATGTTTACAAAAAACATGTAAGATAATCGAATATTTAACTACACTGCTCACAAAAATTAAAGGAACACTTTAAAGAAACACATTAGATACATCAGATCTCAATATGAAGTTGGATATCTATACAAATAACGACAGGGCAATGTCTTAGGAACAAAAGGATGCCAAGTCTTTTAATGGAAATAAAAGTTTTCAGCCTACAGAGGGCTCAATTGTGTAGACACCCTAAAATCAGAGTGAAATGAAGATGTGGCAGGCTAGTCCATTATTTCAAAAACTTAATTTCTGCAACTCAAAATGCGTTTCAGTATCTTGTGTGGCCCCCGTGAGCTTGTGTGCATGCTTGACAACGTCGGGGCATGCTCCTAATGAGACAACGGGTGGTGTCTTGTGGCATTTCCTCCCAGATCTGTGTGAGGGCATCCCTGAGCTCTTGTACAGTCTGAGGAGCAACCTGGCGCCGCCTAATGGACCGAAACATAATATCCCACAGGTGTTCTATTGGGTTTAAGTCAGGGGATCATGAAGGCCATTCAATTGTTTCAATTCCTTCATCCTCCAGGTACTGCCTGCATACTCTTGCCACATGAGGCTGGGCATTGTCGTGCATTAGGAGAAAACCAGGACCTACTGCATCAGCGTAGGGTCTGACAAAGGGTTCAAGGATTTCATCTGGATACCTTATGGCAGTCAGAGCACCATTTCCTAGGCAGTAGAGGTCTGTGCGTCCCTCCATGGATATGCCTCCCCAGACCATCACTGACCCACCACCAAATCTGTCATGTTGAACGACGTTGCAGGCAGCATAACATTCTCCTTGTCTTCTCCAGACTCTTTCACGTCTATCACAGGTGCTCAGGGTGAACCTGCTCTCGTCTGTAAAAAGTACAGGGCGCCAGTGGCGGACTTGCCAATTCTGGTGTTCTTGAGCAAATGCCAGTCGAGCTCTACGGTGCTGGGCAGTGAGCACAGGGCCCACTACAGGACGTCAGGCCCTCAGGCCATCTTCATGAAGTCTGTTCCTGATTGTTTGGGTAGAGACATTCACACCAGTGGCCCTCTGGAGGTCATTCTGTAGGGCACGAGCACTGCTCAGCCTGTTCCGCCTTGCACAAAGGAGCAGGTATCGGTCCTGCTGATGGGTTGTGGACCTTCTATGGTCCTGTCCAGCTCTCCGAGAATAACCGCCAGTCTCCTGAAATCTCCTCCATGTTCTGGAGATTGTGCTGGGAGACACATTAAACCTTCTTGCTGCAGCACGTGTGGATGTGCCATCCTGGAGAAGAAAACCAGCCAAAAAAGATCAAGAGGGAGAAACTTGAAATGACCTCCACATGTTAAACCAGTCCTGTTTTGAGGGTTTTGTAATTGTTGCCACTTTAGTGCACCTGTCGTTAAGTCCATGAACACCAATACAGCTGAAAGTGATTAACAATGCCCTCAGCTGCTTAATCAACCAGAAAATTATCAGACAGGTTTAATTGATTTCATGCCAGGCCCAATAAAAAAAGTGTTCCTTTAATTTTTGTGAGCAGTGTATATAGCTTTGTGTGAATGTTTAGTTATCTCATGTCATTTTTATTAACATATTTATCATACTTTTTTACATAAACTGGGATTGTTTAGCATAAACGAGCGCTAGGGCTAACTTCTCTAGGCTCCAGGGGATGTAGTTCTGGGTTCATATTCAATTTGCTTCAGCTGGAACATAATAGTTTTTACCAGCTGTTTATTAAGGAGATTGCATAAATATAAGCAAGTGGTGGTGCTTATCTTTACAAGCTAAAGCGATGTAACTCTGGATATCTCACACGCCTCATTTCCTGTGAATCATTTATGTCCAGACAAAGTCTGAAGCCGGCAAAAATGGCATAAATTATAAAAAAATAACATCTAACGGGGCAATAACTGGAACACTATTCAGTGATTTTTGCAGAAGGAGCAGGAAAAGCATGGCTATTTTACATTTTCTCAGACAATAAATGAGCCTTGGCTTTTTCATGTAGTCTGAAGATCTCTGAAATCAATTTAGGTTTAATGAGGATTAATTATCAGGACAGCAGTGAATGCATTCCAGTGGATGTAATTTTTGTCTCTATTGTGAGATAAAAACTGAAAATGGATCCAGATTCGTTCTGTTTCTGCACCTGTTCTGTCCCGGTGGCTCTTTGACCGGAGCCATCCACCGTAACACAAACCATATTTAGCAAATGCACGCCTTTCCACGAGGGCATTCATCACTTAGATGCTTTCTGTCCTTTATAACTAGGTGGAGAGAGATAATATTAGAATGAGCAGCACCGAGACGCGTTTAAGGCTCTAATCAAGCTGGAATAACAAACTAGAGCTCGTGTAATGCCATCCTCCCACAGAATCTTTTTTTTTTTCTTGCACAAGGCTAAATCCAGCCCACATGTCTGAGATTTGGATCAGCCACTGCAGAAATATCAGGAATCTGATCACCAGAAAGGACTAAAAATAGTCAGAGAGAGAGTGCTGGCTGCTGTGCACGGACGTGTTTATGGTTCTCACTCACTAGCGGTCACATCGAGCGCTTGTGTGTGAAAAAGTTGAGCAAACATGTAGGCAAAGATCAGAAAAACGTTTTGGCGAAGGCTTCGGCCTCCTCCCACTCATCCGCAGGCATCCTCAGAGCAGTTTCAGATTCAGGTTGGTTGGTTCTTCTACGAGTTCGTTTTTGTAGAAGTTTAAACACAGGCTGATTGTTCCCAAGGAGACGGCCACTTTTCATCTTTTAAATCTCAGAGCTCAGCGGGGAAACGCTCCCGACTCCCTGCTGCTACCATAAACCGGCTCTTTATGTGGAATAGGGTTTTTTTTTTACGTTGGAAGATATTTAGTTATTTAAACAAAAGCTGAGCATCATATATAGTTTTGATTTTTCCACAGTTAAAAGCATGAAAAAGGAAAACATATTTTCACTAACTGCTGCTTCTGTGAATGGATCTCAGGCTGCGGGAGGAGCTCCGCTGTCAGGTGGAGACACCTGTCACTGTCACCTCCAATAAACTTTTCCAGTGCCGCCGCCTCCTCCTTTTTCCTCCTGCAGCAATGGCGACGGAGCATATGGACTGGGCCGAGTCCGTTTGTCCCGCCGGGCTCTGATGCTGCGTTTGTGACCTGCAGACATTCAAATCAGAAACATGCGTGTTTGATGAAGTCGAGAAGAAATGATAGATTTGATAAAGATGCTAATCGCTCAAAGGATGCTAACGTGTCTGTGAATGAATAAAACACATTCTGGGTATCCAGGTAAGCTGGAACCGGATCAGCTGTTTCAGCCGACGTCATCGATACCAGATACTTCCTGGACGTGCAGCTGGCGTTGTGCTTTAAAGGTGTCACCTAACGCGCGAGCAGCATGACTGTGCACGAGGTTTTCTGTGCTAATCTCTGCTCAAGGTGGCAGGTGTCCTAACCAGGCTGTCACCCAGTAACACACTCGCAGTCGCTTACGTCTCGTCTGACTGCAGATGTGCCGGCGTCCAGCTTGGCCGCCTGCCCAGCTGGAGCGAGCAGGGAGGAGGGAGAGAAGGAGGGAGATTAGAGGTCGCTGCTGACGGGGTCGGGGAACCACTCCGGAAAGAGAGGCCGGGCGTGGAGCTACATGAGCGGTAAACAGGCTGCAGGCTTTCCTGTAAGCATTGGAGTGGCTGGAAAAGGGATGGGGGTGGGGGGTGGAGACACTCCTCTCTACCTGCAGACTCATCGGGAGAGGAGCAGCTGGGATGCAGGACATCAGCAGCAGGCTATAATGTTTTTGCCCGTCCATTTAGCAGAAACTGAGCTAAACTCACTCCTGCAACCTCTAAAGCACTGGAGGTCACATTTATTGTTAATTATCACAATTTGACCTAATTGGCTCTAATAAGGTGGGGAATGCTGGGTCGAAGCTTGTTCTGGATCGAGTCCGGCTCTGCGTGAACGGAGCCTTCTGTTGCAGGATGAGTAGAGACCTTTTGAATTTTCAGATTTGAATCTTCTGTTGTCATCAGACACCGAAACCAGGATAAAAAGCTCCTGGTTTGGAGAAGAATTTCCTCTTTCACAACACGGAGCAAAAACATAGGAATAGAAGCACAAGTTGGGCTTTTTTGGGTTGCATTTAACGTGTGTGTGTGTGTGTGTGTGTGTGTGTGTGTGTGTGTGTGGCCTGCTTTCTCTGTGGCTGCAGTAAATGATAGAGGAGTCACAGATGGTGGCACGAGGAAGAGGGAGGACTCAAATTATTCTTCACAGTTTGAGCGCTCCGAAAACACAAATCTCACGTATTAGAAAAGCACAAATAACGATCATTTCGTTAGAAGCAGAGGAGAATTGTGCGATGGCAAACTTCTGTGTGTGTGTGTGTGTGTGTGTGTGTGAGATTCTGCAGTGTGCAGCAGCTTCTCGGGTTTCTGAGGAATGCATTTGAAGTCAATCTGAACCTGGAGGGGAACCGGACCGCCCAGAAAACCAACCTAAAAATCATTTTTGGGTCACACATTATCTGCCAGCTGCACGAGGACATGTGCAGTGTGTGTGTGTGTGTGTGTGTGTGTGTGTGTGTGTGTACAGCTACTGTACCTCCACCTATTGTTGTCTGACTTTTTGAATCTTAGCATTTGTTGCAGCACATCCTTTGTTTCCTGCAGACAAAACAAACGCACACCTTGATCCATATTTTCTCCCACACTGACGCAGGTGATGTCTGTGGGCTTTTTCCCTCCAAAACTAAATAAAAACCTGAAACATGAGAGTCAGCAGCTTTGCTCGCTGTAAAACAAGCTGACAAACAGCTATAGGATCAGATTTGTGGTGCTGTTGCCTGATGTCAGCTTCAGATCAAGTTTCTACCTGAGTCATTCCTGCAGAGGACCTACCTGGATTCACTCAGAACACGGCCCCTCCTCTAGTGCACAAACACACACGCACGAAAAACTGATTCTGCATTCCTGTTGCCCTCAGTTTTATGTTCCTCCTTTTACAAAATTATACATAATTATAAGTTCCACGATCCCAGATTGTTTTAAACTGACTCCAACTGGCACCATGTGCCTTCCAGTGGCACCGCATCACACGCTGCCAAGACCCAGGATCGCATTCAGCTCGCAGGTCCAGACGCACACGGCTGTCATTTTACCATTTACCCTTTTTTTAATGACAAACTCTAAAAAAGAAACGGTGGAGGGAAAATTCAGGGCAACGTGGAGCTGATTTTGGCCCTGAGGTTATTTGTGCGTCGAGTCTCGCTGTGGTTACTTCGTTATGCGGCGCAGGCTGGATGTGGAAATCTTTATGGCTCCAGAAACGGGCAAATTCATGTAAAACACACACACACACACACACACACACACACACACACACACACACGGATCAGTCTGAGGGGCGTTTGTGTCTGAGTGCACATGACAAACAAAACCTGTGATTACACACACTACTTAATTACATACAGTGACGCACAACTGCCCACCATGCAGTCATCTCTCTCTCTCTCTCTCTCTCTCTCTCTCTCTCTCTCTCTCTCACACACACACACGCACTCATAAATGCAACATGTCCAGACTCAGACCCTGATTATACATTATATGTTGAAAGAAACATGGATGATGCTCAGTGCTGTGTGTGTGTGTGTGTGTGTGTGTTGTGTTGTAGATGGGGCCCCCAGGGTGAGTTCTGGAGCCCCTTCATGGGCGGAGTGTGTTTATTTAAGTATATGTGTGTGTTTTTTAGGAGTCATGCTGAATTTAGTGGGCTACCCTCGAGATAAGAAGTGGAGTTTAGGATGAAAGGAAAACGGGGCGAGGGCTGGGATACGGGACGCCGGGGGGGAGGAACAGACGGAGGGGGGAGTCACAAACCGCTAGGATGTTGTTTTTTTAGGGTTTTCATTTGATGTTGCATAACACCTTTTGCTTGTGTGGTTAATGTGCGTGTGTGTGTGTGTGTGTCTGGTAGCTTCACAGGGAGATGGGAATTTCTGTGAAAGGGAAAGGTTGCCCATAGCAACGGCCTTCATTGTAAAACCTTGGAATACACGACACACACACAGTTTAGCACCATTCTCGCACTGAGACGTCTTTTCAGTATTTTTCAGCACTTTCGGGGCTTTGACATCACCAGTCCCACACACACACACACACACACACACACACACTCTTGGCCTTGTGAAGCTCCTATCCTTGGTCTGTCTGAGCTCCAAACTGCTTCAAGTAGATTTCATTTTCAGGAGGTGCATCCAGCTCTACCTCATGCTGGGATGTGATGGACTGAGATGCTCTGGTTTCTAGATTCCATTATGCTTTTATTGGCTTTTAAAGGCATCAGGTTTCCTGTGTCTGGAGCCGGGGAGGAGCTTCTGTGTATATATCTGCGTGTGTGTCTGTATATATGCAATTAGTATCACGCAGGCGAGAGAAAACAGCTCTGCAGGGCCTCGGGATGAGCTTAAGATTGCTGAGGAGATAAGTTTCGTTGGTCAGATTTACAGCCGCAGACTTCTTTTTTCCAATACCTGCAGCAAAAACTGAGCTCTTTGTTTCTCTGGTATGACAACAATCTGCTATTTACTGAGTAGGTTTAGGCTCAGGATATTAAAATTGCAGGGGTGGTGGGACAGTTAGCTGCTTTAGTGAAGTTTGCACATTTCCTTTGCAGCTTTATTAGGAGTAAATGACAAAATCTTTAAAGTGAAGAACACCAAAAAATCTTTAACATGAAAAGTTACATGATAAAACTTCAGACAAAAAAGCTAAAGGATAATTCGGCTCATTTGAAGTATCTTTATTTAGTTTTCACCTAATTGATAAGCTAACGGCTAATCACAACAGTTAAAAAGTAGATTTCTGTCATTAAAATGATGCCAATTGCAGATGTTTTACACCAAAAAACACTTTTATAACCCTTTACAGAGATGCAACACTCACATTACTTCGTTATTTCATCAGAATTTCTTTCTAAATTCTGACTGAAATTGCCGATACCCTATTCAAAATTGTTGCACACTAAACCTAAAATGCTAAAGCTAGCTCGCTAGCCTGCTAATTACCTTTTTGCTAATTTCAGCTGAAAATATCCACACAATTCGCCACAAATAACAATGTAAAGCACATTTTTAGGGAAAAGTAAAGGTTTATAAAATATAATTTACCTTATTTACGAACCTTTAGGGTGTCTGGAGTTGTTTCTAGGAAAGTCTAACGTTAGCTCACAATCCAGTCAAAACTAATCGAGCTAAGATAGTTCAAACAGCATTATGAAATGATCTCTTCTGCAGAAAAATGCTTCAAAAAGTCTGAACTTTAATCTCGTGGCTTCGTTCATTCATTCATTCATTATTTTTAGATGCAAAAAAAATCTCATAAAATTATTGGTTTCCTGGTAAATGTTTCTGGGCTCATGCATGCAGACATAATTGGAGAAGGTTAGGAGTCTGTGGTGAACCTCAGACGCAAAAACTTTATTTTGATCGGTTTTAATCTGTGAATCAGCAAATATTTGGACAAAAGTTGAGCATATGGAATTCATGCACAGACAAGAAAGAAAAAACTATTGGTTCAGCTGCTTTCTTCAAACAAAATATCTCCTTTCAAACACAAAAAGCAAACATCCACCCTGATGTGAGTTTTTGTTTTGCGTGTTGCGGTTTAGGAAACCTTTTTATGGTACATCTTTTACTTTGCCTTGTCTTTGATTTTCTTATTGCTCTTGTGCACAATGTGCATTTTATAATTATACAAATGATAAGTGTGATAATGTGTTTTCACACATCTGTTTGGGGGTTTGTCTGCATGCTGAGAGGCAGAGTCATTACAGATGTTTAAAAAGTGATATCCTTCTGTTCAACAGAAGGTTTAACTTACTGGAAGATGCTTTAATCAAAACGTTAAACCATCAAATATGTGGCATGAGATAAGAGCTAATCAGTTTTAGTTTGTCGGTATTTTTTATTCTTAATCAATATTTATCTGATTGTAGACCTCAAATTTATTAGAATTCATCTCAGATGACCCCATTTTGCTCCAAATGATCACAAAAACAATGTGATTGACACAAAAAAAATGATCAAAAAGATTTTCCACCATTTCTGAAGGCTGAGCTCATGTCAACAAGATGGTAGAAGGAGGGCAAAACACACTGGTGGCGAATGAGACGTGCCTCCATAATTCTAATCTATGAGCACCGCAGTCTCTGTGGTGAGGCATCCAGCCATGTTTTTGCATATATTTTTTATTTCCAAACATTAGTGCTCCAAAAAAATGAATTAGCTGCTATATGTTTAAAACTCACCTCTAAAGAAAACAAATCTTTCTTCTTTCATGAATTGTTTTCCCTAAATAGGCCTGTGTAAATTTTGGTTTCATAACACATTATGGTTTGAAATCTTCTTCATGCACTCGTGCACATCTTGTGACAACGTGCGCATGTGTGCCAGCTGCCCATCCGGGAGCTGAGGGGAGTGTTAAATATCGCAGGGATCTGGGATTGAGGTCATGAGAAAAACAGGGATGAATGAAGAGGGAGGAGGAATCGGCCTCGGGGATGCTGAAAAGCTGAGGTCCCCCCCTCCCCCGAGCGATCCAAGATTACCCCCTGTCTGACCCCCACAGAGCACCCCCATCCCACCTCCTAACAGGCCAGAATTAAGATGGAGATGATCCACGAGAAACATCTTCAGGTTCTCCAGAAAATTGTGATTTTCTGCCACTTTGTGTGATTCAGGTTTGCGGGTAATCGTCTCAGTCGATCTCATCAAGTTTCAGGGGGAGTTGCCTGGAATTTCGCTGCAGATATTCACGCTCCCGCCAGGATTTGCCGTCCGAAACCTCCTTAATTAACTTTTCACCTCATCAGAGGAGGATTTTATCTGCTCAAAGACTTTGATTCCTGAACAAACACGACTCTGTGGGAAGCATCTCAGAGCTGAAAACTCTCATCTTGTTGAATTAGCTGGTTGATTAACTGATTGATTACCTGTTTAGCAGGAAATGTGCCGGACACGCCGACATCCTTGTTTTATGAGGATTTATCTGAAAGAAAAGCTGCTTCCAAACCAGATCCTGTTTAGCACAGAGAGGGAAAAGTCTGTAAAACATTTTTTTTGCTTTTGAATTTGCAAATATATATAAATATATATATATATATTTAAAAACTTCATTGATTATTAAGAGATCACATCTGTAGAAATCAGAATAACCTAAAAATATAAGCAAATTATAAAATTTGCATTCATTCACTTAAATAATTTTACTTTAATAAAGGTAAAAACATGAGGCTGCATAACATTTAACATCTTAAAGCGTGTTTCTGATTAAAAGTTGTAAATAACTAATACATTTTATAGCTTAATGAAGGGCCTCAGTTTGGAGAAATAGCTTTTGCTCCAGGAGTGACGTGCTAACAGCTAGTCTGAGCACAGCCAAGTGTATTTCTGTCACCTTGAAACGGCTCCGAGGATTCATGCCTATATCTTTATGCAAACATCCCCTTTTCATCATACGAACGTTTTAGCAGAAATATAAAAACATTTCATGCTCAAATAACCACAAAACTCCATGTGAATACCAGTATTATGCTAAGTGATGAGTAAAGTTTTACAATTGTTACAAAATTTGGGAACTTTATTCTGTTTTCAGACGGTATCGGCACGCGTTAGCGCACCGGTTCAGTAGCATGAAGCTACATACAGGAAAACGTCAAAATGGCCCAAAAATATCCATTTACATGTAGATTTACCAACATTCTTAGAAATCCTGTGTTTTTGCAGCATCTGTTTGTAATCTCAGCCTTTAACCTGGAAGGTTCCTGGAATCCGAACCTTTCTGAGCACCAAAAACATCAAACCTGACTCCTTTCAGCATCTTTTACATGTAAAACAATGGTTATCTTTATTAATCTTTAATGAAAGAGTGGTGGAGTTCAGGAGTTAATTGCAGTCCTGTCCTTGGGTGTTTGGCAGTCTGAGCATCACATCCGTTTGACTTGCAGAGATCCCCCCCCCCATCTCTAGTTAAAGCTTTGATGTTTCTCTGCCAGAATCCCGGCTTTAGATCAACTCATTAACTATGCTCCTCCAGAGGGTTGCAGACTGACAGATGTTAGCCCGTCCAGCGTGATGCAGCCTGCGCCTCCTCTCAGACAGCTGTGTGTGTGTGTGTGTGTGTGTGTGTGAGGGTGTAATCTGCTAAAGTGGTTTTCTTCTTTTGAATAAAATGATGAACAGCTCAGCCCCTCGTGATGGAGAACTCTAATCCTTGTCATTTGCACCTCCCTCTGTCTCACCAACAGGGACAGACGTTGTCTCCGCCCATTGACGACGAAGGCTCGGCGAAGGATGACTATTACGATGATGAGGACCTCTACTCGGGCTCCGGCGGCTCTGGATGTAAGTGTGTGTGTTTATATTGTGTGTGAGGTTACGCACTCGTGCCCTGACTCTTTCAAACCTGACAGCTGCTCGGTTTCAATCTGCTGACCCTAACCCCCCCCCCATGACCCGTCAGACGTGCACAAACACACCAAACTGCCATCGCCTCGTTAGCAGAGTTGGATTTACTGAAAACACCTTAGACACTCTCGTGCAAACAAACACCAACCCAGGCTCGATTCCTCAAGATCTGCTTTGCTTTAATCAGATTATAGTCCTCGCAGATTAGACGAGCAGTTGGCTGCAGCGATCTGCGAGCCTTCGTCCTCCTCGCTAGTTTGCGTGTCCAGGAATTACCTACTTAACACAAATCACATTGGTGTAATTCAGTTTGATTTTCTGATCTGGCACTTGAAGCCTGTCCGCCGCTCTTCCTTATCAGCCTTGACTCATGGAGGTCTGCCCTCCGTTCAGCCGCTGCGCCACAAAATAAATTAGGATTCAGAGCAGGAGAGTGCAGCAGAGGCCCCCCCGTGGCTGAAACAGCAGTCAGGCAAATAGCTTTATCTGAAGCCGTGATATTGAGTCGACTGTTCCCAAAGAAAGGGCTGGTTTTTAACGGACAGAAGTGTGTTTAATGTGTGCCACTGCTGCTTTAGTAGGGGCGTTCTGTAGCGTTGAGCACAGGCTGCGTTGCTGGAGCCCATATTCTTATATCGTCTCCAACTCCTCTGACAGCCTTCATGTCTTTGTATCTGCAAATTGAATTTGCTTCTCTTTCAGCCCAAGTAGCTGCTCTGCTCTAACAGAATAAAAGGCGGTGTAACGTTATTATGAAGTCAGCACGGATCATCTCCTCTCTTCTCCTAAAAATGCACTTTATGTGCATTGAGAACATGCATCATAGGTCAGCTTTTTAAACATCTACATCCATGCTAAAAGGCCAGAACGAAGAAAAAGTCATCACACGAATGCCTCGTTAGAACGAGCTGACAGCCCTCTGTAGTTATTGTGTTCTGACATTTTTGTTTGTGTTTTAATGCAGCTGAACTTGGAACAAACTCTGATTTACATTTCGTTCCGTTCAGTTGTCAGGCAGCAGAATGAGATAAAAATTACGATTTATTTCCAGTTGTGCTTGCTGAGCTGTCTGCGTTTGGTTCTAAGTAATGTGGCAAAACAAACGCAACAACGCTGTGTGTCTGTGTGTTTGTCCGCTAGTAAGCTGACATTTAAAGTGAGTGATTACAGAGAGTTGAAAGCAAAAGACAATTCTCTTCTCACCAGAGAAATGAACATAACTGGGTACTATAGTGACAAGAAAAACCAACAGAATCTGGCTGCAGGAACATTTATTAAAGAGCAAGTCACCCCCTATCACAGGGTGACTTGCTTTTTAACCTGAACCACTAGCTTCAGCAACTCATAGCTACAGGGACTGTTCGCAACTGGCTTACCCCTGCTTTCCACCGCACGTGAAAGCATCGCAAAATGGCCGCAAAACGCACTACGCGGCAATTAGCCGCCATTATAGTGGACAGGGTGATTTCCACCGGCAGCTATGTGTAACGTTTTGGACGCGTCCCAGAAGCGACGGGATGCTATCATTATCATTATCATCTCGAGTCTATTTTTTACACACTACGCTTCTGAAACACGTCAAATTCCGCAGTTTAGATCGGAACAGACAGGAAGTCAAACACAAAGGCAGTGTAACACATCTGGAAACCTCCAAAATAAAAGGCGCGTGCCGTACGTTATTTCCTGTGAAACCCTCGTAGCAAAATGAACCACAGACCTTTTTGGCTACATGCAGCTGTCTTTCGCCTTGCTTGTCATTGTGTGGACTTCTACAATCACGCATGGTGTTGCAATTATCCCGAGATTTTGTGGCATCGCGTAATCAGCTGTGTGGAACGCCTTTGCCACATCCTGTGGAAAGCCGGGGTAATGCTAAATTTTGATTTCTCAATCCAACATTAGATTATTGTTTAAAAATGATCACAACAAATCATGTAAAACACTAAACAAAGTGGACTAAATTTTAACTTAGCTTGTTGCCTTGTTTAACCTGTGACTGTGTGTTTTTTACTGCTGGCAGGGATTTGTGATTAACTGGGAATTATCAGTACCACTACAGGAAAGACTGGATCTTTTCTCCAGTTATTTGAAGATGATCTCTTCTATCGGTTTCTGGACGAGCTAATTAAATATATTAGCTCACATTGACCAAATCTGAGACAAAACATCCCGACTAGAAATTAAATTATTGGAGAATCAAGTGAATCATTTCAGTGTTGCCGGTCCTGACAGGAACTGCAGCATTATCTGACTATTGCACGTTCTCACAACAGGATTTTCTAAAGCTTAGTGACTCCCTGAACACATTTTTGTTTTATCCACTGTGGAGATCAGTTCTGACCATCTGTTTTGGCCTCTAGACCATTTTGGCTTTGTGGTAACAGAAGGGCAACATGACAAAAAGTCTTTTAAAAAGTCGCCGTCATCTCAGTCGTTCTATGTCTTTCCCTTTTGTGATCCTTGAATTTAATGGAAAAATGAATTATTTTCTTTTATTTCATAGTGTCATTGATTTGGTGTAATCTTCTGTCCCCATGATGGTTATTCCTCCCTGAAATTAAATCACTCCATCTGAAAACTGCCTTAAACGCTAATCCTGTTTTTTTTCTGTCAGCTAAATTAGAATCATTTTGTAATTTGCACTAACTCTTTTTTCTGACTTTCTTCAGTTCCTGATATCACAATGAGGCCAACATCGGTGTCTTTCACCACAGAAGAGCCCCTCCTCTTCTCGACCACCCAGGCAACAAGCCCCGCCCCCTCCGCCTCACCTGCAGCCGAGCCCAGCCCCAGTCCAGAGGACGCCACCATGGCCACCCCGCTGCCCACCGAGGCCGATGGGGAGAGCGGCGTTTTCTACGAGCAGGAGACGGAGAAGGAGAGGGGTCGAGAGAGCGAGCTGGAAAATGAGAGACAAGTGGAAAGAGAGCGAGAAAGAGAAAGGGAGCGGGAGAGGGTCCGAGAGCTGGAGAGAGAGCGGGAGAGGGAAAGAGAGCGGGAACGTGAGAGGGAGCGGGAGAGGGAACGAGAGAAGGAGCGGGAGAGGCAGAGAGAGCTGGAGAGAATCAGAGCTGCTCAGACCACCACCGTCCCCGTGGTAACCAACGATCCAACAACCAGCGCCCCAGAGAGTCGGGAACCCTCCACTGGTCCAGATGACCTCAGCATCACTGAGGAGGATGAGGGGGACGTGTACCTGTCTCCAGAGCCCACCTCGTTTTATGGATCAGATGTTGACACCTCAGATTATGACATGCCCGTCACAGAGAACACACCTGAACCCACAACACCTTCACCCACCACCACAGCTTCCACCACAGTCAAAACCAGGTTCCCCTTCAGACCCAGGGTTCCCATGACGACTGCCACACGGGCAGTGCCGACAGAGAGAACGACCAGCCCACAGCGGCCCACAACGACACAGGTCTGTTGCAGTCTGAGAGGACGTTATACCAAAAAACAATCCCAAAATTAGAATAAAACCCCTCTGATTAGTAAATCAGTGGTAGCTAATTAGCATATTTACCCTAACCCGTTCCATAACTTTTGTTAACACGCGTTAAACAGCAGCATCACTACAAAAACCCATCCCTCCGATTTATCTTCATAATCCCGCCCGTTTGAGTTTAAGCTCAGAGTCATTCAGCTTCACTTTACAACCTCACTATCTCTAATTGCTGCCGCTGATGTAATAAAAGCCTAACGGCGGCTTAAGTGTGTGTGTGCCGTCCCCCCGCACCCACACACACCCACACACTGTTGGCATATCGCATCAGACTCCACAAACTTAATCTAAGGTGGATTAATCATCTCCAGAATCCAGATCACAAAACTAAACTTTCCCCAGCAGTTATCACCCATTAGCTGGTTAGCTACTTTGCTAATACTCTCTGGTTTTATTCATTTCCTGCTTTCATTTTTTACTTCTTTACTTTTTGCATGGGCCAAATCTTCAGGAGGTCATCTTGGTCGCCTCTGCCTAAGTTTGACCAAACATGGACAGAAAAGTTCTCCATCAAAGAGCTTTTACATGGGAAGTAGATCTCATGGAAATGTAGTGACTGAATTATTTCGTCATTTATGCATCGATCCAAGTCCACTCTGTGTTCCTGTTGGTAACGACGATTAAAAAGGTCTAGAACAATCTGAGGGAGTGAAAACAGCTAATCAGTCAATCAACCTTTATTTATAAAGCACTTAAAGTGACCAAAGTGACGTACGTGATTCAAACAAAACCCAATAAAAAGATGCAACACCAACAATAAAAGAGAAAAAAAAGTACATATACTAACGCTAAAAACAGCCTGATGATTTCTGCTCATCTGGATTTAGAAGCCAAGGTAAAAAAAGTGAACATAACATAACTTAAAGGTGCAATATGTAACAATTTTACCGTGAAATAATCACAAAACAGTGTAATGTCTTTATCAGGTTGGAAGGAACGTTACATTGAAACAGATTTCCTTCTCAGTCAGCTGGGGGGTTGTCAGTTTTTCTTCTTTCAAAATGGCCAAAGAGGGACGTAGTCACTGTTTACATTCTGAGCCCACGGGGTTGCCGAGTCTGCGTTGAGTCAGCAATGCAGTGTCAGCATTTATAATTCGACACCGGCCGGAAAAACACAACAACGTTTTTTAAAGAACAACCCAGAAGTTATTTCTTGTACCCCTAAGAACAACGGCGTCTTTTTGTTTTACTCTAATATCGGGTAAAGGAGGCTAGAGGCTAACGTTGAGCTAACAATACTAACGTGAATTAGAAGCTAATAGTCAGCTCTAAAAATATCTCAAGATACTTTTTCAATTACCAACAACTTGATATTACAGTCAAATATATTTATCTACTCATCAACTTACTGTGCGACTCATCTAGACTTGTCATGTAGAAATTTGACCTACATTTTATGTAAATTAGAAAGTTGAAAAAGGCGAGAGAAAACCTCCTGTTCTGAGAAAGCCTTCCTTAACATGTCATAAGGGGGAGCCACGCCTCCTCAAACCTGCATGTGTCTGAGGCCTTCTGGGGAAACCAACCAATCAGCATGTCCTGGCTGAGTGGGAGGGGTCAACAGCTCTTTTCACTGAAGGCCTGAGTAAGGGGGTTTAGAATGGCCTGTATCAGGGCTCCTGGGACAGATGAAAGCCAAAAAAAAAATCCTTATGCTTTTTGGAGGCTCAAAGCTCTGTTTCAGATTGTTGATTAATTGCATTCTAGGACACCTTTAAGAGAAAAGAAAGAGAAAAGAAAAAAGAATGAAGCCATTTTTCTGTTTTTAGTTGAAAAAGGATAAAACGGGAACAAGAAAAAATAGTTTACCTATTTTTGTTCTCTAATAAGAAATAGAAAAATGGGAAAAAGAAAGAAAATTACTTTTTTACATACATTTTCTCGGCAGTAAAAAATATAAAGAAGGGAAAAGGTGAAAAAAGATGTTTGTTTATAGATATTTATTTATATATTGGAAATATTAAACTTTAATAGGCTGTATTTTCCTCACGCTGCTCTAATGAATCCATACTGGAGTATAATGAAGGGCTGACGGAAAACAAACGCTAGCGCTCACGATTATGGTGATAAATGAACGCGTTGCTCGTTTACGAGCGTCTGAAGATGGATGACCCGGATCAACCTCTGAGCATGAAGCCAATATCTGCTCACATGATTACTCCATTTGTTCTAACTATAATAGAATAATCCAAGCTTTAACCTTTTAATCCCACCTAAACTGGAAAAAAAAACTTCCCATCGTTGGAGAATCAGTCATTTAGGTTTAAAGCAGCTTTTATGAACTCCATATGGTTGATTTGTTTGCAGACAACACTTGTGTTTCTCTTTAACACTGGTTCCCCTCGTTGTAATTAAGATGCCAGCTTCTGTAAAGAGTCTTTATGTTTGTTTGACATTAAGCCGCTTTTCCACCAACTTACAGAGGCTCATTGTTCAAAAAGCCAAACGTGCCACGGAAAATTCTTTGGGTTAAGTTTCTGTGCAGGGACTCGTATGGAACAAATTAAATGACATCAGACAATAATTTCCTGTTAGTCTTACTACTTTTTCTTTTTTTTTTATTGTGTGCTGTCTCAGGAGAGTACCAACGAGGTGGGCCCTGCAGGACCCAGCGGAGACTTCGAGATTACCGAAGATCGCCGTAACGGCCTGGGCCGAGGCGTGATGCCCGTGGATCCGGATCTGATCGGCAACACGGTGGATGGAGGTAGTTCTGCTGCCCAGCTGCCTCAGAAAAACATCCTGGAGAGAAAAGAGGTGTTAATAGGTGAGGATACGTCTGACCCGGTGTCTAACCTCCCAGGTTAGACCACAGAGCTTCTCCCTTGTTGCCTCCTGAAGTCTTTTCCTGCTTTCTGGGGGTTAGGATAGATCACCATGCTGGTTAGCCCCATTTGACCTGCTGAGAACAGGCAGTTCTCCAACACCCCTCACCCTTTTCCCTTTTGGGCAAATCCAACTTCTTTTCTACTGCACCCTCCCCATTGAGAGCGGGGAGCGGCCATCTTGACTGAACTGACTGGCTCTCTTGTCTTTCCTTCAGCCGTTCTGATTGGCGGACTGCTGGCGGTGGCTTTTGCCGATTTCCTCATCATCGGTAAAGAGCAGGAGGCAACAGACTGTTTTAGACTAGACCGTGTGCCTAGAGCCCAAATATATAGAGGGCTGATCCTGCCAGAATTTAGACTCAACCAATCAATCAATGAGGGAAATAAACGAGGAAATTAAATTAAAAACCAATTACTGAGGAAAAGATTAATTAAAGATGAGGAAATACATTTAGAAATAAATAAGGAAATAATTATTAAATATATGAGGAAATTAATTTGACAATAAATAAACATATATATTTGGAAAACTTTATCTTTTGTTTATTTATTCATTTATTTAAACCCTCATTAAGTTTTTTCCTATTTTTTGTAATTGTCAATTTTGGCAGGATCAGTCCTCCATAGTTTCATGCATCAGCATCCAGTGGGGCTGTAGCTTATAGTACCCCCTGTCCAGGGTTATAGGGAGCCAAAGTCATGTCTATGAGACGATAAGTTATTTTCTGATCCCGTTTGACTGTGCCATGGATTTCACATATGATGTCCGTGAATTTTAAAGACACTTTTTAATGCCAAAAGTAATTTTACGTTTTGTTTGAAAAGACGTGGAGAATTGCAACTGCTCGTCTCACCAAATTGACGTCATCGAACCAATCAAGGAGAAAAGGAGAAGAAAAATGGCTGAGTTTAGTAGGCTTCACATCATTCTTCCAGGACGAAAGGAGCATTAAACGAGGGGAAAACCATTATAAATCTGGCCATGTGGTAAGTAGCAGCTACATTGGGGGAGAAGAGAATCTGCTGTCCCAATATGGAGCCTACTGGCACATTCACATCTGGGTCAGCCCAGCCTAGCCCTGGTAGGTTAACTGTGTTCACATCTGGGTAATCTGTGCATTTTCCATGCTCAGTTGACCATTTTTTTCTGACCTGTTCCCTGGTGGTCAGCTTCGTTCTCAGCTGACCCAACACACACACTACAGACTGATTGGCCGGCTAAAGTTCACGGTAGAATAAGCCAGCGGCGGTTTCCCGCATTCATTATCATTCTGGATGCAATGGGATAAACATCTCTGACTGCAGCTCAGACCTGCGAGGACAAACTTCTGTGTAGCACCTCTGCTCAGTGAGACAGTAGGAAGCTGTGTGCTTCATGTTAGAGTCTCCAAAAGCAACACTGCTCACAGCCGCTTTTGTTTACTTAAGGAGGACACAGACTTCTCTGCACGTCTTTTGCCCCGCCCACATGCTCTGAAACATGCGGTCCTGAGAAGGCTGCGTTAACCACAGACATGGTGTGAACAAAACCTGGCCGCATGCGAACATTGAAAAAGTAGGAAGGTCCCAGCTTTTTTGAGATTTATTTACTACAAATCACAAGCTGCATCTATGACGTCACCGCAGAATCTCTTCTCCCCCAGCGTAGCTGCTACTTTTCCACATGACCAGATTTCTCGTGGTTTTCTCCACATTTAATGCTCCTTCTTTTATCCTGGAAGAAGGATGTGAAGCTCACTAAACTCAGACATTTTTCTTCTTCATCTTTCTCCGTGTCTGGTTTGATGACATCAATTTAGTGAGACGAGCAGTTGCAGTCGTTTACGTGTTTTCACACAAAACCTAAAGTAACTTTCGCCACCTGTCAAAAATAAGTGCTTTGTTGGCATCAATCAGAAAATATCGGTCCATAGACTCCCATTCATTTTTTTTGGCGGTAGGGGACCCATGGACAGGAAGTAGATGGGTGGGACTTAAGCTCCCTATAGAGTTCCTTTGTTGCACATATCTGTCCAGCTGAGTTATGGAGATGAAACACGAAGGCTGGAGCGGGCATCTTTGTTGCGTTTAAAGTTCTCATTAAGAAAAAAAAAGAGCAGCTAAATATTTCAATAAATTACAATTTCTATTGACTTTTTTTATCTACAGCTGCAAAAATCTACCTTCTAGTTGTGTCTAAGAGGATAATGCAGGTCTTAACTGTGTCCAAACACGTTGCATTCTGGGATGAGACTTACCTTTTAAGAATGAACCTGAATTTAGTAAAACCGTCCGTCCGAGTCTACAAATATCCCTCAATATGTTTATGGTTACATTTAGATCACATTCAGGCCAAAAGGTTGACCAATTTATACAAATGTATTTGTAATAATTGTGTAATATTATTTAAAATGTTTTCATTTTTTACTTTTTATTAAATGCCTTGACTTCTCTCTACATGACAAAAATCCTAGAGATTTGATAAAGTTTTCATCTTATGCATTCAGATCGTGTTTCCAGTCTGTCTTCAAATGTGTTTTATTTAATCTATAATCTAATTTATAGAATTACTTTCATAAGTTTGAGTTGTTAAAGTAGGAAAAAGGTCAGCTGAAGAGGAGAGAGAAAAACTTTGTAGTTCTGTCACCAAACCAGCCGAGCAGCAGGCGGATAAACAAACACTAAATATCATCAAAGTGTTCTTTAATCACGCTGGAACTTAGCGGTTTGTTTTCAGCGTTGGCTTCTGTTCAAATTAACATTAGCAAGGGAGTTTCTGACCATTTTGATAAGCAAACACTAATCTCTCCCTCACAGCGAGAGTTCATTAGAGATGCAGGAGACGGCTGAGTTAAAGGACTGAGTGCACGTGGACGCTCATCGGTTTTACCGTAGAAACACGGTGGTAGTGATGCTGTGCTAGCTGTGCTTTCAGAGTAGTCTGGTGTTTTTATTTTTTTATTTACATATGTTGTGTTAGAAATGATTTCCTTTTTCATTTTTATTTGACTAGCCTATACACTTTTATTTTTCAGTAACACTTTACAATAAAGGTCCCTTTATTAACGTTACTTAGTGCATTATTAAGCATTAATAAGCTATTAAATAAAGTATTAACAACTGCTTAATCATATTATGTAATGCATTAAGCACCCCCCCCCAGCCCTTTGTCATAACCTTAAGGGCACTTAAAAATTAACAATGTTAATAAAAGGACCCTTTGTTTATTAATGTTTAATAATGCACTAAGTAACGTTAATAAAGGGACCCTTATTGTAAAGTGTTACCTATTTTTTGTGTTCTTTTGAATGTTTTGCATTTTTCATTTATATATATTTTTATTCAGTATTATTGTTTTATTACTTTACTTATTTTATTTTTATTGTTTATAATATATTTATTTTATTTATCTCTTTATATATTTTGTTATTGAAAAATTTCATTTAGCTAATTTAATCACATTTTTTAATGTTTTCTTTTTCAATTATTTAAATTTTTTAAAATATATTTTTAATACATTTTTATTTTTTAATAGTGTAATTTACTGTAATTGTGCTGAATTATTTTATACATATTTTTATTTTAAATTAATATAATTTTTAAAATTAGGGGTGGGAATTTAACGCGTTAATTATGATTAATTAATTAGAGAAAAATAATGCACTATTAATGGGACCAATGGTCCCCCAATTGGGGGACGTTGAAGATTACCAGGAAAATACCCGCCCTAAATAACACTGAATATTGTCAAGCTGCACCTCTAAAAAACCTTCAGAACCTTGGCTACAAGACCATGCAAACCTTTGTTACATGCGCCAAACACAACTAAAACTACAATCAAATTAATTATTGGAAATCCCTATTCATGTTTGAGTGATTTTACCTTCATTTCTGTCTCTAACGCTGCTAAAAATCAAATTGTACACATTCTATCCACTCATTTTGTCCTACTGATTCTATATATATATCTCCCAACACTACACCTAAGTTTCACAGAGATAGAATTGCTTTGGCGGGAAATTTCCTTGAACGATTAAAATGCGATTAATCAAGATTAATTAATTACAAAGCCTCTAATTGATTAGATTAATTTTTAATCGAGACCCACCCCTATTTAAAATATATTTAATCTTGTGAATTTAATTTAAAAAATGTATCTAAATGTAATTAGAAAAGTGTTTTCTAAAGTGTATTCTGCAATAGTGTGTAATTCTGACCATCTCTCGCTCTCTCTCCCCCCTCGCTCCAGCTGTGATTGTGGGAGGTGTGGTGGGCGCCCTGTTCGCCGCCTTCCTGGTGATGCTACTGGTGTACAGGATGAAGAAGAAGGACGAGGGCAGCTACACGCTGGAGGAACCCAAACAGGCCACCGTCACCTACCAGAAACCCGACAAGCAGGAGGAGTTTTACGCATAACACCCGGGACGCCGAAGAGACACGCAGCTCACCTGAGGAGAAACGAAAGAAGAGAGAAAGATACTCTAAGCCCTCCCCCTCCTCCCCTCCTCCTCCTCCCCCTTTACCTCCTCATCCCTCGCCTTTCTCTCTGGGGACTTTCTTTTCAATGAAAATGGAAAAAAAGAGGACAAAAACAGAAAAAAAAACATCCAAATTTATTCAGAAAAAAATAACACACACACAAGATGTTTTTAAGTAACTGTTGTTATTAATATTCTGCAGATTCTCTTGTTCTGTATGTAATGATATGATTATTTTGTAAGAAAAGCAAAAACATTCTCTAAACTTGTGTTTTCCAACACGCCGCGCACACACAAAAATCAAGCTCCTCTTGTGTTTATACTGAGCAAATAAAAGAGGAGGAGGGGGGAGGAGAGGAAGCTAGGAGAAAACACACGGAGCGTCTGGTTGGCCGGCGCAGAGTCCAGGGTCAAAGGTGAGAGGAAAGGTCTCTTTTGTGCCTTCCGTTCTTTTGGTGCTCAAAGACACGCATTTACACATCCACGTAAACACACACACACACACACACACACACACACCGGTATCTGCTGGAAGGTGGCTCTGACCTCTTGCTCTGCTCGGCCAACCAGAAAACGGTGCTCAACCCTCGCCGTGTTCCTGTCGACAGGCGGCGATCCGGTGGCCCCTCTCTGCTCCTCTGAGCTGTACAAAGACTAGTTATGGATAGTAATAATGATAATAATCAATAATATATCAATGTTTTTTTATGATGAAAGCTGGATGGTGGAGTAATAATAATGAAACCATAATAATAATAATAATAAAACAGGAGGATGTGTAATTAGCATTTAAAGAAAAAAACAGATTTATATGTAAATATCAGCGTATCCTTTCTGGCGTCACGAACCATCTGCATGATCATGAAGCGTTTTTGACCCGTCACATCCGTCATCACGTCAGACGAGCTGTGCTCCTGCCACATGCACGCACACACCACACGGACTCTCCAACCGTCGCCACCACTCGCCTTTGGCCGCGGGGTCGTTTATGTTTTTGATCAGTCTGTGAAAGCACAACCACCCGCTCCCTTTCCCATCCGCATGCCGGGCGTCGTTCTCCCCTCCGCCACCGATTGCCTCTCTGTTTGGAGACGAGGAGGAGTGGGGGAGTTGCTCCCACGTTCGCCGAGGTCAGGACGTTCAGCTTTCACTCGCTGTGGGACCATTTTGTCGGGGGGTGGGGTGGGGGACAGGTGAAGCGACAGATCACAGTGCTTCTATCTAATAGATTGTAACTAAATCCACACCAGTGTGACTGGGTTAGTAGCTTCTCTTATACTCAGTACTGTAGAACAAAAAGACGCATGGGAGTCGAAACTTTACCTGTCTGGCTGTGTGTGTGTGTGTGTGTGTGTGTGTGTGTGTGTGTGTGTGTGTGTGTGAGTGAGAGAGAAGAAAAGAGGTGTGTTAAAGTTGGAATGTACTGTGGTCGAGTGTGTTTACCTTGTCATGCTCTTCCACAGACGGTAACACACCTGTGTTAAATCACCTGCGAGAAACTTCAATAGTGTGAGAAGGTGTATGTCTACACCTCATCTAAGCCCACCTCCTCAGCCGTGTGTGTGTGTGTGTGTGTGTGTGTGTGTGTGTGTGTGTGTGTGTGTGTGTGTGTGTGAAGGCTTCACGTTGGTATTTCACAGCACAATCTTGTGTACACTACACCTGCCTGTCCAAATGTGTGTGTGTGTGTGTGTTTGCATGTTTTCACTGCTGAATGTGGGGCGTCTCATCCCTGAACTTGTCTATCTCACACACAGTGACTGTCTTTTTGCCATCTATCTGGCGTGTCCACCCGTCTGTCCATCTGCCTGTCACAGGGACGGATGGACAGACGGACGGACGGACGGAGGGAGAGACGAGACGCCACCTTCTCTCACAGGCAGGAATGATTTAAACACGTTCTGTCTTTTCTAAAGTTCGTTTGTACCCATCTACGCCTGCGTAGCCAAATAAGTGTGTGAAAGAGGTTGTGTGTGTGTGTGCGTGAAGCCCAGTGGAGGCTAAACTTCTCTGTTTGCTGTTCCCATTCCTGTTTTTATACATTTGCATTTTTTTAAAGGCTGAGTTTCTGTCATTGGCTGAGTGAGTGCGAGGAGGCGGATCCTCCACGCCACCGCCCTGTCACTAATCTGCCACTCTGTTACAAATAAAAACAACCTGATTGGGTAAACGTCTCCTCGCTTGTCTTTAATAGAACCTTTGTGGCCGTGAAGATCCCTGAACTGGATATCAGACTGTATCCGATTCCCTGCTCCAGCACACCTGGTTTAATGGTCGAATGACCTCTTAGGAATGTCTCTACGGTCTGCAGGAGCTTGTTTATCATCTTTTTAGGACATCCTCAGATCCCAGGAAAACATCTTTAGAGTTTGGACCAAACAGCCTTAGATATCAAACTTGTTGGGTTAGGTAAAATCAGTCTGTGTGATGAAGGTGCATCAGGTATCAGGAAATGTCTTGTCAGGAGAAAAAAAGAATCAGGGATCCGGGAAAAGGTTTTAAAAGAAAAAGGAGCTGGGTATCGGAGAAAATAAGTTGCTAAAAGAATTGGATTTCAGGAGAACATTCCATAAAAAAGGAATCAGGAACTATGTTGTTAGGAAAAAAGAATCAGGTGGTGGAGGGTTTGATAAAAAGGAATCTGGAATCAGAAGAAAATTCCAGCAAAAAAAGAATCAGGCATAAGGAGAAAATTCCCAAAATATGAATCAGGTCTCAGGAGACAATTGCCCAAAAATAAGAATTAGGCATAAGGAGAGAATAATAAAAAAGGAATCGGGCATCAGAAAAAAATTCCCAAAATAGGAATCAGGTATTAGGAGATAATTCCCCCAAAAAAGAATCAGGTATCAGGAGAAAATTCCCAAAAAGGAATCAGGCATCAGGAGAAAATCCCCCCAAAATAAGAATTAGGCATAAGGAGAAAATAATTTAAAAAAAAAGGAATCGGGCATCAGAAAAAAATTCCCAAAATAGGAATCAGGTATTAGGAGAAAATTCACCCCCCAAAAAAATCAGGTATCAGGAGAAATTTCCCAAAAAGGAATCAGGCATCAGGAGAAAATTCCCAAAAAAGGAATCAGGCATAAGGAGAAAATTCCCCAAAAATAATCTGGCATCAAGACATAATTCCAGCAAAAAAGGAATTTGGCATCAGGAGAAAATAAAATAAAAAGAATCAGCTATCAGCAGAAAAAAATCCAACAAAAAGGAATCGGGTATCAGGGAAAATGTTACCAACCTTCGGAGCAGACGCTGATGGAAAAATCGGAAAGCTGAGGACAGCCTCTGATTCCAGTTTCTGATTTGGCGTTTATCCGAGGCGACGACTCATCTTGATACCCGATGAATATTCATCTAACATTTGACTTCTGAGGCGGATTAGTCGGAATTCTGAAAATGTTTCCTGGGAAAAAGAAACCAGACCTTCAGAGTTTAAATTCTTCCACTTATTTGCAACATGTTTACCTAAAATCAACGATATCCTCCTGTTTTATCACCCGTGGATCCTTTAGTTTCAGGCCACAAACAGATTAGAACCTTTAAATAAAATTCCACACATATTTTTAATAGAACCATAATTATAATAGATCGACAAACATAATAAAATGCTAAAAAATTACATTTGATGCACATTTTTTCATTTTATGTACATGACTGTAAACGTCTGTGAAGGATTTGAAGGAGTCATCCCTCTGCAGAGCCAAACTTTCCTGTAATTCTTTCAAAGAGCTCCAGGAAGCTTGAAGAACTATTGATCAAGTTCATTTAAAAGGTTTTCTCTTGAACTTTGGCCGATATCTTCTGTGCACTTCCAGCAGCTTGGATCCCTGCACAGCGAACCAGAGCTGTGTGCTCGTAACTTAGCAAAGTGAAAGGATCTTCAGGTATTTCGTCACAAAGACACAATTTGCTCCCATTTCTTTGTTTGCAGCAGAAGACTAAAGAAGACGCAATCTGACAGGCGTCAAAAAAAGCTGCAGCCGAGGACTTGGCAATGTCTAACGCCGCCTTAAAAATGTAAAGAAACAGCATGAATGGAGGACAAAAGATGTGACAAGCCTTGAAAAACAACTTTGCAGCAGATAAATGGCTTTTAAGGAACAGGAAAACATCCAGAAAGGACCTGGAACCTTAGAGATGCTGCAGGTGATCATCTGCTGTGTCCTGAAACTTTATCTCAGTAGGAGGAAAGCTGTCAAAAAGTCCCCCTTAAGGGAAAGAAGTGAGATGTGTCAAATTAGACATGGAAGTTCTGTCATGGCTGGATTTTAGCCAGAGGTGTTGGGATCCTGTCAAAGCTGATGGATCCAGGACCAAGGATGGAGAACATCCATCTGGTGAAGCATCTCACACGTTAGCCTCGTTGGACTAAAACCTCGATTGTTCATCGAGTCGCCCCAGAAGCTGCGGCTGAAGTCGGTTTTAGATGCAGATGTTGACGTTTCTGAGTTTGTATTACATTTTCTTTAGATGTCCTGCAGGTGTGAAGAGTTGGGTCTCACCTGTCTCTGTGTTCCAGAATGACGGCCTGTCCAGTGTCCACCCTCTCCCCTGTGAACGTCAGGTCCCTTCAAAAGCCTGAGCAGATGCACACTTCCATTTCTGCATGATATACTATATATTATTGTACTGTTTTTCTGTGTTTGAGCCATCTTTGCACAAAAGGACAGCTATAATTCAGACCTACAGACATCCAAACTCCACTTTTTTCTCTAAAATGTTGATTTATTCCTTTCATTCTTGGTGCAAATTCAAAAATCAGCTTTCTGCCTGATTTTCTTTCACCCAGAAGCTCAGAAACCTTCAACAACAAGTCCAAATAAAATGGAGGAATTGTTTTTCCTCAAACAAAGCAAAGACAATGCTATTTAATATTGCACTCCAGTTGTGCTAATTCCCTAACAAATGCATCATTAATCAAAATACCAGAACTAATTGCGGTGTAATTAATCCTGGGATTTCGGAGATCCTTAAGGCCAAAGTAATCAACCCTTTGCTTATTATTACATATTAGTTGATACAGAACATGTATTTTTGGACTTTTTGTAATCAGCACTTCTGGTTTGCTGGGGGTCAAAATGGTCAGATGGATTGAGTCAGCTGGTTTGAGTTGAAAAGTTTCAAACCTCTGAGGAAAGATGGGAGGGTTGTGAGGATGATTTGCGTGTCTCTGTGGATGAAAACTCTCATTTAGTTGCTGGAAGAACATCTCATGAACCAGATTTAATGAAACTCAGGATGTTTTCATCAAATGTTCGTCTACAGCTGATTGGCTTTTGGAGTCTAGGTGGTCAAATCAGCTTAATTAAAGACCAAGTTCACTGAGAAACCATTTTTTATTGATTATTTTTGAATATAATTAGTACTCTGAGTTTAAAGGAACACTTGGCAGTTCTGGCTTGTTTTTAGCACCCCCTAGTGTTCGTTAGCAAAAGCTAAAGTGAAACTTATCTCCTCGCTGTGCGTTCGTCTTTTTAACACCTTACTCTAACTGCAGAAACGTCTCCTCAGCCTTCATTAGTGTCTACAGGAGCGGTTCATCACTAAAGCAAACAAATCAGCTGAGTTCATGATCTAAAACATGCAGGAAACACGCTAGAAGCAGACTGCAGCACCAGGCATGTCAGCTCATTTTTCTAAGTCCAGCAGGGAGCGGCCCGCCACTCTGAAGTTGCAAGTGCGGTATTCTGGCCACAGAGGGCAATGGGGGCCTGAGTGACATTTCATTAACCCTTTAAAGGGTCATTTTAGCACAAACTGGCTCAAGAACATTATTTAAAAATATGAAAAAGTTGCATAATATGGCTTTAACATGCAGGCGGAACATGAAAATAGTCTTCTACCCCGACTTCCTGTATTAGCTTCTGATAGAAAATAGATGGAAAAACACTCGGTTCAGAAAATCCTGACAGATCTACGTCACACTGAAACTTAACATTCATGGACTCACCCATCTTGACTCACGACGGGGAAGGCTGTTGTTGGTTTAGCGTCCAGGAAACAGCAGAGAACGTCTCGGCTAGTAGAAGCTAACTGTTAGCATTAGCAACTCCACCACACAGCAGAACTCCTCCAGGCTTGTGTTATTTGTGGAGATTAAACATCAACGTTGCAGAGCAAACAGAGTCAGTGGTAGAGTCGTGTTGCTGTTAGCCAATCAGAGGAGAGATGTCCAGATATCAGGAAATAAAACTCCAAATCCTGCCGTCTGAAGATACTTTCTCCTCCGACTGACTTCTACGTCCTCAGATAGGTGCACCTGAGTTTTTTCCCCCAGAGAACTACTTGCAAGGCATTCATTCTTACTTGAGACCGCTGCAAATGCATTAAAAATATGAGTAAAGTTTACCTTTAAAAATGATACAAATGGTTTAAATGTGGTAAATTAGCAGATTTTGAGCCATAATTTCATGAGGGAATTACTGAGCATCGTGCACAACACAAACTGACACAGACAGATGGTCTCTGGAATCAAAGACAAGGTTTGCAAGGGGACAGCCTTTTTTTGTGATATAAAAGTAAATATAAATAATTCTCCAGACTTTCTGGAGGTCTTTTATTGTCTTTCTTTGGACTTCTGGAGCTCCTCTTCTGCAGCCAGATGGGATGAGTGGATAAAGATAAGGGACGAGGTATTTGTTCCATTTTTAAAAAGAAAATAAAATGTGAGGCAGTGAACGTGGGAGACGCTCAGAGATGAAACATAATCCTCATCAGCACCAGTGTTCTTGTCATGTCTGTAACACACAAATCCATCTCTGCTCCTATCAAACGTCTCCCTGCGATTACGAATCACAAGCCCAGAAACGAGATCTAATCTGAAGAACAAGCTATCAGCGTTCCATCTCCTCCAGCTTCCAGAGGAGACTGCTGTTCCTGCACCATTGTGCAGATTATCCACCAGGATATTGTTGCTGCAAAGACGTGCAAACGCTGAATTATTCAAACGCCATTTCTTCTTTTGCTGTGAGCACTACAAAGGGGGGGGAAATCCATTCATTTAGCCGTTGAGGAGTGGAAAAATCATAGAGAGGTGTAATGAAAGTGCTGGAAGCATGGAGACTAAACTGCAACACCTCTGCAAGGCTTAATGAGGCTTGTGAGAAGTAACGTTTTGGGTAATGTGGCTGAACTTCTTGGAGCTCTCGGCCTTTGGTGAGACCTTTATGATGCAGAATCTCTCAACCTTCACGCTCTGAAGCTCCCGAAACGTTAGATAAAATAATCTGAGGACTTGGATTCAAAATAAATGGTGCACAGACACAATTTTCACTCCATAGAGTCTCGTATCAGCTACAAAGACTTTCTGACTCTCCTCTGGTGTTTTATCTAAAGGAGCTCCTGCCATCTAACATCTGACTCATTCAGTCTCACAGTCTTTTGTTTTCTGTCTCCTCGCCACAACAGATCAGACCAAGGTCAGCTGAGGCTCTGCAGCTGGCCATCCTTGAACCTTGAAGCTAACAAGCTGTCTTGGTTTTGGTTGGTGGGCTCCATAAAAGTGTGTGTGTGTGAGTGTGTGTGTGAGGAGGAGGAGGGGTTGATCAGAAGGGCAAAATCTGAACAGCAGTGGGTCTAATGGACCAGGAGGTCCAATCAGAGCGCCATCTGGTGGCCAAAAGAACAGATTTTATGAAACAGCTTTTTGATCTATTGAAATATGTTTTCATTTTATGTTTTTATGCATCATTTTTCCACTTACTGTGAGTTTTATTTCACATAAATGTGGTTTAACTCACACACTAAACTGCATGTTTACAAAAGAGAGGTTCTAAATAATAACCAGCAGCAGCTTTGTGGAAAAACAATGAACAGAAATCCCGATCGTGTGGAAAATAACACGATTCTTCTCTAACACGTTTTTATGAAAACATGAATATGTTTAAACATTCTGACCCTTAAGACTTCATAAGGTTTTGATCTATTACTTGTGTGTTTTAGTGGCAGCCTATGGGACCCCAGAACCTTTTTTGTGTGAGATTTGAACTTATCTGTTAATTATTTAATCAGTTAAAAGTGAAAACATTTAGTTTGAGATTAAAAATCAACCAATTATGGAATTTATTTTTCCTACAGCATATAAAAGATCATTATGGTATGTCATAATTATGAGTTTGAAAGTTATGACTTTGACTAATATTTATGACTACATCTAATCTTAACGAGCAGGAAACTAATAATTATTACTTTGAAACTCATATTTTTAAGTTGGAAACTAAGTTTGAGAATCATAATTTTGACTTTCCTAACATTTCTGATTAAATCTTAGAATAATTGGACACTCATTTTTATGATTAAATCTTATATTAATGAGGTGGAAACTCAGAATTATAACTTTGAAACTCATAATCATGACTTTAAATGTTACATCAATGATTTTAAAACTCATAATTCCAATTTTAAATCTCATATCAATGTCTTTAAAGTCATTTTGACATACCATGCCCCCTTCATGTTCAAATGGTAGAAATGAGCTTCCATAGTTTGGAGCAACAACAAAAAAGTTCAACCTTTCATTCAAATTTCCCAAATTTTAGATATTTTATTATTCAGTTCTGATTCTGATTTATTATTCATTTAGCTGCATGCTTTAATTAAATACGAGGACTAAAGTGTCGTAAGTTTAAGGATGGGTGAACAGAGTTTGTTTCTTCGGACCACTCGGTGATTGGCTGCTTCCCATTCGCCGGTCACGTGATCACTTCCGGGCGCGTGCCTCTCCTGAAGGCCTAATCAATCAATCAGCCTCATTAACCTGCTGATCCGGACTCACTCGCTTCATGACATGTGGCCTAATTGATAGTTAACTCAACTTTATTGGTTTGGCGTTCGCTATGGACGAAGACCATGATTTACCAGAAGACTTTGGTGAGAAATGGTGTTTAATTGTTTATTAATTGGCTTGTTTAACGGTCGGTAAGGAGCCTCTCAGCCGCCGCTTTAGCAGTGTAGTGAACTTTTTTTTGTGGAGGGGACATTTTATTTTTAAATTCTTATCTCTTGCGAGCGCAGCTCCTATTGCTGCTCAGTCCCACAGAGAAAAAGGCGAAAACGCGGTTATTAACACACACGACCTGCTGTTCGGACATTATGGCGACAGGTTAATAAGCTAGGTTAGCGCAGCTAGCTGCTGGGAGTTAATTAGCCGGCGGTTGAGGTGGCAGAGGAGCTGCGCACCTGGGATTTTAATCAAGTCACTGTAGATTGCTGCTCCATTCAGATAAAGTGAATTTCACTAAACTTACGTGTTTTAAAATTAAACTAATAAGAGGGTTAAAAACAAAATTAGCCCCAACAGCATAGCTCATACTGGTCACTGGCGTCCCAGGGGTTATGGAGGTCAAGCATTGTTTGTGTTGTTGGGTCCAATCAGGTGTCAGTCTTTCACCTGTGACAGGAACGCATCTGGAAGTAGTTGAAGCTCAGAACAAGAGAACAGGAGAGTTTTGCAGGGGATTATGGGACATTTTGGAGGCCTCACAAGTGCAGAAAAGGCTATTAGATTTATTGCCAAGAAGCTTTTTTTACAATAAAGAAATAATAAATGATATGGAAAAGTTTGGGACACGCAGAAGTCATCAGAGTTGACCCGAAAGTTTCTTCATTGTTTTAATTTAATACAAAAACACAATTTTCTAGCTGCTGGTTTTTCAAGATAATCTGATGAGATTTCTCTATATTCTCCTTCGAGCGTCTCCCACAAGATGGATTGGCTTGATGAAGTTTTCTCCCCATATACAACACCTCCAGAAGATCAATATCCTATTATTGTCCCCAATTAAGTGATGTCCACAGGACACCACAGTCTCCAAACTATAAACTCATCTATATTTAAAGAACATATAGTCAGCCAGAGCTCCGACTGTAGCAAAAGTTGAAGAAAACATTCATTATTTACATTTAAATTCTTACTTTCTAACACTGACCATGTGTACATGACCTGTTTATTTACTATATTTCTTATTTATAATAATTGTATGTGTTAAAAAATATGCATGCACACTGTAACAGGATACTTTTACTTATTCTTTTATTTTCATTTCATGCAAGTTCCTGATTTACTGTTGCAGACACTAATTTTCCTTTAATTTGATCCAAAAATGTGGTGAAGTCCTTCTGCTTGAATGTTTTAACGAGGTTTTCTGTGCATCAAAATAAAGTAAATAACACTTCAAATAACCCATTTTATGAAAGTGAAAATAATGGCTGTAAGACATTTGGTGAGCAGCATATCTCAGTGATGGTATAGCTGGGTTGGAAAACTAAAAAAAGTCAAAAACTACTTTTGGTTTTATCCGTTTCAGACTGTCCGAGCCTGTTGTGTGAAGAGCTGGAAGATTTAGAAACAAATAACAGCGAAGAAACAACAAGGGGAGACGAGGAAGTGTCTGATCAGGGGGACAATGAAGAGACGAGAGTGGAGATGGTGCACGAAGATACAAAGGGAGGGGAGGAGAAAAAAGAAAATCAAGTTGTTTTATCAGAGAAGGAGCTGACGGTGATGGAGCAGCGAGTGGAGGATTCACAGGATGTGAGGCAGATAGAGGGCAGAGAGGAGGAAAGCAGCAAGGAAACGAACGCCGATAAACAAAAGACTAAAGTAACAAAAGGTTCAGAAAAGAAAAATGAGCAGAAAAAGAGCAGGAAGAGACGAGGAAAGAAGCAAAGTGACCAGGTGAGGAACAGGCGAGCAGGAAAGGATGCCTCTGTGAGGCTGGAGGAGAAGAAAAGTCAGATCCAGGAGCTGCCAGCCATGAGCTCCGAGGAGAACCTGGCTCTGCTGGAGCCCTCCGTCGGCCTGTTGAGCAACTGTGACCTGTCTGACTCGGTCTACTTGGGCTTGGGGGGAACAGGGGTGTTTTGCCCTCCAGTCTCAGTTCCCCTGCTATACTCGCAGCCTCCAGTCCAGATCCAACCTGAACCTCCTCACTCCCACGAGATAAAACGACATCACAGCCCCCCCCAGTGTCACAGCATCCCCCCACAGAACTCACAGACTCTGAAGGTGAGGGGACAACGTTCACATCACCCCAAATGTTGCTTGTTACCTTTATTTAACACATTTATTTAGAAAGATGAAGCCAGATTTTATGTATTCAGAACATCTGATGAATTTATGTTATTTTACAATATTCCCTTCTAACCCAACAGGGGTTTAATAACTCACCTGCCATGTCTGATCTGCATGAAGTGATGCACACCTACCACCTTCTGTGTTTATTATGAACTTGGTAGGAAATGTTATGGATGTTAAACAGAAGACTAGATCTGTTTCTAATCTTTTCTTTTTTTATATTTTGAGACAGGAAGCAGCAAGAAATGAGAATTTTAAGCTCATTTCTAAAATCACATTTAAACCCCAAAGCAAAACTAAATATAATCACAGCTAAACCTAAACTTTCTGATTCCTTTAATCCTTGTTTGTTATTATTTTGTCTGTCAACATGACTAAAATCACATATCCCAATATGTAACACAATATACTGCATTTAATGTGAATCCAGTGAATAGTTTATATAATCGCTACATAAAAAATACCGTTTCTTTTGTCGTAATGTTAGTCACTTTATTTAACGTCTTGAGTCAGTCTCTGTGGGGGAAAAAGCTCTTGTGTTCCTGTTTCAGGAGGTAGAAGTTTGCCGGAGCAGAAAAACAGCAGAATTTGGAGTCTTATTCACTATTATTTCCTGATATTTGGATATCTCGCCTCTGATTGGCTAACAGCAACACGACTCAACCACTTACTCCCTTTGCTTTGTGTTCATTCATTTGCGTTGATGTTCTCCACAAATAACACAAGCATGAAGGAGTTCTGCTGTGTGGCAGAGTTGCTAATGCTAACGGTTAGCTTCTACTAGCTGAGACATTCTTCTGTTTCCTGGATGCTAAACCAACAACATTCTCCGTCGCGAGCCAAGATGGGTGAGTCCATGAATGTTCATTTTCAGAGTGACATAGATCTGACTGGCTTTTTAAATTCTTTTCTATTTTCTATAGATGGTGAGAACTCGGGTTCTTCTCAGAGCTTTTAAATGTCATCAAATAATCTTAATTTAGTGAACCCAAACTCATGGAGTGTGACTTTTGTTCTAAGGATTTGGATTTATTTGTTCATGCAGACGAGACATCCTAGGTTTGACAGGATGGTGATCAGAAAGTCATCCTTTTGAGCAGAAATCTGGAGTTTTTTTCAGAGGGCACCATCTAGAGGTGGAAAAATGCATTGCATCTTAAGCTCCTCCCCCTACTTCTGTGATTACGGCTGGATTTGACGACTCGTTCGTGAACGCGCACCTCTAGCTGGCCAACAGAACTAAAACATTGTTTTACAATTATTCTTCTCACGTTGTGCTCTTTATTCATATAAATATATTTTAAAGACTTGGTTGTCCATAAGAAGTGTTGCTAACTCTGCAACAGTCTAGGACCATCCACAAACGCGCATGGAGATTTTTTTGAGAAAAATGTGAATTGAATTAAAATCTAAATGAAAAACAAGAACAGAACCAGAATCTAAACAGAACATGTACAACAAGTCCTTTAATGAAATTTGCAAACAGCTAGCCTGGCTCTGGCTTCACTTCCTGTTCAGCTGCTCCGAGCCAAGAACGCACACATACAGGGGTATGTGCTGTGGGGGAGAGATGGTCAGAGGGCAGTTTGATGAATGGATCAGAATCCATAAAGAACGGGACGTTCACAGTAATTGGATGACGGTTTCCCAGGATTGTATGTTTCAGAGAACCATACATTACATTTAATTTATTGGTTGCCATCAGTATGTGAAGAGCTTTTCAAGCTATAAGGCCAAAAATGCTCCAGAAAAACATCTCATATTGTACCTTTAATGGATTTTAGCTTTCAGTAATGCATTCTTGTTCTGAATCAGGAGAAAAATCCTTTGGGTCTTAAATGGTCTTCTAGACAAAGTAAGCAGTCTGGAGGAGGAGAACCTGCGGCTCTGGATAATTGCAGCTTTTTTTTCTTTTAATGAACCAACTAATTAACTGAAAGATGAGAATCATTATCTCCGTGCTGCCGTCCTTGAGGACAGACACTACTGGAAATTAATTGCTGGGGCCGTAAAGTTCTGACTAAGAAAATCACGGCTTTTACCGGGTCAGAAATTCTAATGGTCTGGAGATCACTTTTAAAAGTCTGAGCCTGGTTTAGTAAAGAGTGTTGGAACCGTAACGCTGGTCTGATCTGTGATAGATGGAGATAACTTCGGTCTACTCCACTCGACGTTCTGTCCGGTACAATAGCAGAGGTCGGAGCCGGGCCCTGAGCATTCCTCCACTCCCAGAGTCGGAAAACCCGGATAGCTGCCTGCTGCCTCCAGCACCGAAGAAGAAAACACGGACCCTCTACAGCGCAGGTGATCACCGGGTCTGTTTTGTTTATTCATGTTTAGATGTGAGAGCTTTTTAAGCAGCTGGATGTTGGTGCTGCTTTTAGATCAGCTGGGGCATTTAGAGGCGTTGTTCCAGGAGGATCACTATCCCGATGCAGAGAAGAGGAAAGTCATCGCTGCAGCCGTCGGTGTCACCCCTCAGAGGATCATGGTGAGTCTGTCCTGCTGCTCTTCTGAACCTTCAAGAAAATCTAATTATTTCCTTCTTGGAAGGAAGAGTTCATCTTTAGCACGTAGGAGAATTCTTCTTTCCTTTCTGTTTGCGTTGACTGACTCTCTCCCCTCCATCATGATTTCTCCTGACATTCCTCGTTTCCCTCCCCTGTTTCTGCTTTTTCAGGTGTGGTTTCAGAACCGCAGAGCAAAGTGGAGGAAAGTGCGCTCCGTCACAGGAAAGGTCGAGCCTTCACAGAGCAGCAGCAATCCTAATCACAAAATCAATCCCAGCATGACCACACTGACAGCCAACAGGTCAGTCTCTCATTTTCCTCTTACCTTTTGTTTTGGATCGATTGATTATTGAACGCGTTTTTTTCTCTCGTCTGTTTAGGAAGGGAGTTCCTGCTTTTTCCAATCACTTCGCTGCTGCTCTACCTCAGCTTGACCCGACGGCCCCGTTCCCCACCCAGACCCCGCCCTCCCTCAGCAGCCTGCTGGACAGCCTCAACAGCCCAGGTGCAGGGTCCAGACACATAAAGGCTGTTCTAAAGATGCATCTGTGTGCAGACGGGCTCGAAGTTCTGAAAATACCAAGCTAAAACAAGATTGTGAAAAGTAAAGGTTCATGACTTTATAACGTGTAGGCTGAAGAAAATGCAGCCTGCTGATAAATTATAGTGAGAAAAAAGTCCTGCTAAAAGGTAGAATTATGCTCACCAGCCACTTTATTAGGTGTGCCTTGCTAGTACCAGATTGGACCCCCTTTTATCTTCAGAACCACCTTAATTCCTCATTAGATCTTGTTGTAAACCTTCCTGACATGATAGCATCAGCTCCATCCATGATGAGAACCTCCTGTTCCACCGCATCCCAAAGGTTCTGGACTGGACTGAGATCTGGTGACTGAGGAGGCCGCTGGAGACCAGTGGACTCATGGTCATGTTCTAGAAACCAGTTAGAGGTGATCTGAGCTTTGTGACATGGTGCATGATCCTGCTGGAAGCAGCATCAGAAGATGGGTCCACTGTTAGCAGCTGATGTGGTTCTGCAGCCCTGAGCTGCTGTTGTCTTTCTAATAGAAATGATAAAAAGTCTCTATCATCTAGAACCAGTCTCTGTAAACCCTACAGATGGTTGTGGGTTCCAATCCCAGTAGATCATCCCGCCTGTCTGGCACCAACAACCATTCTAATCTAAATCTTCTTAATTCTGATGCGCAGTTTGATCTTCAGCAAGTCCTCTAGATGTCTAAATGCACCAGTTTCCTGCCTTTTGATTGGCTTTAAGAAGTGAAGTGATGGAACAGCAGTGTACCTAATAAAGTGGCTTCGGGTTTATTTATCAATACCTTTTATTTTACTATTTTATCACAAATATATTTTAAAAAATGGCTGAATAAGTGAAAAAGTTGCTTCTCCTGACAGGTAACTGAGTCACTTTCTAACATTTACTGGTTTCCTTCACCCCTCTGTTAACTAAATGTTTCGGTGTGAATTACATCTTTGGTGCTTTTCCATCACTTCCTAGAACAGGAATCTGACCGGATCAAAGCTTGTAATAAATATCACATTCAAGCGTGACCACGCTAACACCGAGCTAATTAGCTTCTGATCACAGAAGTCTGACAAACCCTGAATCTGCATAATCAAATAAAGCAGTTTAAATGCTTTTTTTAAATGAGATAATTAGCTGTAGCTTTAATTCTTTAGTCACTAATAACTGGACTGCTTCTGCTCTTTTTCTGATTTTATATTAGCTGATTTTCACCTACCACAGTTTGTTTTTTTCTGTTATCTTTTTGTTTGTTTTCAAGGTCAGCGCAGAGGGAGAGATGGCGGTCAACAGCTCTCTGCTCAGGGCGGGTTACCAGAGTATCATCCTCGTCCCATGTGCAGCCCTCCTCCTCTGCGACGAGCCAGCCTCCCACTTTTTACCTCCTTGTACAACTCTGTCAGCACCAACCTGCCTCATCTCAACAACCCAGCCCACACCCAGCCTCTCTTCCTAGATGCTCTGGAGGGCAGCTCCTCCTCAAGCCACTGTGACACCCAGACTCTGCAGACTGACACCAGGTCAGCCCAAAATTCAGTCAATGGTAACATGAATACTGGAAGATAACTTGCATCTTCTGGAGGGTCACTGAGGGCCTTATATGGGCAGCAGTGCTGCCATAAACGATTATTTGATAGTCCATTAATCATTTATTTAATACATTTTTATTCACCTTTAATAAATGTAATTAATTTATTTTGGCGATCGTGTGTAAATTGTAGCTTATCGCAGCAGCAGCAGCTACTCGAAAGTAACCATCACTAGCCTAACTTAAAGTAACACTAGATAGTTTTTAAACTTTAGGCTAGAGCTTTAACGTTCATCTCAGTGATTGTTGGGTTAGAAACTTGACCAGTTTCATATTTGACACCACTCTGCAGCCCTCTGCTGACCAAAAAACCACACTTGATAGTTTTGTGGAGCCGGTAGGTGCCCTATAGGGGGCGCTGTTAGCTGATATGCTAGCAGTTAGCATTTTCATTTTGCCGATCGTCAATAAAAAGCACAAGAAGAAAAAAAAGAAGAAGCCATTTTTTTTTGTTGGTATCATGGTGGAGCCTGGAAGTAAAAGTAAGAGAGTAATGTCTTTGGAGGTGAAGCAAAGAGCTAAAACCGGAGTAAAAATCGGCGCAGCCTACGCTAGTTTGATGGAGCTAAAGGAGGCTACAAAATCACGGACTGATGGTGACCTGGCTTTGTTGCGACTGAACTTGTAAGTAATAATATTTGTGGATATTTTTACTTTGTGGTTTATTTTAGCATTAGTTGGCTCATGTGTTAGCTCGTTGTTATTGCAAGCTACAGCAGGCTGCAGCAGGGTTGTTTACGACAGTTGTAGTTCCACATTCAACCAGTAGGGCGGAGGAGCAGGAACCTGCTCTGTGTTACTTTAAGATGAAAGCTGATTCAAAAACTTGTAACAAACTTTTCAACTTATAGAAAAATAAGGAAAACAAGGCACTGGGCTTAAAGGTGCAATATGTAGGAATGAAGTAAGAATTTTATCCTGTGGTCAAATTTGGGTACTGCAGTCCATTTTCAAAACAAACAAGTGAATTTCTCTCTCCTGTTTTGTGGGTTTCTCATAGATTTTTTTTTTTTGCTAAACCCACTCCCCGTCCCATAGAGCCTCGTGCAGTTTGAATTGAGAGCTGCTCAGCATTAGCTAATAGCTAATAGACATCTGCGATGTCAGTCACGGAGCATGCACACGCGTTTGTGGAAGTACTTAGACAAATCCAGGGTTGCCATGGAATGCAGTTTCTACCTGGCAGATTTTGCAAATGCTTTTCTTAAAGTTTTATAAAATGCTCTCGAAGTTATGAGTTCTGTTTCTGACTCTCCAACATTTTTTGTGCTTTTCCGGTGACGCCACGGCTGACCTGCATGCTACTACCGCACATGTGCATTCGATTATTTAAGAACAAATCTACTTGAACTCCGGTTAAATTTAATGTAAAATCTGATCATTTTTCACTGTGACCTTAAATTGTTTTTATTATAGAGAGATTTAGAATGAAGGTATAATTAGCAGTTTAAATTTAACAGAATTTCTCTTCATGTTGTCTTCAGTTCCCTTTTTGATTTTGCTGAGAAGCTCAGCTACCCGACCTCCAGCCAGCAGAGCAGCTCTCTGTTGTACCAGGGCCAGAGCTCGTACCCGACCAGACAGCAGCAGCAGCCTCACATGGCCTACCTCACCCTGTCCCCCTACCTCACATCTAACCCTCCTGACTCCAATCCCACCTCCTACCTGACTTTTGGCCCTGGAGGAAACTCCAGTGGGGTGGTGACCTACTCCACTATGGGTCACTCCTACTTACCGCCTCAGAACTCGGGACAAATCCTGCTGCAGCCAGCTGCCCTCAACAGTAAGTCCAAATCAGATTTCAGTTCCGTCTGATGCCTGAAATTTAGTTCAAGCAATGTTTTTATTACACAAATCACGGGACAGGATGGAAATGAGTTTTCTGCAGTAATTATCTTCAGGCTCTAAGTCCAGATTGCATTATGATTCTGAAGTGGAAATCAGTTGTTACAGGCTGGCACTCTTTGCCTGTAGCGCACATCTTCCTCCAGTAGATGAGGATGATGAAGCTGGACAGCAGCTGCTGCGTTTTTAGAGATTTGGAGGACTAGAAACAGCTGCTGGGCTTAATGAGACACAGATAATCAAAGCCACCAAGAGCAGGAAGTCATTTTTATCACACAGGGGCTGCAACCTGCGGCTCTGGGGCCACACATGGCTCTTCGGTCCCCCTAAAAGGGCCCAAATTTCTCATATAGCGCCTTTTAAGATAGAAATCGCTTCACAAGCACAATAAAATGTAAAATTATTTTAAAAATATCAAATAAAAATTATGATTATAAACTATAAATGGAAAAGAAAGCTGTGTATTTGCTTCACCGTTTACACATCCGGTGGAAACCCAGGTTAGCAGTTTTTGTACAACATTTTAAAACATGAGCACAACTAATAAAAGCAGATCACTTCCCCTCATTTCGGCAACTTTCTGACATAAGGAGCAACTTCACGCTAAATCCACCAGAAAGCTTCATATCTGTATATATTTGAGGCTAGAAAAGCAAAAGATTTCAACATGTAAAGGAATTTAGTCAATTATGAGACATCACCAGGAGAAACGTACAGAAAGGAAAGATTTAAAAAAAAAACTTAAAAAGTTAAAAGCTTGGTTTATTATTGGTTATTTGGATAGTAGTCACAAATATGTTTACAACTGAAGTCGGTCAGTAAAATTCCTTTTTTCTCAACATTTAACATAAAAGAAAACATGACACGTTGAAGCATAAACTCTTAATTTGAAGGGTCAAGTTATCGAAGATAATTTAATTTGTTTACGCTGTAAAAGTTGCAGACTAGACCTGAACTTTTTGTTTTTTCTGTTAATTATCATTATTATTATTATTATCATCAGTCTTTCCTAACAGGTGGAATGCCAGCGTTCGCATCATATCAATGGAATAACCTGTACACCCAGCCAGCCGCGCACCAGTGTGCTCAGCACCCCCCTGCCTACCCTTCCAGTATAGGATCCGCTCCGGACCACCAGATTCCCACCACCTCCAGCTTGCCTCAACATTCCTTCTTCCCACTGGTGGATCACGGGTCGAGCCTCCAGCATTCCTCACGCACTCAGACCCAAACGGACACCGGCACCTTCCCACCTGTATCGTCCCTACAGCCTCCTCATCTCAGAGAGAGTACCCCCAACAAGGCTTCTTCATCCCTGCTCTCCTCTCAGGTTAGCTCTCCGTCTCCAGAAAGCCCTACAGCTCCCTCTTGTGTTAAAATGGAGTCTGACAGCCCCAGAGAGATTCACAGCCACTTCCACTGTGATTTCTCCCCCTTACACTTTTGAGTTTGTTATTGTGCGTGCGCGTGTGTTATTGTAAATATAAGTGTGAAATTTGCTGCTTGTGTTAATAATATTAGAATGTTTTCAGTGCAAGTGTTGGGCTTTATTGGGCTGCATGGAGCTCCCCTCTAATAAAATGTTCTTCGCTCAGTTAATCATTTTTATGATTTTACCTGGTTTCTTTTTACACCACAGATCATTTGAATTAAGAGTTTTAGATGTACTGTTTCTTGTTTTCCTCATTTCTTCAGCCTCCACGCACATGTAAATGTTTTTGTCCTCCTTAAACAAACCTTTTAGAAGAAAAATACCGTAATCAGCCAGTCTGCCTGGTTAAAGGCTGAAAGGTAGTCACAGTGCTGTTTGGTATCAGGGTGTGTACCACACTGACCACAGAAAACTACAGACAAAGTTGTCTCAGGAGATTAGAGAGAAAACTTATGACCAGCATGTTAAAGGGAAAGACTAGAGGACCATCTCCAAGCTGCTAAAGGCTAGAGGACCATCTCCAACCAGTTGAAGGCTAGACCATACACTGTTGGACATTTTCCCTCTCACTGCAAAAGAACCAAAATCTCAGTCGACCTCAGGTTCAGGTCCAGGTTGACTCGTCCAGAGTCAGCTCTGCTGAAGCAGATAAAGTATCAGACCCTTTTTTTCCCTCTGCACTCAGTGAATTAGACCAGTGTGTAGACCTGCTGCAGTTTGTGTATTTTTGGTCAAATCACTCAGGAAACTTTTTGAGCAAAACCATGAAACTTTCAGGAGCCAGACGCTCCTCCCAGAGGAGTCGTGTCAGAGGTCAGAGCTGCTCCAGTCTGGTGTTTGTCAACAGCTACTGTATCTCCTGCTGGAGGCTGATGATAGCTGATGTGTTGCATCCTGTTCTGTTGTGTTTGGACCACATGCTCGGGTCTAAAGTCAGCGTGGGGGGTGACGGAGTAGCTCACGACATCTCCAACATCCAGCAATGAAGCTGAAATCCTTAATCTGTGTTGCCGTCTGCTGCGCTCACACACTTAACGCGGTTTCTACTCTGTTTATTCTTAGTATGCCATTCAGCTAAGGGGGCATGTGGAAACCAAATCCCAGTATGAATCCCTCCCCGCCTCCGAAAAAGCTGGAAGCATTTTCCTGAGACTAAATAAAGACAATTGGGAGTAGCGTGTCAGTTTCCCCCTCAGTAGTGAAAGTGAAACAAAGTTTCTCGCTCTGACTCCGCTTAATATTCCTTGTTCGTAGCTCCTGCAATAAAACGAGGCTTAGATATGGGAGCAGAGGAGGAAACTATTTGATGAGGGTGAGGAGGAGGTGGCAGGGACCGAGGGAGAAGATAAAAGATGAAGGAGAGCGAGGCAGTCTGTCGGTCGGGGAACGAGGGAGGAGAGGAGCTGTTGCTATGGGAGGAGAGGAGGAGGATGCTGATGAAGATGGGTGGACTCTGGCAGCAGGCATAGGAGGGGGGACAAGGATGGGGATGAAGGAGGAGTGTGTTGGGGAGGAACAGAACTCTTGGTTATGTAAGAACCGTATTTGGGTTTTCAAATGAACCTCTCTCTTCCTGCTCGCTGGCTGTGGAGCTGTTATAGTTGGCACAGGAGGAGCAGCGCAAACACGCAAACTCACTCACGCATAAAAACAGAACACACACACACACGTGATTTTTTCAGGAATCAAGACTCTTTTTCAGACCCCATCAATCTAATTTTTCTTCTTGGTAAAATCTGATACTTCTTGTCCTTTTTTTAAAGTGTCATTTCAAACTCCTTCATATTCATGCGCCGCTGATCTCTCTCCCGTGACTCAAGCAAGGGCCTTGTCGGTTTGACTCTGTAATTAATTTTTCCAGGACTTCCCTAGACCGAACAGAGAGCGCTCAGAGCGTGCGTCCGAGCGCAGGTATGGGATGCTTCTGTCCACCGCTCACCGCCGGGTCAATATTTGTTCAGTATTCTGAGATTTGAAGAAAGGCAGCTTGTTTCAGTATTTGTGGATGTGGTCCTCGCAGTCTTTCTTAACTCGGTGGCACAAACATGCCGACTCGGGATGGAGAAAACCTCGCCCTGCTTGGTTAAACCAGGGTTTATTGATATTAGTAAATATGGGTATTAATGTAAAAGCCTGAAAGATGTTGATGGTTGTAGGACGTGGAGGTCCTCCAGGTGTTTGCTTCAAATAGCATTTGGTTTCAGAAAAATATGCCAACACCTGGTCGGGACACAATAAGTTAATATCTTCGTGTTTTTAGTGGAAGTTCCAGATTTAACATTGGTGATGGTAAATATTTGAGCGTTACCTTTTTAAAAAATGCTTTAAGCCTCAAACAAACTGACAGAACTATTGTGATGAATCATTTCCAAATGATACAAACCACTTTGGTATGGCAGAAAAAGTGGCCTTACGGGAACATTTCTGTTTTATATATATATAAAGGGTAAATATTTTGCATCTCTAGTCAGTTTTTATTTGACCACCATCAAGTAAATAAACAGAGAAAAGGAGAGTAGACGTTATTCTCTTGATAGATTATTGTCACAAATTCAGATCAAACCACCTCTAGCTTTAAATAAGCTCTTTAAAAGCTTTTTATTAGAAACTGTTGTTTCCATATGATGCATTGTTGGGGCTCAAAATGGCCCAGGAGCCCTGATAAATGACCAAACACAATAACAAAGCCCTACAATGGAAACACTGCTTTGTAGTATCCAAATTCCTCAATAACTAATCTATGGATCTAACTGGCATTCATTCACACTCTGGATATTCCCAGTACGTCCAACATTATTGTTGTTTTCCTCTTGTCCAACAAGGACACTAGTCGTAACGCAGGTTAGCGTTGTTCTACCTGTTAGCATTACCGCCACCAACATTTATATATTGCTGACGTTGAAGTGGGTTGGGACATGCAAATGTAAGGTGGTGTACCTAATCTTATGTCAGAACGAAATGTTTCTCAGCGGTCATTACAACATTACTAATTTGCATAGGAAAGCAGGTCGGAGACAGCACAGACTTTTTGGTACATTTGACACACCAAGCTGCATAAGTTGAACAAGTTAAATGCAGGTTTGAATTCTAGAACCCCTTTAAAGCATCCAGATAGAGTATCAGGATTAGTACCTTCATCAAAAACTAGTCATATACACGTCTATTTCCTCCTTCTGGAGGATATGCATTTGACAGGAGCCAATTTTATTTCTTTATTACTGTTACATTGTTATATAATTGCATAAAAATTTTATATTTGCGTTGATATTCGACAATGAATAGTTCAGTTTAAAAACAGCATTGTTTTACTTTCTTCATATTTCAGCCTTTAAAGGGTTAAAAGGGTAGAACCTGGACTCTAATATTTTTTCTGATAATTGTCAGTCACGCTGAGTTTTTCATGCAGGCTGAGCATGAAAATAGTCTCCTACACCCATCTCCTGCATTAGTTTCTGATAAAAAATAGATGGTGAAAATCTGGGATTTGAAAATCCTGACTCAACCATTTTGACTCATGACGACGAAGGCTGTTGTTGGTTCAACGCCGGTAATCTGCAGAGGTCGTCTCAGCTGGTTTAAGCTAGCTATTAGCACTAGCAACACCACCACACAGCAGTAGCTGCTCCTGGCTTGTGTCATTTGTGGAGATAAAATATCCTTTTCGGTGGTAGAGTCGTGTTGCTGTATTCCAGTCTGGGGCAAGTTGTCCAAATATCAGGAAATAAGGCTCCAAACCCTGCCGTCTGAAGCTCAGCTGTGATGTGGGCAACTTTTAGGTCCAAGAAATGGTGCGCTGGTGTCCCCCCCCCCCCAAAATTAATTCCTACTAGAGACCACTGCAAATGTGTCGGTTAAACAAGCGGACCACTCCTTTAATGTTTGCGTTAAAAACCTAGCTTGTTCTGTAGATTTCCTAAATCAGCTTTAATGCAGCAGTTTGTAAACAGTTCTAATTTATTTGCATGTGTTGATACAGGAATCTCAAGTCTTATTGCTTTAAGGCAAAGTTAATATTAAACTAACGTGCCGATTCATCATATCATTGAATGATTTAAAACTTAAATCTGTATAATCTTTGATTTTATGGTAAATGTAATAGAAACATGTTCTTTGTACTCAATAATTATAATAGATAGAATATGACGATTCTACTTCTACATGTTTTATACGCCCACATTTTTGCTCCCAAACAAAATAAACAATTTGACATCTTCTCTCTCATAACTATTTGAAAAAAATAAATAAAAACAGCCATCTCATCAGTGGCAGCATCGTTGTCGGCAAGTGGACGTGGTTACATAACCTTTGTGTGTGTGTGTGTGTGTGTTTTTCCCTATGCCATGTTTGCACAAATACGTGTGTGATTATGTTGTCTTCAGCTCAAAGATGACACGATGTTCTGGACAAACACCTTCCTTCAGTTTCATCCTGAATCACATCCCTACTTTTAATGCACACACACACACACACACACACACACACACACACACACACACACACACACACAATTTCCAGCGAACTCTGCAGCTTGTTCTGTAGAAAGTTCACCCAGTTAGTTACTGTACAGTCTGAGCCCTTAATCCCCTCCCAGAATGTCACCTCAATTGCAGCTTGTTTGAGGTGTGTGTGTGTGTGTGTGTGTGTGTGTGTGTGTGTGTGTGTGTGTGTGTGTGTGTATTAGTGAGGAGTAGGGGGAGTTTGCAGAGGAATGCTGGACAGAGCGGTTCGGGTGGAGCGGGATGTTGGAGGGAAAAGAGGGTCTCTGTTTAATGTATGTGGGCCCTGTAGACAGATTAAAGGAGTGTGTATTTGAGCTTGTTGATGAAAGTGTGTGTTGACTCTGATGGGGCCCTTCAGCCTAAATAACAGCGTGATTGAGGTTTAGATGAAAAGAAGAGATGCAAAGATCTAAATATAATTGTTAATCTGGATTTATTTAACCTGTTTTTTTATTTAAAACTCCTCAGAGCTAAAGAAAACATCTACAGTGGCAGAAAAATCACTCCTTTCTGCTTATTTTGTTACTGAACTAAAGAAGTCAGGAAATGGGCCTGTATGCTTCAATTTATACAGAACAGCCTCCCGTGTCCCATGATGCCGAGCAGCAGGAACACTGCCGGCTGTGTGCGCTCGCTCTCCTCCACTTCCGTCCCGTAAATGTGTGTTTGCTGCCAGGAGAAAAGATGGATTCATGTTGGTGTTTATCTGAGTTTCAGCCAAATCCAACCTGGGACAGCGAGCGTTCTGCTTCTCCAAACCCCAGTCGATCCTGTACCCCCAGCAGGACACACACGTACAGTACGCACACACACACACTGAGGAACTTGTACACACCTATCTGGACATCCTAGCCATATCAAGGTGTGTTTGTCTTTCCTTGCCCACCATTTAGGTCCTCCCATAGCAGGTATTTCCCTTTCTTTCTGTCACACACACACACGCACACACACACACACACACACACACCAGGGTGTGGGGGTGCTGTTTGTGGGCAGAGTGTGTGAAGCTGTTGCATTGATAACCTGCAGCTCAGAGTGAATCGGTCTCACTTTGTGGCCGTGCCCGTCACCTGGAACTTCCTCCGGCCCGCTCTGCCTCCTTTTCTGCTTCTCGCTCTCGGACCTCTCGTCTGCGGCCGCGCTCGGACCCCCGCCTCTAGTTGTCACCATGATGCCTACCCCGCCGCTTTTCCTGCTGCTGCTCGGCCTTGTGGGAGCCCAGGCCACTTTAGATCAACGCATGGCCGCCGCTATGGGTAAGAGTGACCTTTAACCCCTAATCTCTAGTGAGACGTGACACCAGATTACTTCAGAATTAAACTCTAGCAACATTTAGGGCTTTTAAAAAGAAACTAAGCACCAGTTTATAGAATAGAAAAATAGCTTTTATGCATTGTAATAAAACACTTTTTATTGGCTTTTATTTATTGTTTAATTGACTTTTCCTTTATAAACTTGTGGATCCATCCAGTGTTTCAGAAAATGAGAAAGAAAATCTGGGACATGTAAGTTTAATGAAAGTCACAATTATCTTTATAGTGAAAATCTGAAACAGTTTTGTACTATTGTCACAAATGTTGGAGGATATTTGCATTTTCTCTTAAATCAGTCACTTAAAATTAATTCTTTCCAGATTGTTTTGTCTTTTTAATATTTCTGTTTATCCTTATTAGACTGAATCTGTAGAAGTTTTTGATGTAATAATGAGTTTTTTTTTCATATAATTTAACATTTTTATGCCCCTTTATTTTTTATTTTCTTTCCACTTCCTGTTAAAGACACTTTTACATCCCAGCCTCCATCCCTACACTCCCCATTACCTTTCTCATCTCTTTTTCTCCTAATTTTACCTTTGATTTTTAAAAAAATACAATTATTTTAGGGTTAGGATATGATGGGATAATCTTTGTGCAGCGGCAGGTCTGTGCAAAACTCGCCCCACGGACCTGGTGTTCATCGTTGACAGCAGTCGCAGCGTTCGCCCCTCTGAGTTCGAGCAAGTGAAGGTCTTCCTGGCTAAAGTCATCGAGGGTCTGGACGTTGGACCCAACGCCACCCGGGTCGGAGTTGTCAACTACGCTAGCCGAGTCAAGAACGAGGTATAGTTGTGATTAAAATGCATTTTCAGCAAATTATTCCCAGCTGTTGTTATTTTTAATCCCAGACTAAACATTCTGGATGTGTAGGTGTCGCTGAAGACTCACCGCACCAAGACCGCACTGATCAAAGCGGTGACCAAAATCGAGCCCCTTTCCACTGGAACGATGACCGGTCTTGCCATCCAGTTCGCCCTGAACGTGGCCTTCAGCGAGGCTGAGGGCGCTCGACCCAGATCTCCTGACATCAGCAAGGTGCTCGCTTAATTCCTTTCACCCCCAAAAACCTTCGCTGATACCTCAAAGTAAACGTTACGACTCATCTGTCCCAGGTCGCCATCATCGTGACAGACGGGCGTCCCCAGGATAACGTGAAGGACGTGGCTCAGCGTGCACGAGATGCAGGCATTGAGATTTTTGCCATCGGTGTGGGACGTGTGGACATGACCACTCTGAGGCAGATGGCCAGTGAACCTCTGGATGACCACGTGGATTACGTGGAGAGCTACAGCGTCATCGAGAAGCTCACCAAGAAGTTCCAGGAGGCCTTCTGTGGTAAGACTGGGAGAGGATCGGAGAAACTGGAGTTCACAGTAAAAAATAAAGGGTAGAAGAAGAATCCTGGTACTGAGGGTAAGGTGTCAGGACTGTCATCTTTTATTCCAACTCATTGCGTCCTCCCTTTTGTCCTCTGTCCCTCCTCAACAAGATGGTAATAAATTCATCCAGTCATTTAAACTTAGTTAAAATTCCCGGAGCATGAGGACACGAGGGCAGAAACAATCATTTGGAACCAGATTTGCTCCTGTTCTTCACTCGGCTCTCCTATTATCGAGAGGCGAGACTGATCTGTCTGTAATTACCAATTTATTAGCGACAATCATTAAAGCGTAATTAGCCGTGCCCTTCGGCGCTCTCAGGCTGAGATAAGAGCCGCTGCTGTCTGCTGCTCGCTCTCGCTTCAGATGTTTGGACCAAATCTACACATAAGTAACAGAAAATCTAAATAAGTTGTTTACATGAAGCGGCTCTGAGCTTTTCCAGCTGTTTGTTTTAAGGATCCACTTGAATCTCGCGTAAGTCCTCCGACGTCAAAGGGATGGTTTGTTCTTCTGGAGCGAGGTTGTGTGAGGTCGGTCTGGAGAGTTTACGCCGGGTTTGTGAGGGGAAAACTAATTCAGAATCAACTCCGTCCAACTCCAATGCACAAATGATTAACTATACGATTTTGGATATTTTAGGAAATATCGCTGTTCTACTTTAAACCAGTTTTCCCATCACTAATCCACCATGATTCTCCAGTCCAGTGAAGTCCCCTACAGCAGACACAGACTCCTCTTTAGTACTTAACAAAATCTCACTTTAAAAGAATAAAATCCCTTTGAAGAGTGCAGATGCAGGTCAAAGTGGATCATTAAAAATCCGTGCTGGATTCCCTGTTTTCAAACTGACGTAGTTTGATTTCTCCTCCTAACTCCAACCAACCACCCTCCTCCCTGTGTGTGTGTTCGCTCCTCTCTACACAATGCTCCTGTGTGTGTGCACGTGTGTTCTGCATGCACACACACAGTGTCGGACCTGTGCGCCACCGGGGATCATGACTGTGAGCAGGTATGCATCAGCGTCCCTGGATCATACAAGTGTGCCTGCAAAGACGGCTTTACCCTAATGGACGATGGTCGCACCTGCAGCGGTGAGTGTGTGTTTAAGTGTGTGTCTGAATTGTTTGATGACTGTTTGAAACACGTTAATATCTCTGTGCTTTCCAACATCAGAAGCTTGCAGCAACGCCCCGTTGGACGTGGTGTTTGTGATCGACGGCTCAAAGAGCATCCGACCTGAGAACTTTGAGCTGGTCAAGAAGTGGATCAATCAGATCGTCGATAAGATGGACATCTCCGAGCGCAAGACTCACGTTGGACTGGTGCAGTACTCCAGCTCCGTCAAAACGGTATGAGGCTGTTTTACTTAGATTACAGAAAACGAGTCACTTGTTTATTCTCCTTTAAAGCAACAGCTAAATAAGTTTCCCACTCCTCCCTCCTACTGGTTTAAAGCAGAATTACAACTGTTGTAAACAACCCTACTAGCTACCGGCACAGTAAACAGCTATTGCCATAAAGCAGACAGAGACCGCCGTCTAGTGAACCTACCTGAACCACAAAACTGTTAAGTGCAGTTTCCTGTCCACAGAGGGCTGCAGAATGTTGTCCAATGCCTAGCTGCTCAAGTTTATGGCTAAAGAACCACTGAAACCAGTTTGAAAGCAATAGCTTAAAGTGTTAAAAACTCTTTAGTGTTGCTTTAACAAGATCTGGGTTCTGTTGCCTTGCAGGAGTTTGCTCTGGGCAAACACAACAACAAGAAGGATTTGAAAGATGCCGTGAAGAAGATGGAGTACATGGAGAGGGGAACCATGACGGGCCTGGCTCTGCGTCACATGACAGATAACAGCTTCAACTACGCTCACGGCGCCAGACCTGGGGTCCAAAAGGTCGGCATCGTCTTCACTGACGGACGCAGCCAAGATTATATCAATGATGCTGCTAAGAAGGCGAAGGAACTTGGTAAGAGAGACAACCTCTAAATCCACTAGTGTAAACAAAACACACATCAAAGATAGGGTAGATGATCCTGTTCAAAGGTCCAACACCCTTTATTCAGGCTCCGTCCTTTAAGTCACACCTCCAGAATTCAGGAGAATGCTGGACACAACGGATACTGTCAAACAACCATAAAGCATAACATTATCTTAACTTTTCAACACAATTTTGGCACCTTTTATGACAATTCCTAATGTATCGCACCTCCGAAATAGCTGCGGAGCCTCATAGTCCGGTGCCAGTCGGGAATTCTCCGGGATCTGTTCCTGCTGAAAGTTTTAGAGTGAGAAGCCACTGGGACCTAGATTGGAGATCCAGCGAGGAGGAATGGGCTTATTACACAGGAAACCCCATCTTCTACTTCCGCTCAGGCTATGCTAGCTAATATAGCTAGCCCGGCTCTGGCTTTGCTTCCTGTTCAGCTGCTCCAAGTATGATCGTGAACAACGGGACGTTCACAATGATTGGATGAGGTTTTTCCAGGATGGTACATTTAAGAGGAGATTAAAATTATTACTTTTTTTGACAAAAGATTTAATTAATTGGTTGCCATCGGTATGTGAAGAGCATTATAGTAAATAATGTTCCAGAACAACATCTCCTACCCCACCATTAATAGAGGGTGTGTGTGTGTGTAGGTTTGAAGATGTATGCTGTTGGAGTGGGCAGTGCCGTGGAGAGCGAGCTGAAAGCGATCGCCTCGGAGCCCGTTTCAGATCACTACTTCTACACCGCTGACTTCAAGACCATGAACCAGATCGCCAAGAAGCTTCAGATCAACTTCTGTCGAGGTCAGATGTTTTATTGAAACAAACTCCTGTTGTTTGCTGCCCGTTTTACTGCACTGACTAGTAAAACCAAAGCTTCAACCTGTGTTGCTCTGAATCCCACAGACGATGACCCGTGTGAATGTGACTCCCTCGTAAAGTTCCAGAAGAAAGTAGAAGACGCCTTACAGGCACTAAACAAAAAATATATCCTTTATGAGTGAGAATTTGATTCTGGTAGGTAACGTTCGGGTGTTTTCCCCCATAACGTCTGATTTATTTGCTTTCTTTGTTTCTGTCCTTGACCAAATCTTACTAGAAAGTATGTCAAAGAGGATTGCCTTGCTGGAGAACAAAATCGTTTGAAGACTCACTTCCTGCATCTGTGGATCTGCACCCATTTACCAACACACACTTCTCTCTCTCTGCTTTAACTTTATTAATGTTAATAAAATATAAACAGGGACCAGTTGGGGGTGGGAACCCAAACTTCTGCTACTTCCAGCATCCACCGAGTCTCCTGGGACACAAACTGCCCATTGCCATGGAGATGGTTCCCTTATGAAGTTGTGGTCTCTTCAAAGCCGGCCTGTGTGTTAATAAAAGTCTTCCCTCATAGGGAAACAGTGGAAAGTTTTGTTTTTGTCGTCGCCACAAATCAGTCTTTGTTTGTTCCTGCCATCGTTCCCTCCACCTTTGTTTTTTTAACTACAATCCACACAAAGAAAGGATATACATGAACAGCTAAATTAATATAAAATTAATGTCTGATAATAACGATGCATCAGTGATGTTTATTTTCCTAAATAAAGGTGATTCAGGAAGTAAAGTTGTGAGATGGTTTGTTGCCATTAGTTACTCAAAACCCGAGTTCAAAGGACTAAAATAATCCTCTGGGATTAGCTTTACAGCCTCAGGGTTTTTAGAGAAGTAGCAAAACAATAAACAGGCTCGGTCCTTCACAAAGGTCAAATTCATATAATAAATAACAGTAAAACCTAAAGTGACGCTCAAGAGAATGAGTAGAAAGAGCAAATAGCAACAAAAATGTAGTAGAAACAAACATGATGTAAAACACACAAAATGAGATGCTAAAGAAATATAAATAGATGGAGAATACGCTTCATATTGATAAACTAGAAAAACAGGATATTATCTTCCTAATGGGACACAAAATAACCTCAGAGTTATACCAACAATCAGAAAATTGTGCAAAAAATGTAAATAAAACTACATAGATGTCATCTTTTTTTAAAAAGATAAGAAAATATCTGCAGGAAACTGACCAAATAAACCTCAAAATTTCAAAATAAAAGGGCAATTTATGTGAAACATTAAGTTATTTCTAAACATTTACGAAGCTAATTATAAGAGACAATGCATTAAATCAGTTACAGTGCTCAGTGCTCACTTTATTGTGAAAGAAAAAGATTAACTTTGGTTGTTTACAGTTTAAGCGGATAAGGTTGCCAGTTTATCAGTGGAAACTTTTCACGTCTGGGTGGCGTCATGACGTATGGCTAACGTCAGAGCCAAAGCAGCGGCGAAAACATCAGCGGTGCCTCCTGTCCTGCAGCTTAATTCTTAAATATAGACCTTAGTGTGTTTAGATATACATTTTTAACAAAACAACGTGTGTTTGAACACAAGAGTTGGTTAAAAGTCGCACCTGCTAACAGCAGCTATGCTAGTTTAGCAAGCTAACAGAGACGCTAGTTGCGGTCGGCCAGGTAGCTGCCGGAGATGAAGTCGGGAGTGGGCTGGCTGTTTTCATCACAATTCATCGACGTAGTGCACCGAACTAAGAAAGCCACCACTCACTAAAGTATTTGGCAGTTAACTCAACTAATGTTTGAATCAAGCTACCTGCAGCTGTTAAATTTAGCTAACTCTAGCTCGAGAACGACTCAACAGCCCAGGTGTACCAGGAGAACCAGAACATCATGACCAGTCCTCCTGTGTCAGGCTTTACCTGTAATGGAAAGGAAAATCCGAGACCGGTGTTGGACTCGGGTGCTGGGCGTTCGGGTCGGAGCCGGTCCGAGTCGGAATGCGATGCTGCCCCGACGGCGAAGAGCTTATCTCGGCTGTGCAGCAGGGACAAGGAGGAGCGGACCACGGCTCTGGAGGAGCTGAGCCAGAAGGTTCTGGTGTGTCTAGGATTAGACCGACCCGGTTCGGCACAGCTGAGCAAAGAAGTGCTTCTACATCTGCTTCGGCTGTCCAGCTCGTGTCCGCTGATGGAAGTCCGGGTGAAGGCGATCGAGCTTCTCCGGACCGCACAGGTAATATTAAAATACACATTCTCTGCTCCATATAGAGTCAGAATCTATTTTTCTACTAATAGATTATTTAATCTTTGCTGCTGTGAGCGAACAGTGGGGTTACAGAACTGTCCAGAAGAAAAACGTGTTTATAAGTGCAGCTGATGTTTTATTTTGAAATTCCCAGAGCAGGGAAATGATCGATATGTAGTCGTGGTAACTCTCCAGCTGATCATTAGTTATCAGTTGATTACCACCAGGCTGCTGAATGTTTCATCAGACGCAGGAGCCTAGGTGATGCAACACCGTGCTTCGGTGTGCCTAACCGGGGACACGCCCCCCTCCGGTGGCCTGAACGGGCTCCAGACACACCCCCTCCCAGATCCCTGAAGTTTCCAGAAGCCCTCTTAAGCGCACACCGGCTGGACGCTCTTCACTTTTTACTAGAAGTTTGATTTTTAAAGTCGATCTCTGTCGTTTGCGCAGATGACGGTGAGTTTGACGCTCGGTTTGCGCCATTTTTGTGCTTCGTTATGAAACACCTCTCCAGTTTCAGCCGGCTCAGTGAGAACCAGAACCCGCCTGGTCCTGCTAACATGGATTTTATTATGAAAATAAATATACAAAGAGAAGGTTGTTGTTTAACTTTGCCTGTGAATGCTTGATTTTTTTATTTCCTTTATAGTGACAGAAGTCAGAGGTTAATCCGGACTTTAAACATTCATTTGAAAGTTTGTGAATGGATGATGTAATACTCAGATTTCTGGAAAACTTTATGTAATTCAAAGTTCCCAAAACATACGAGTTTTTTCTGCTCCTTGAGGATTGGTGTGATGAGGGCGGCCAGAGTTTATTTTGGTTTTAGGCTGCTGGCCAAGTGCAGCAAGTTATTTGAAGACCACTTTTGCAAAGTCTTTGGGCTAATCTGTTGTGGGTGTTATTTTACGTTCTTCAGAATAAATATTTTTATTGCTAAGTTTTATTTCTGGGTTTTTTTCCTGCAGGAAGAAGGGATTAATGTACCTCGAGCCTTGGCTTCTGGTCCGAGTGCTTTTATTCCAGCTAAGGAGGTACGTATCTGATGTGCTTGATGTAAAAACGTAAACATTACTTCATGCATTCCTTCCTCTGGGTGTCCCGGTAGAGCCCCCACATCATTTTTCTTAAAAATTGTTTGAATTCAGCCACATTGGAGGGTTTAGCAGCAGAAACAGCCTGTTTAAGGTCAAACATTCTCCTTCAGGATGTTATGTTCCTGGTTCCACCAGTTACAGCAGAGCAGCCCCAGACCATCACACTACCACCACTGTGCCCGACTGTTGCTGTGACCGAGCAGGACCTTTCCCGAGACTGGTGTTTGTGTTTTTGTCTGCTTGTTGTTGAGTCATGACTTGACCTTAACCAAGTGAGTTCTGCAGGGCTACAGAGGCTGTCCTGGGTTCTTTTTTTGATTTTATTCAGAACGAGTCATGCTGTGTTGCTTTTTGAGATCTTTTAGCTTGCTCCATCATTTCTTTCCAAATAATGCTTTAAATCACAGATATTTCATGTTTTAACTGAGAGGGCGGTAACTTCTTCCCACGCAGGCTTCTGAATGGAGTAGCTTTATTAAATGAAATAATTTAAACCTGCAGGTTGGCTGATATTGGGATTTGTTTGTCATCATGTAAGAAAGAGAAAAATCTGCTCCTGCCGTTTTCCCTCCCTAGTTGCTGATCGACGGGCCGAACCAGGACATCCTCATCGAGTCGTTCCTGTCTCTGGGTCGTGTGGACCACCTCACCATGGTCATGGCCCTGCACCCGGCCTACCTCAGCTGCTTCCTGAGGACCCAGCACGCTCTGCTGGAGCTGGACGGGCCCTTGCCTTGTCACTGGAGACACTACATCTCTATCATGGTGAGATGAATCCCAATCCCAACATCCAAAAGCAAAATGAGTGGAGCAGAGTGTGAAATACGAGTGTTTCCCCTGCAGCTATTAGCTTGTTTACACACCAGTGATGGTGTTTTTGGTGCTTCGGCTCTGAAAGTGAAGAATCATCACATTTCTGCTTTTTAAAAATTTTTGCATGCTTTGCTGTTTTTGATCTTATAATCACGCTAGCTTCAGATAAAAGTAGCCGTAGCCTCTGAGCATTTTGACGTTTCCAGGCTGCAGCTCGCCACCACTGTGCCTACCTGGTCCATCAGCACAGCGCCGGCTTCCTGGAGGCCGGAGGAGAGGAGGGCTGGCTCGGCGGCCTCCAGCACGCTCCCACCAAACTCCGCAGCCTGCAAACACTCAACAAGCTGCTGGCGCACAGACCCTGGCTCATTACACAGCAGCACATCCAGGTCAGACGCACCGCCCACTCGCCCACTCACCGCCTGCTTCCAATTCAACTCTCTCTCTCTTGCTCACACTCTGTCAAATAATCGTGAAATGATTTATTTTTGAACTTGTTTCCGAGCTCACCGCCACGCTGACTCATTCACTGCTTCCTGTTTGGAAGCTTCTCATTAATTCACCTTGTAAATCGACCGCGTTTCAACCATTTGCATCATTCTGGAGCGTGTCATGCACGAGATCGTGGGGTTTTTACCTGATATTTCTGCAGAACAAACCCTCTCATTTCCAGAAAACCTTAAAAACCCTCAACAGTCCGTCTAAAACCGGCCTTTCTGAGGCGTGTTTGTGTGTTTTATTGTCCTTAAACATGAATGTGTTGAGGGAACAACGTTTGTGTTTACTAGCAACAGTTCTGGGTCCAGGTGGTGATTCTTACTAAACAAATACGTCTATTTTTGGTGCATCAGGCACCTTTGTTCAATATTAAATTTCACTCTAATCCATTGTGTTTTGAGAGTTTATCAGATTTTTTACTGCGATGAGGAAAAAAAACACATTTTTGCATGTTTTTTATCTTATTAAGGCGATTTTTTTTACGTGTTTTTCTGCCTGTTTGTTCTTATTTTTACGTTTTATATTTCATCCTGCATCATCAAAATCCTGACCCCTCTGCCTGGCAGGAGTTGGTGAGTCCTGGAGCAGAGCCACGCTGGTCCCTTGCAGAACTGATCCACGCCGTGATCCTGATGGCGCACACCCACTCCCTCTGCTCCTTCGTGTGGGGGTGTGGTCTGAACCCCGAGCCTGACCATGTTGGAGGTTACACCTTCCAGCCCCCGTCACCCGGTCACCATCCCCGTAGCCCTCACAGCCCGGCTCATGAGGACGGCAGGCCCGAGGCGAGTGGCGGTTCTGAGCGCGAGTGTTTGTGGTCAAACCGGTTCGACCAGAGCTCCAGACACGGCTCGCGTCCAAATGATTCGTAAATAAATTCGCTGTTTTTGGTTTCCTCCAGCTGGTGGACGGAGAAGTGGAGGTGGAGGTGCTGATGAAGAGGATGGTGGAGCTGCAGCAGCAGCAGGAGGAGGAGGAGTGCACGCAGGAGGAGATGGTTACTCGTTTTGAGAGGGAGAGGAGCGAGAGCATACCAACAGGTGCGGCTAACACACCTGAGCTCCTCGCTGTCGCACCTGGTTTCTGCTGACTCATGTTTGTGCGTTTGTGCAGCGGTGGTGCGAGGAGCTCCGCCCGACCTGGTGCTGTGTCTGGTGGAGGAACCGGAGTTCAGATACGAGGACTTTGCTCCCCGAGGAGAGCAGTCGCCGCACATCATGAGAGCGCAGGTTTGACCTTGGTTCCTGCTCGTCCTCACCTTTACCTGTGGGTGATTTGTTCTAACGGCGTGCTGATGTCACCCACAGGACTACTCCTGGGAGGACCACGGGTTCTCTCTGGTCAACAGGCTGCTACCAGACATGGGTCAGCTCCTGGATGAGAAGTTCCAGGTAAAACCTTGTTCCAGCAACAAATCCATGTTCTCAAAACGTCTTGAAACGTAAAAATACACTCATGTGGAATGATGTCATAACGATTCAGGACCTGAAACAAACTCCTGGAGTCTAGTTTTAGTTCAGTCTGGGGCCAAGTTTAGTCATGTCCTCTTTGGTAAATATCACAGTAGTATTAGTAGTAGCAGTAGCAATAAGAGTATTTCAGTTCTTTTTTAGTTGCTGCAAGACAAACTCTAAACACAATCAACCCATCCTGGATGCTGCACCTGTAGTTCCTTCTGCATATTTAGCAGGAAAACCTGAACTCTGATGCAACGTTGCAGGTAGTGAGCAGCTTGACGTACCACAGGATGGCCATGCACGAGGGTGTGGACACGTGCACGCTGAGGAAAGCTCTGTGGAACTACATCCACTGCCTCTACGGCATCCGGTGAGTCCTCCACCCTCACCTGATCTTCAGAATCAAGCTAACACCACAGTTTGCTTTTTTCCCTTTACATTAAACCGTCACTCTGCACGTTCGCAGCTACGACGACTACGACTACGGCGGCGTGAACGTGCTGCTGGAGCGCTCGCTGAAGGTGTTCGTCAAAACCATGGCCTGCCACCCCGAGCAGACCACGGCGCGCGTTTACCACGCCTTCTGGAGGCACTTCAGACACTCCGAAAAGGTGCGATCCTGTCGTGACCTCTGCTGTCACAAATCACTTGACATTTCAACTCGTCTTTACTTCCTCCTCTACAAAGACTGAATCATTTGACATTTTGAAATGTCCTTTTTTTCCCTCCTTCTTCTGAAATGTCAGCAGAGAAAGGAGTTGAGAATGTTTCACCTTCTCTCTGCAGGTTCACGCTAACCTAATAGTGATGGAGGCTCGGCTGCAGGCGGCGCTTCTCTACACCCTACGAGCCATCACCTACTACATGAGATGACGGCGCCTCGCGGTTTCTGAGCCACACGCGCTCACAGTGAATGTTTGCAAATGCATATCGTATGAGTCAGTGTTAATATTTTCATGCTGCTCTGCAAACGTGGATGTGTTTAAAAACCTACTTTGCACTGAGTTCTGACTGGATCTGTCCCCCCTTCCTCTCTTGCACGCATCATATCTACACACTACAGTCTCGTCAGTAAATCATTTTAAGAAACGTTTTGTTGTTTGTTTTCACCAAAGCATTAAGCTTCAGTTCTTTGTCTCAAAGGTGGAGTTTAAATAAACTTGTATTTTTATATGAAATAAAGTTACTTTACGAATAAATGTGCTGTTTTATGCTTTTCCTTTCAGGCATGAACTCGGATAAAAACTTTAGTTGAACTTTTATGGGTGTAGTTGCATCATTAGGCCACAAGATGGCAGCAAAGATCTTTAAATTTAAACCACCTGCTTTCTGTGAACTCATCTAACAGTTTTATTATTATAGCAGCAAAATGTGTCCTCATTTAAATATTAAAACTTTACATGAAAAACGAGAAACAGAGTAAAGTGAAGTTCTCATTGTTTTTTAAAAGTCTACTTTCTCTTTCTGCTGCTGCTCGCGGATATCGCACTTTTTTATTTCTCCTTCCTGTCTTTCACACCACCCAGTCAGTGTGGCGTTCCTCCACCCGTGCACTTGCACATCCACCCAGAGAGCGAAGCTGCAAACACCCGGTTTGACTCAGCACCGGTGAGCGTCGGTTTAAGGGGGTTTCTCTTATTTATTTATTAAAAAACGTTATTTTTTATAAGAGAACTATGATTTTATCACTAAATTTAAGCGCTAATGTGGTTTAGTCGCTTATTTGATGCTAAATCCGGGTTGAGTCGCCTTTTCCGGGTTTCATCGCTCTCTTGTGACGTCACATTTGTGATGTTTAATTATATTTTAACGTGTTTTTATTGTAAATTAAAAAGTGGCTGTTCTCTACAGCGCGCCTTCCTCAGGGCTGGCCCTCGGTGTGCGCGTGAGGCGCGTGCGGAAGGGCACGCGCGCTCGTCTCTTCCTTCACTTCGGCGGCGTCGCAGCGCGCGACTCTTCTCCGTGGTCACCGGACACCGGCAGGACCCCCCTCCAGCTACCGCAGCAACTCCAGGTACGACCTTAAATCAACACAAACTCAGGCTAAACACCCAGGTGTTGTGGCTGAAAAGGTAACGGGGCCTTTCTGGGGCTTTAAATGTGATAAACGAGCTGCTTCTGTGGATTTTCTTTCGCTGCTGAACAAAGAAAGTTAAATAAAATTATTTAAAATCTCTCCAGGGTGTGTAAAAGACTTTATCGAGGCTTTATTTGGAATTAGCTTGTGTGTTTTTTGTGTGTAAGTTGAGAAACTTTTCTTTTTTTTACTAATAAAAGGGAAGTTCTGCTGTAGTTGAGAAGTTGATGCTGACTGGTGATTATCAGAACTTCCACCCTTCATAACGAACCACAGGATGTTGTTTAGAAATCAGTCAATGTTAAAATTGTGGAAATTTCCCAGAAATTTGACCATTTCCTTTATAGAAGCTCTTTTATTCTAGTGTCATGAATACTTTTTGATATTTTCTGAACATTTCTGACATAAATAAGTATTTTTCTACTCATGTTGTGCGCTGTAATGTGATTTATCTGGCTCCACGCCTACAGGAAACCACCTTGAGGAAAAGGCTGGACTGCCTTGTTTCCTCAACATTCCCGTTCATCAAAGATGTTTCTGTAGCTTGAAGCCACTGCTTCAGCTCTGAGACGGGTTCTTTTGTCATTATTTGAATAAATTTCTGTTTCTCAAGTTTAAAACTGGGAGCAATGTAGAAAATCAGAAGGGGAAAACCACGATTGGTCCTTCCAAGGCCGGGCTCCATCACTTCCTGTTTCTTTACGAGGTCACTTCCTGTCTTTGGCCTCGGGGCTCAGCAGGAAGGGACGAGAATGTGGTTTCTTCTGGGAGAAGGTTAGAAACTGGGACATTACCAGTTGGACGCTCATCTGGGGTAAAGTCCTGCACCTCCAGAAATCCAGAAATAGGCTTTAATTCCCAAGACAAGGTCAGACTTTGGGAATAAAACCTGCTTGTGTCCATCTATGTCCTCTGCAGCTTGAGGATGTGATGACATCATCTAACAGGACATCCCTGAGTTTTCCACTGTTCCCTTCCAGCTTCTCCCCTCTGATGGAGTGTGTGTACCTCCTCTGAGTGTGTGTGAGAGGGTTCAGTGACAGCTTGCTTCCCATTGTCCTATCATTCCCGCCCCACTCTCATTCTGCATCCTGTTGAGTTTCCTGCTCATGGAGCAAAGGTAGAAGGAGAAAAAGGTGGAAATGAGTGAAAATGAGGAGATGGGAGCTGAACTCTGGATCTTCATTAAAATGAGAAAAAGGGGACTAAACCCACTCCAGATTAGAGAGATTACGTGGGTCTGTGGGAGCCGGTTTTCCCCACTGGGAGCAGCTTATCTGCAGCTCCTTGTGCAGGAAAGGGTGTGTCGTTTGGATCTGGATGTTTGCGAGTGTGACGACGGCGATGGAGGCTGATGTTATTGTGATTTTATTGGAACGCCGCTGGTTTTTAGGTCAGAATTTATTTGCTTCCTTTTATTGTTCAGACTGAACAAACAGAGCGATACATGGGAGCGTGGAGCAGCTGCAGGAGGTTCTGCAGAACTCCTGCAGGAGTCACACACACACCTACCTCTACAGCATGGCGCAAAATAGTGATCCGCACACTTAAGCGCCAGGAGGAGGAGTTTTATCATCTTTTATAGATTTAATCTTTCTTGACATAATCTGGTCTGATGAGGTGAAAATATTTGGACCAATCAGAGGAGAGCTTCTGGCTGTTTTCAGATGAGGAAAACTTTGAGATTAGGCTTCACCTGCAACAATAATCTAAAGATGCCAGGATGCAGCAGGATTTATTATTATTAATAATAATAATAATAATAATAAATTAAATTATTCTATTATTTTTATATAAAACACTCTGCAGACTTTATTAAAAATACAAGTTTAGACGTTTTTATTACTTGCCCTCGATCCTCAGGGTGTGGACGGATTAAAACGATCAACTTTAGAGCTTCTATGTGGAAAAAATGCTCTAAAATGTCCAAATTGAAGTTAAAAAAAGCATCAGAAGTAAAATGAAAGAGTTGAAATTTGACTTTTTTTATGCACAAATTACAAAAACCTGTAAATTCATTGTTTAAATTTGCATTTACTGGATTTAATATACAAAATAGATTAGGGAAGTGGTCTGAAGGTTCTGTAATTCAATTCCAGTTTCCTAAAAAGGACCTTTTTAACCATCTTCAGTTTCATAATGATGGGATTATTTATCCCCTCGCTGATGAATCACGTATAAACGTGACACATGCTGATCTGCTCTAGAGTTCTGCAGCCATTTTAGTTTGAGTTTGCGGCGCTGACCGCGCTGAGCTGCACGGCCCCCTTTACCCAGAAAGCTTTAGACTTTTTAAAAATCGAGTCTCTTTGGTGGCGAGCCGTTTAAACCACCACACACAAGTACGAGAAAAGTCAAAAAAGTTGTGAAAACCTTTGATGTGACAGAAATAAAAACCCTTCTTTGTTGCAGGCAGAATAGAATTATCAGTCAGCAGCATCTCACTTCTCCTCAGCAGAGGAAGCAGTCGCCGTTTCACAGGTTATTTGAATGATTTCTTTGTGTTTGTGTGTCTATGCATTAAAAAAAAGATGAATTGTGACGGTCAGGAGGCTAAAAAGAGTTATCTGAAAAATGCACGGGTTGTTTTAGATGAAAGGATGGATAAAACATTTAATAATGAACTCAGCAGGTCTGATTCTGGTTAATCAGAAACACAAAGAGCAGAAGTTGTGCTTTATTTTGATTGTAAAACCCCCATTTCACCTCCCACCACACACACACACACACACCTGTTTTCTCACCTGGGATGAAAACATGTGCAGACGTATGTTCACCTCTGGTATTTCTGCTTCTGTGGAGTTTTGTTTTATCGTGCATTGATGACATCTGGTGTAAAAACCTTTTATTTATTTAAGTTAGATGTGCCTCCGATAATCTGGATTATAGCTGCAGCTTTTACAGCTCAGAGAGGGGAAGAGGAGGCGAGAGCAGGAGTATCTGGTCAACAGGAACTTAACGGAGAACAATGACTGATATGGCTGCAAACACTTCCCGTGTGTGTGTGTGTGTGTGTGTATGTTCCTCCTGTTTATGGTCATCTTGCAATCAGAGAAGCAGAAAACAGAAGAGTTGAGAGAAGGGGCGGAGAGGAGGTTGGGATGGAGCCTCCGTTACCACTTCTCCTCCCTGCCTGGAGAGATGGATGGAGGAGATGTTCGGAGGTGTTTGCTGGAGATCTTTATGGGGGTGCATGCAGCTCTGCAGCTGCGTTGGGCGTGTGATGGATTCTGACTTCAGTTTCCAGGAAAAGGGGGGGAGCCATCAGAGGGGTGGACAGGAAACGCTAACAGGGCTAACTTCCTGTGCCTCTCACGATGGCCTGCCTGATAGTGAAGGGGCGTGCACGCTCGTGCATCCCGTATATAAATAACAGCTAGTGCACGTGCTGGAGGGGAGTGAGCGACACGTTGAGAAGAATTTTAAGGTTTTTGCACTGATAAAATTCAATTCTGTCATTTTTGTTTGTTCATAATAAACGTCCCCCTGCATTTATTATTAGGTGACCTGTAGGTTAGCTAGCTAGAAAGGTTGCAGGTTAGAATCCCACCACCACTTTACACCCAGTTAAATCTAGCGGCTTCTTCTAGCAGCTTTTTTAGCCAAAGATCACCGAGCAGATATCAAAAACCTCAGCTTCAAAAGAGTCGTGTGGCTGCAGCAGGTGTGTGTGTGTGTGTGTGTGTGTGTGTGTGTGTGTGTGTGTGTGTGTGTGTGTGTGTGTGTGTGTGTGTGTGTGTGTGTGTGTGTGTGTGTGTGTGTGTTGACAGTGATAAAATAGACTGGTGATCAGTACCCATAGCAGGAAATACCCTTTGAAACACATTCTCATTTACCCACAGCTATGCTGAAAGCACTTCAGTTACATAATTAATAAAACGAGGAGAATTGAGGATTTTAAGGAAGTATTGTCCCGTTCCTTACATCACAAGTATCATTGGAAATGTGTTTTTGAAAACAACCTTAAAAAAAATCCTATCCCATAAAATCACTACACGCTAAACCATCGTGTTATTCTAAACAGTTTGATTACATTCATATTTTTAATGAAAGCACAGAAGAGCTGAGGAGTTTCTTTTAGGCAGACGTCAGTTAGAAGGAACAGAAACTAACAGTATAAACATTTTTGGGCAATGGAGTCCTCATGTAAACCTGTTTCTAATTTTGCTGTTTGCACCAGCCTCACTTATTGGAGCGCACACCTGAAACATGTTTATGAGTGAAATCGAAAAATTAGAACAAGGTGCAAAAGTTCATTTATGTCAGTAATTCAACTTAAAAGCTGAAACTAATATGTGAGACAGACTCGTTCCATGCTAGTTGTTTCAATTTAGTGAGAATTAATTGAACAAAAATTACTGCTAACTTTCTACCAGTCAAGGCTAGCTGCTGTCACAGATATATATACGTAGGCGCCATCTTAGATGGGTCTCCATTCGCCCACAGTGCATTCATTTCTTCTGAGGAAGGTGTTTACCCAACTAAAAAACACATTTTATCAAACCTTTTCACAAAATCAGACACGTTATGGCATGATAATTAAAATATGAATATAATTTAAAAAAAATTTAAATATAAAATCCCATCAGGTAGGCTAGAAAAGTCAATAGCACTCCCACGTTATCTGTTTTCAATAGTACGCTGGTTGTTGCAATCGTAGGCTGCACAAAAACGGTCATAGTTGCACACTCGGCATTGACTTTGGAGAATGAGTTGACCTATCCAATATGGCGGCGACGCTGTTACGCTCTCCAGCACCCAATGAGGCATCTATGTATTCATGTCTATGGCTGCTATTCTTTAGCCTCATAGAAAAGGTTCTCATTCTGTATAGGCCTTAAGGTGGAATATGGAACACCACATCAAGTGTGTGGAGGTTGTTGTTGCAACAATAGAACAAGGTTTGCAGCCGTCAGGATGCCAGGTTCGCTGCCGATACGTGAAATGACCAGCCAGCACCATGTCCAGTGAGGACCTAAACTCTGGTTTTAGATTTTTTATGGTCGCTCCTCTTCTGAGAAGGATAACAACATCTTCTGGGCTCAGAAGCAGCTGATTTGACTTGCCGAGTCCGCCATTTTCCACAGCCGCCTCGCTGTGCCGAGTGGACTGTTTACCGTATTGGAAACCTGCAATGGCGCCCTCTATTGGCTGGTAGATGTAAACATAAACCCAGTGTCGTGCCCATCAAAATAAATATTTGATTATTTTTTAATTAAAATATAGCTATTAAAGGAAATACTGTACCTTCATTCTGCACACCTCTAAACGCCCTGTGGAGCTATTATTATTATTTTAAATATAGCTTTTTATTAAATTGTTCCACATTTAACCTTTAATACTATATGCTAATAGACTAAATGCAAAAATACATATTAATAAATCTTTAATTTTAAAAATGTTTTTACCAAGACGTGAATTAGAGTCTTCTGGTGGCGGCGCTACACATGCCTCCTAAGCCCCTTTTCTCTGGACGTTATCCACCCCCCCACCCCCGTGCCAGACTCGGCTGTTTTCTGCTTAAACAAACTGTGGCTTTCTGAAAAGTGGAAGTCGGGTTTTCACATCTGAGTTCACGTTGACACAATGATCTCTACATGCAGTCATCGACAGTCACTTTGTGTCAGTTGCCCCCTCTCTAATGATGACATTTACATTTCAACACACACACAAGAACGTTTACATATTCTCTCTCACACACACACACATCGCTGTTGACCAGAGTGTGTATGAATACACACTCTTGAAACAGCAGAGCAAAAGAGGAAGTGGCTAACCTCACATTTCTCTCCGTCTGTCCCTATCTCAGGCTGTCTATCTTTTTTCTAACTTCTCACATCTGCCTCCCCACGTCTCTTTTTTTCCACGCTTCGTTTCTCTCAAGCCTCCGTCTCCAACCTCTCCACCTTCCTCCACCGCTCATCTCCTTTTTCTCTCTCATTCCAGCCGCCGTCACTCAGCTCCTCCCTCTCTTTTTCAGTGGCGATGGTGATTGACAGATGATCTGACAGAGGAAGACATCAGGTGAGGAAAAAGTGAACTTCTCCTTCCTCCTCTAACCCAATTCCTCCTTCTTCCTCCTTCTTCAGGGAAGTTTAAATTTAAAGTTTGCGACTTCTCTCTCTCCGTGGTTTTGTGGATTTCTGTGCGTCTGAACGGGAGTTCCTTTCACTTTCCACCAGCTTTGATCTGAAGGTTAAATGAAAGAATTGAACTGATATTAGATAAACGTAGAAGCTCTTAATTTGACACATTTATGATGTTATTCGGGTATTTGCTGTGACTTTTGTCTTTTCCATGTTGCATGAGATAAAATCTGCACGTTTGCTTCTGCAGACGCGGTCTCTGTGCAGGTTATTATGGGGTGTACCTGTTGTAAGCAGAAGAAGTCTGCCAAGTCGATAGCAGCACCATCAGCAACGATAGACGTTACAGATCTGACCAACGCAGATGGAGGGTCATCCGGGACCTCGGCTCAGATCCGATACTGTCCCGACCCCACTCAGGCCATCCCAGACTTCAACAAGCCCAGCTTCAACACCTCCTTCACCAACACCAACACACACCATCGATCAGGTAGCCGCGGGGGTGTGTGTGCATGCGTGCAGGCCACAACGGTTTCAGAACAGAGAACAAGTGTTTCCTTGTCCTACTTGAAGACTAAAATCTTTCTGTAATCTGATTTCTTGCAGTTGCGGTCACCCTATTCATAGCTTTGTACGACTACGACGCTCGCACCGAAGATGATCTCACCTTCCAGAAAGGAGAGAAATTCCAAATCATCAACAACACGTGAGTGGCCATGGGTTTGGAGCCAGGTTTGATGGGGCTACGTTCATAAACTCAAGGCCTCCTCATGTTGAGAATTGATGGGATTTTGGCTGATTTGGTCAATTTGTGAAACTGTAATATGTCAGTGCATGAAGCAGGTGCTTCATCGACTGCGTTTTTGCCATTTTCGTTCATTCTAAAGCCTAAAGGCACTTTTCAAGAGAAGGGCGGAGCTAATCAAGTGAAAAGTCTTTGTCTATTTTTTATTTTTAAAGCTGTTATAGCAAATCTGCAAACAAGCAAACGCGGTCACGGAACACTCACCCCTCCCCTCGGGTATCTTCACTGAGACCCTTCTGCTGGATCTGGAAACCCGTGATCCTGGAGGATACAAGATAGCGCTAAACACCAGTCACCGTTTTCTAGGTCCAAACGTCTTTTGTTGTCCGTGACTTTTCTTTTTGGGACTCTGGTAGTTTGTCCTAAAGCTGAAGTGGTAGCAGCCGGCTGTTTCTCCTTCTCTGATATTATTGAGCGGAGAACCTCTCACACCAGTGGTGTTCTGTTGATAAATACGTGAGTGTGTGATGAGTGGAGGACCCAGGAAGTGCGGTTCGGTGGGACCAACAACCGGATGGTCCAAAGGTTGGTTTTGGTCCAAAACATGTTATTGGTGAAGGTTTGCTATTATTTGCTATAGCACCTTTAATGCTCAAAATGTTATCACATTAGTAAAATCTGTCAGTTTACATAAACAGCCTGCTAGAGAGACCAGATTCCTCAAAAAGTTCTTGAGATACAATTGGGGCCACACAAAATCACATGGTCACAAATGACCCAAGGGCCACACTTTGGACATGCCTGGTCTAAGGTATAATTAAAGGTCCATTATGTCAGAATGACATCCTGTGGTCAAATTTGGTTACTGCAGCCCATTTTCAAAGCAAACGAGTCACTTTCTCACTCCCGTTCCATGGCTGTTGCCAGTATCGGCTCAGCGCCAGAAGATTCTGGATTAAAACTAGGGCGATGGTGGCAGAGGAGTTAAGTAGCCGCCTTGCAATCGGAAGGTCACAGGTTCGCGTCCCGCTCAGTCTGTCGCTGTCGTCGTGTCCTTGGGCAAGACACTTAACCTGCCTTGCCTGCTGGTGGTGGTCGGAAGGACTGGTGGTGCCAGTGCTTGGCAGCCTTGCCTCCGTCAGTGCGCCCCAGGGCAGCTGTAGCTACACCTTGGGGGGTTGTAGATCCCTAAAGCCTCTTTTATAAAACAATGCCGCCAATTTGCCACAACGCCGATGCGGCATCTGGGAGCCTAAGGTCGTTTATAAGAGCTCAGACCGTGGCGGTAATGTTGCGCAATCATGTCCATTTTATGCGATGGCGGCATAAAGGGGGTATGGGGGCACTGCGCTGTTGCGGACTTCCGTGTATCTTGGACATAACTTGCTTTTTATTGCGATCGAAGCTGCGCAGGTGTGTGTCCTCCACCGTCCCTGTGAGCTGTCAGATGATCTGAGCTGCAGATCTAACGGAGAAAAGCTCCCGGAGCTGTGCATCGGTCCAGTTTATCATCTCAGCTGGTCCTGTTTACAAAAGTGAAACTTAAGCGCGTGTTTACTTTCATTTTCTATATAGTTCCCGGCCAGAGCTCGGCATTAATTCATCACATGGTCATGACACCTTGCTTCTAATTCACCGTTAGCATTATATAGAACTATTTTGCAAAAAAAAAATGCATTATCTGAGTTATTTATCTCAGTGACATTTTTAATCATCTCTTTTTAATTTCAGATCAATTAATTCACATTAATTTTGGTTCTACATCTGACATTAGGCTAAATTATACATATAAAAAATCCATACTCTGTAATGCTTAGGCTCTGCCCTCAGCAAAGGGGGCCACAGGGGGGTCCAAGCTTGCTGTCAGGGTGGCACTGGCCCACCCTGAATGCCCCCTAGAACCGCCCTTGGATGTTTGAGTTGAAAGTTAAACTTTATTACCTCACATTATACTTTCCTCAATAATATTATAACTCATATTGTTAATAATTTGTCTTATAACGCTTAATGGTTGAAATGAATAAGGAAATTTTCATTGCTTTTTGAATTCTGCTATTACTCTGAGTTTATTTTGTTTTATTTATCTGACTCAAATTTTTTAGCTAAACTTTTTATAAAATCAACAGAATTTTAGCCATTTTTGTGTTTTTGTGCTATCTTGCATCCGGTTGACTCTAAAAGTCCAGCTTGGTTTCACCACTTCGATGAAATCCAAAAGTAAAACAAACAAAGATAAAATGTACAATAAGGCATACGTGATACAGCAACACAAAGATGAACAGTTTTTAGTTTTCCACTGAAAGATAAATGGAAATACGTCAGAGATAAGTTGTGCAACATATAAGCAAAAGTTAAACGTTTGCGTTTCAATCACTTCCTGAACAGTTTATCCAAAAGCTTTTATTTTGAAATAATCGGTTTGAAATTTTTTTTGCTGCTTTTAGCGAAGGCGACTGGTGGGAAGCTCGTTCTTTGGACACTGGTCACACGGGTTACATCCCCTCCAACTATGTAGCTCCTGTTGACTCCATACAGGCCGAGGAGTGAGTGCACACACACACACACACACACACACACACACACATACACACAATTACACATGCACACACACTCATGCGTGGATTGACAGTTTAAGTGCACGCTTTAAGATTCCCACAGTGATTGCGATGTAGTGTGAAGGCAGAGGTCAAGTGCTGCTGCTGCTGCTGCTGCTGCAGTCACCTGAGTGGTGTTTCCTTGACGACAGGTGGTATTTTGGGAAGATGGGGAGGAAGGATGCAGAGAGACAGCTGCTGGCTCAGGGGAACCCGAGAGGAACTTTCCTCATACGAGAGAGCGAGACCACCAAGGGTGAGGAGAGAACACCTTCAAATACTCCCGCTGTCTCTGGAAAGACTAACGAGTCCACCCCCCCATGCCCCGTCTCACAGGCGCCTACTCTCTGTCCATCCGCGACTGGGACGACAACAAAGGAGATCACGTCAAGCATTATAAGATCCGTAAACTAGACAACGGTGGTTATTACATCACCACCAGGTCACAGTTCGACACCGTTCAGCAGCTGGTGGAGCACTACACAGGTAACGCACCTTTCTCCCTAACTCCTCCCCCTCCCTCTTTCTGTCTCTCTGATGATCACCTTTACAACTCGGTCAGCAAATAAAAATGATCTCGCTGTTGCACGACTCACCTTTGTGCAAATTAGGTTCACTTTATGTGCACCATCATACTTCCTTTCCTCTGTTTGCTTTTGGCTTTCTGCAAATTTGTCACTTTAGTTTGAAAATTCAGGCCTTAAATGAGTTCTAAGGAAGAGATAAACATCTGTAAAACAAGGAAAAAGATCCTCCATCTTGATTAGAAACAAAACACAGAATTTTCTGCTGTTTTTTTGTTTGTGATGAATTTTGCTAATTGTTATCAGCTTGTTTCACAGGTTGTGAGGCAACTTGTTGCATTTCCTCTGCTGCCTGTCAGTGTTGCTCTGCCCCCTAGTGGCTGAAGCTGCAAACAGAAAAACATATTATTATTATTATTACGTGTTTGCTTTACATGTGGTTGTTTTTGCATATAAACAGCTTGTCCTGTTGTCTCTCTGTGCGCTCGCTCTGCTTCCTTGTCTTTGTTGCCATCTCTCTGTCTCTCTCTCTGTCTCTGTCTCTGTCTCTCTCTCTGTCTCTCTCTCTGTCTCTCTCTCTCTCAGAGAGAGCAGCAGGACTTTGCTGCCGTTTGATTGGCAGCTGTAAGCGAGGTATGCCTAAGCTGGCCGACTTATCGGTGAAGACCAAGGATATGTGGGAGATTCCCCGCGAGTCTCTCCAGCTGATTAAGAAACTGGGAAACGGCCAGTTTGGAGAAGTCTGGATGGGTAGGGCTGGTGGGGGTCTGTTGGAGGGGGAGGGGGAGGACGGCATCAGCATCACGCCTGAATAACGACTTTGAGATTTTATGTTTAATATAAATTTTATCATGAGAAAATCTTCCAAACAAACAGGAAATGAGCGGAGGTTAGTTTTCAGCAGAAAGCTGAGTCAGCGTTTCACATCCAGGTGTGCTGAGTCGTTTCTCCTCTTCCCTCGTGGTTGCATGTGCATGAGCTCACCTCACTCTTTTATCACTCCCTCCCTCCATCTCCACCAACTTTCCACCCTTTCCCCACCTTTCCTTCCTCCTCTTTCCGCCCGTTTCTCCTCTCAGGATCTAATGATGGGTTGTGCTATTACCTGACCAAGCCCTGCCCCAACTCCACCCCCCTCACTTTGGGTCTGGGGCGGGACGCCTGGGAGGTGTCGAGGGAGACGCTGTCCATGCAAAGGAAGCTGGGACAGGGCTGCTTCGGGGACGTGTGGATGGGTGAGACGACTAACTAACCCTTCTTGCAGAGGGACAGCTGTCCCGTAGCGAAGACTGTTGATGGAGCTCGGTGTTTTTGTCCCAGCAGGTGACAGCCCCGTGTTTTTGCGGATCCACCTGTGATTAATGTCTGTCAGTTGTCAGAAACTTTCTGAGCCGTGCCTGTCCGTGTGACTCAGGTGCAGCTTTTTAGAAAACCTCCCATCCTCCCCCCCGTCATGCATGCTCTCCCTAAATCACAAATGCATGCACGTGTGTTTTTGCACACATTAGGATATTAACCATCAGTATGACGCATGCTTGCATAGCGAGGCGCTTCGTGTGTGTTTTCCGTGTGCACGCTAACATCAGCTCGTCTGTATGCCAGGCATGTGGAACGGCACCACCAAGGTAGCGGTGAAGACTCTGAAGCCAGGAACCATGTCCCCCGAGGCCTTCCTGGAGGAGGCTCAGATCATGAAGAGACTCCGGCACGACAAGCTGGTGCAGCTCTACGCCGTCGTGTCTGAGGAGCCCATCTACATCATCACGGAGTTCATGAGCCAAGGTACGCCGCTGAGTAACCCGTCACCTCGCTGACACGCTGGAGATTTGAGCCGCTGCCGTCGCAGTGGGTGGAAACTTTACTGACTTTTGAAGTGAAATGAGACTTTTATTCCTCCTAAAAGCAGGAAATAGAAAAGCTAAAAGCTTCTGGAGCTCCACTTTACTTTAAAAAGGAGTAACCTTAACGTTACGTGACATTTTCAGGAAGCTTGCTGGACTTCTTAAAGGACGGAGAGGGACATAGCCTGAAGCTTCCCCAGCTGGTGGACATGGCAGCACAGGTGAGTTATGATGACAGCAGAAACGCGGCGTCTGCTCCCGCTGCAGAGCTGAAACTCGTGTCCCTCTGGGTGCTCAGATCGCGGCGGGGATGGCGTACATCGAGCGGATGAACTACATCCACCGCGACCTGCGAGCGGCCAACATCCTCGTCGGGGACAATCTGGTGTGCAAGATCGCTGACTTTGGCCTGGCTCGGCTCATCGAGGACAACGAGTACACCGCCAGACAAGGTAGCAGGCGTTTCTGTTTCTGGGTTATTTTTAGTCCCGACGTTAATTATATGATTGTGTGTTTTCACTGTTTCCATGGTTTCAGGAGCAAAGTTCCCCATCAAGTGGACGGCCCCAGAAGCTGCTCTCTACGGACGCTTCACCATCAAGTCAGACGTGTGGAGCTTTGGGATCCTGCTGACTGAACTCATCACTAAGGGACGCGTGCCCTACCCAGGTATTGGACCGCACCGCCTCCTTTTCCACGCAGCTTCTTACATTTGTATTCAGGCTCTTCACACCCGGTGAACCTCGTTACGGAGCTCCTCTGGAAACTTCATCACTCGAGCACCTGAATGAGGAGGGAGGGGAAACCGG